>NW_004624741.1:28875260-28933599 GCF_000247695.1 Heterocephalus glaber | reverse complement strand
CCCGTGCTCGTCTACCCGGCCCTGCTGCCCGCCCGACGGTCTCCGCCCGCGCGCCCGTCCACGCCCGTGGACTAGGTGGCAGGACCTGGGGCCAAGCGCGCGGGGAAACAGGCCCGGCCTCCCGGGAAGCCCGAGCCGGCGGGCGCTCCGGCCCCGCGCGGCGCTGTTCATGAAGCATGTCGGCCACCAGCGTGGACCCCCAGGTAGGGGGCCCAGGCGGGGACCTGGAAGCTGGGCCTGAGTCTTGGGGCCAGGATCTCGAGCCTGGAGGCCTGGCTAGGATCTCGAGTCTGGGATTGCAGTACCCGGACCGGGTTACATGGAGGCCAGGCCAGGGTCTTCATGTCCAGGGTCTCGGGACTAGGGACCTGGAGTCCAGTTTAAGGTCCGCAATGCGGGGTCCTGATGAGGGACCTGGAGGCCGGGCTGGGGTTGCGGGGCTGCGGCCATAGGGTCCGTCAGGAGGTCATGGGGACCGAGTTCGGGGTCGCGGGCCAGGGAACATGGAGACTGGGCTGAGGTCGCACCACTCGCCAAAGAGCGTAGTCCAGAGAGTAACTTTGTCTTTCCTTTTCCGGGCGGGGTTGTGTCGGCTCGAATATCCCGGCCTGTGGCGATGCAGAGAACAAAAGGACAAGATAATAAAGGTGAGCAGAGTTACGGGGCAGCCCTGTGGGCAGTGAAGGACCTGACAGCGCCCGCCCGCGTGGTCCACAAATCCCATCTAGAACCTGAAACTTACTTTTCTCCACCAGCTTTGGAGAGATGAAACTTTAAATTTCCAGGAGTTTTGACAGGTTGAAGACAAGGGCTTTTCAAGGAGTAGTAAATAAATGGGTGCTCAGAGTAGTTCAGTTCTTCCCTGCTCTCTGCCCTGCAAGATCTTTGATTAGATGGGGCAAGGGGAAGGAGATAAAGTTTGCCCAGGGCCAGGAACAGAAGTCAAGGGGCTTGGGAGGGTCTGGCTCTGTGGGAGAGGCAGTCAGCATGCCTGCCCTGTAAAGCCCTTGTTTTCTAAGTTTGCTGTCATCTGCTGTGATAAACCACTAAAATTTACTGTTTTGAGAACCTGTAAGTGACACTTCATGTTTACTTGTTTTTAAAGGGTGTGTTGCTTCTTGGGTGTAACCAAATATGGTTCATCATGTTTTAAGGTTGGAAAATACCCAACACTTTATTTACCTTTCCTTTCTGGCTGAGCATTGTAACAGTGGAAAGTAAGTGGAGAGCCAGATAATAGTGAGCTTCGATTACAGCCCCTTCCCAGATGAGCATCTTTTCTTCAGATCTCCATACTGGCTGAGTTTTTGGAGGCTCCCTGCTCACGTTTGCCACAGGTAGATCTTAGACCCTGTCAGTTTCATGGGATGGGGATGTGATTGGTAGAGTGCTTGTCTGGCAGTTAGAGGCCCCAGATTGGATCCTCAGTACTGCCTAAAACAACTGAAAAAAACAAGACCTTATCAGTTTCCCCAAAGCAGTGAGTTTATTGCTGTATTTTCTTTGCACCTATATTTTGTCAAAATCCTACCAAATTAAGATTATATTAGAGTGGGCCAGGGTTGTAGCTCAAGGGTGCTGCCACCTGCTTTGCAAGTGCAAGGTCCTGAGTTTGATCCCTGGTACCAAAAAAAAAAAAGAAAAAAGATTATATTAGAGAGTGTAATCTAAATTATTTAAAGTTCTGCATCATCCTAATAGGGTATATGTATCAGCTCTATACTGATTGTGTCCATTTTAAAATGAAATAAAAGCTTCTGTGGAAGTTGATGGAAGAAGTAGACTTGACTGACTTTAGTTTTCATGCTTAAAAGTAATCTTTTAAAACTTGGAGATAATATTTTCCAACTTCCTTTTGTAGTACAGAATGGTTCTTTGCATCAGAAGGATACAGTTCATGACAGTGACTTTGAGCCCTACCTTTCTGGACAGTCCAATCCGGTAAGTTTATTTTGTTAGCATATATTTAATTTTAGATTAATTTTAGTTGTTTGTAATATACTTTTAATGTTATATTTCTTTTTTTTTTAAATGTTACATTTCTGATTTTCTTATCCTAAACAAGAAAGAAGCAGAGTTGAAAGTGTTAGAAATGATAGACAATTCTAAAAGACTTGCCTTGGTCATTTCCTCATGTTTAACTTGGGGCATGAGTGTGATGCAGGAAGTTTTTTCTTTGGGGCTGGGATACAGGCAGACTATAGGGGCTAGTGGGCCCCACCATTTGTGGGCTGGTGATGCAATGCCTTTTGTGGAGTACAGGTTTGTGTAGTGCCTTGAAGCTTTCCGGCACATTGTTTTTGGCTCTAGAGCATTGGAATTGTGGTTCTAGGAGAGCAGGTAAGCTGGGTAGAGTTGTACTCCCACCTTGATTTGAACCTTAACTTCACCTGTGTCAGGTGGCTTTCATTTCCTGTTCTCAGTTTCCTTTCTGTGACACAGAAATGATAGTAACTTTGCATAGAATTGTTGGAAGAGAGTACTTGGTGAGTACCAAGAGAATACTTCATACAAGGCCCAGCAAGTCACAACTGCCTTGTTTTTTTCTTTCTTTTTTTTTTGAGATGGAGTCTCTCTATGTGGTTGAGGCTAGCCTTGAACTCACAGTGCTTTTTTTGCCTCAGCCTTCTGAGTGCTGGGATTACAGGTATGTGACCCTACGTCTGGCCTGCTTTGTTTTCTTAGGTAGTTCAGAATTTCTCAGCCTTGGCACTATGGACATTTTGGACTAGAACATTGTCTTGGAGACTTCTGTGCATGATGGGGTATTTAGCAGCCTGCTTGACTTTCACCCACCATATTCTATCAACATCCTCCTCAGCCTCAGGCCCCTCTCTCCCCAGTTACTGCCACCCCTGTTGTGTCAATTTTGGATGTCTCCTGGGGAGAGAGTTGCCCCGGTTAAAACCACTGGGCTAGTGGGGTAGGGATTTAGCTCAGTGGTTCTGGCGCCTGCTGCGGAACCGCAAGGTCCCCAGTTCGATCCCCAGTACCAAAAACAAACAAAAAACCACTGGGCTACTTGGAATTCAGGTTTATATATATCTGCCGCTTAAAAAACATTGTGCAAGCGCAAGGACCCGAGTTCAATCCCCGGCACCAAAACAAACAAACAAACAAACAAAAACATTGTGCATAAATACTTTAGAATAAGACTAGGCTTTGCCTGTTCCTTGAAGCAGAGGGAAACTAGTCTGCCTACCAGTTTTCTTGCTTATGTGCCCTTTTCTAAAGCATCTTAGAACTTTTTTCCATCTTTCTCTTTTCTACTCCACCTTTCAAGCCAGCTGCTTAGGAGCCCAAGAAACTGTATGTAGGGAGACGTGAGCCACTGAGCCTTCTGGTTGACTCTTGAGACTCTTGCCCTCCTGTGGGTAGGACAGGTCATTACAGAACTGACCTGGCATCAGCCATGGTGCTTTAGCCAAAAGTGATGGGCAGAAGTTAGACTTATTTTTAAGAATATTTTATTTTCTACTTTCAAGGTATGGTATTATGGCAATATTATATACTAGATTTTAACTAAAACAGGGGGAGGGAGTTTACATCATTACACTTGAAATACATTTCTGTAAATGTGACTTGGGATGATGTCTTTAAAATGGAGTAGATTGTTTTCTGCTGTCAGTGGCTGGTCATAGCTCTTTAGTCCTTGAGAAGCCGCAGAGAAAGACTTGCATAGGCTGGGGTTAAAAGTAAACAGGCTTTTCGTGTTCTGTGCTCTCTTTAGTGAGGGGATTAATTGGCATATTGAGTGAGCCCATGCTTTTGATGGATGGATAACAGATTTTGCAGAAATACCCAACTTTGGTAGAAGGTAGGAAGCATGTAATGTGGGAGAGCTCTTCAGTCCTCATTTTTACTTGTAGATGAAGTAACTGGGAACCATTAAAGCCCAGGCGATGAGCTGGTGGTAGTAGAGCCAGGGTGGGACCATGATTTGTCCTGCCTATTTGCTTTGAGTTCTCCTTATTTACTGTTTCAGCCACGGGTCATTTGGGAATTGTTATTGTCTTTAGATTTGCACTCTTCTGAGCAGGGTTGCCACTTAGAAAAGTTCTCTTAAATTCTCAGAGGAGACCGTGGTATTGTGTCCATCCAGCCAGAAAAGGGTGTTTGGTGTGGCTGGTAACAGTAAGTTTAGAATTCCTTTGGTGTACCAGATACCCCATGAAAGTTGTGTGTGTGGGGGCGGGGGGGGAGACGCAGCTTTGTTGAGGTAGGCTGCACATGTTTAGAGCACACAGATTTATGGCTTTTGACTGACACATAGGCATGCGTGCAGAGCCATGACAACAGTGAAGGTCATGGCCTACCCTTAGCCCTTGTTTTGAATCTACATGTGATTTGTAGTGGTCAGCTGGAGGACATTGTGCTTCTTTGTTTTGGAAACTGTGATACTTACAGAATGATTTGGAAAGTATGTTAGAGCATGCACTTAGGTTAGGCTAATGTAGCTCCACAGACACCTCTCCTTGCCCTTGAGGCTGCCCCTGTGCTGCAGCTCCCTGCCTGCCTCCTGGTTGGTTGTGTGTGATGGTAAAGAGGGGAGCAGAGGGACTCTGAGAGAAGGGCTCCAGGTTGGCCTTAATTGTCCAGATTTTCTTGTTTGAGGCCCTTCCTGCTCAGTTTCCTAGTTTTATGGTTCCTGTTGTTTTTTGAAAGGTCATGAAGGATCGTGAGATGACACAGAGCAGGTCTTACTCATAGTGTTTATCTTTTTTCCTGTTCTTTTTTTTTTTTTTTTTTTCTGTACCAGGGATCGAACTCAGGTCCTTGCGCTTTCGAGGCAGGTGGTGGAACCACTGAGCTAAATCCCCGGCCCATTTTTCCTATTGTTATATGAATTTAAGTGTTCAGGAAAGAACTGTCATCGCATGGGCTTCTGTCCCTCAAAGCCTGCCCCATCTGATGACTCAGAAGAGAGGGAAAGTCCTCTCAAGGTTGCTGCCGCCCCAGCTACCTGACCACCTCTCTTCCTGGATGCATACACCTCCATTGACTTTGTGCTTCTTCTTGTCCTAGCGTGTGATGGTTTTTGCAAGGGAAAACCAGCTAGGACTTTTGTGTTAGTGTCCTGAAGTAGCAGGGATTCCAGAATTTGGGGCTCCGTGGTGAAGTTGTGAGTGAACCCCTGTTACTGAGGTGAGGTTAGACAGTGCTGGGTGGGGAGCAGCTGAGAGCCACCTGCTGCTTGGCCTGCAGAGTAGGAAGCATTGTGGGCCACTAATGTGGCTCTGTCTGTGACGTGTGTGTTGTGTGTTTGACAGTATTACCTGAAGTGGACTTTTAGGGATTTCACATACCTGACATGATACACGTTACTTTGTGTCCTAAATCGCGTCCTGTTGCAGTTAAGGCCTAAGTGTAAGTCATAAGCAACTGGGGTGTCTCTGTGGCCTCACTGCCATTGCTCTGCTGTGTGGGCCAGCTAGGTTAGAATGCCATACTGCCATTGGGTCTTTCTTCTCCCATCTGGCCTTCACATGTTGGAGTGATTGCAGCTGCTGAGGAGGGCTGCCTGCCCCTCCGTCATGTGTCTGAACGCATCTCCTGCATGTCTCTCAGCAGTCCCCCCCCAGACCTCCTTGTTGATTTCATCTCTCTCCTGTTAGGCCTCGCTCCACAAAGCTGCTTTAGGGGTGCCTAGGTAGAGGCACATGATGGGGAGGTTGCAGTAAAAGAGCCAGAATCATTGAACTCTTTTCAAGGGAAGATAAGCTCGTTTGTCTCATGTTTATGGAACACTGATAGTGTTACATTTGTGGGCTCAAAGATTTTTATTATAGAGAAACAACTGTTATTTCACTGTCAGAGATGGTTCTGGAATGGTCTCCTGACAAGTGCAGCTTCCTGACCTTGTGCTGGGCTCTTCTACTCCTCTAGCACCCTAGGTGTGCCGCTCCACAGGAGAGGGTCTTTCACCAGTCACCTCAAGCACCAGCGTTAGGTGGGACCCAGCTCTGACTAGAGCTTGGGGAGTCTCATCACTTGTGCTCCTAGAGCTGCTGGCCTGAGATCTGGACTCGTGTCCTGGGGAGCTCTCCAGAGACCCTGAGACTGAAAGCATTGGATCCCCTGCCAGGCTTTGCTGCTGTGTGGCGTGGCCACTTTAAGCCCCTCACTGATGCTCCTGCTGCCACGCAGACAGAGGGAAGCCTCAGTAGGGCAGCTCAGTGAGGCTGGCACCCAAAGTGAGGTCTGCTCTGTACCAGAGAGCAAAGTCCCCTTCTCGAGAGGCTTGCTCTTGGAGGAGGACCTGGAGCAGCCATGGGCCTTTGCTGCTAGGCCCCACTCGGAGATCCCATAGCTGTCCTCAGGAAACCATAGGAATGGAAGGACAGACCCCCCCCCCCTCCGCCGCCCCGCACTCAGGTGGGGGCAGGAATGTGGAAGGGGCCTCTGAAAGGGCTCTTGAAGGGTGGTGAGGAGTCCTGCAGTCCAGGTGTGGGAAAGGGTACCAGGGCCCAGAGGTGGTTACCTGGGGTGTGTGTCAACTGATCAGTGAGCTGGAGCTCCATGGCCCTAACACCATGGTTTGCCACCAGAAATGGCCCAGTGCCTTCTTAAGACCATTCTCAGTTTCTGTTGTGCTGTTAGTAGTGGTTGGCATTATTGGTTCGGGACTGGGATTAATTTGCAACTCTAGATTTCTCTTAACTGGATACTCTTGGATGTAAAAGCAGAAGAATGCTGTACAGCCAGCTCTCGAGTGGCTCAGCTCACTTGTTTAACTTGAGCCTGGATCATTGCAAATAAGGCTTTTTATTTGAGATAACAACTGGGTTGTGTTGTATTCATTCCTGATTTCTCTGTGTCTTGACTTTGTTCTTACCTTGGTGACCTTCATCCCAAGGAGGAATAGCCCCATACCATGTCAAGCCTGTTTCTGCTCAGCCCGTGTGAGAGGTCCTCAGCCTGCCTGTGTCTTCCTGTTGTGATGGCAGCCTGACCAGTCACCTGTTTGTCTTCACAGAGTAACAGTTACCCCTCGATGAGTGACCCCTACCTGTCCAGCTACTACCCACCATCCATTGGATTTCCTTACTCCCTCAATGAGGCACCGTGGTCCACTGCTGGAGACCCTCCGATCCCGTACCTTACCACCTATGGACAGCTCAGTAATGGAGATCATCATTTTATGCACGACGCGGTTTTTGGGCAGCCTGGGGGCCTGGGGAACAATATCTATCAGCACAGATTTAATTTTTTCCCCGAAAACCCTGCATTCTCAGCATGGGGGACAAGTGGTTCTCAAGGGCAGCAGACTCAGAGCTCAGCATATGGAAGCAGTTACACCTACCCACCCAGCTCCCTGGGTGGCTCGGTTGTTGATGGGCAGACGGGCTTTCACAGCGACACACTCAGCAAGGCTCCTGGGATGAACAGCTTGGAACAGGGCATGGTGGGCCTGAAGATTGGGGATGTCACCACCTCTGCCGTCAAGACAGTGGGCTCAGTTGTCAACAGTGTGGCACTGACGGGTGTCCTTTCTGGCAACGGTGGGACAAATGTAAGCATGCCAGTTTCAAAACCAACCTCTTGGGCTGCCATTGCCAGCAAGCCTGCAAAACCACAGCCTAAAATGAAAACAAAGAGCGGGCCTGTGATGGGGAGTGCCCTGCCTCCTCCTCCCATAAAGCATAACATGGACATTGGTACCTGGGATAACAAAGGACCTGTACCAAAGGCCCCTCAGCAGGCACCGTCCCCCCAGTCTGCCCCACAGCCCCAGCAAGTGGCTCAGCCTCCTGCAGCTCAGCCTCCCACCTTGGCTCAACCACAGTATCAGAGCCCTCAGCAGCCTCCCCAGACTCGCTGGGTTGCCCCTCGCAATCGAAGTGCAGCATTTGGTCAGAGTGGAGGGGCCAGCAGTGATTGTAACTCTTTTGCAAATACCCAGCCTAATTCTGCCCCAAGTGTAGAGTCCCACCCCATCCTCGAGAAACTGAAAGCTGCCCACAGCTACAATCCTAAAGAGTTTGACTGGAATCTTAAGAGTGGACGGGTGTTCATCATAAAGAGCTACTCTGAGGATGACATTCACCGCTCCATCAAGTACTCCATTTGGTGTAGCACAGAACATGGCAATAAGCGCCTAGATAGCGCCTTCCGCGCCATGAGCAGCAAGGGGCCTGTCTACCTGCTCTTCAGTGTCAATGGGAGTGGGCATTTCTGTGGAGTGGCTGAGATGAAGTCCCCTGTGGACTACGGCACTAGTGCTGGGGTCTGGTCTCAGGACAAGTGGAAAGGGAAGTTTGATGTGAAGTGGATTTTTGTCAAAGATGTGCCCAATAATCAGCTCCGGCACATCAGGCTGGAGAACAACGACAACAAACCGGTCACAAACTCCCGAGACACACAGGAGGTGCCCCTAGAAAAAGCAAAGCAAGTGCTGAGAATTATCGCTTCCTACAAGCACACAACCTCCATCTTTGATGACTTCTCTCACTACGAGAAGCGCCAGGAGGAGGAGGAGGTGGTGCGAAAGGTGAGTCGTGCCTCAGGTATCACTCCCGAGTGGGTGTCTGTCCCGTGTCTGCACTTGTAACAGGCAGCCTGAGCAATGAGCAGGGCCGGGCGTGGGTGGGAGAGCTGCTGGGGTCTGTAACAGACTTGCTGGCCAGCCTTGGGCAGGAGTGCGGTCCAGGGGGCGCAGCCCTTGCTGAGCTTTCCATAGGACTGTCGCAGGGAAGATCCGTGGTGTTTGGGTGTCACTGAGCAACTTTTGGCCTCTTTCCAGTTTTAGGGACTGCTGTGTGCACGTTTAGTTATAAAGAACCTGAGAGAACTCACCCCTCTTCTCTGACTCATGATGCCTCTTGGCCTGTGTCCATCAGAAGCACTTGGAGTGGGCCCTTCCGTGGCCGCCGCGCTGAGGCAGTGATCATCCATCCACTGCTGAGGGCTTTGTTTCTTGGGGCTCCCCCTCAGCTGTTGGAAACTCCAGAGATTTGTTTCTTATTTTTCTTTTAAAAGCCTGATATCCTGGACTTTTTGGAAACCTACTCCATCTAAGCAGTAAAGAGAGTGGTGGGAAAGGGCAGGTATGAAGTCCAGACATTTTATAATAATAAATGGGAAGCCGGGCATAGTGACACACGCCTGTGATCCCAGCACTTGGGAGGCTGAGCCAGGAGGATAGGCAGGAGTTCGAGACCAGCCTGGGCCACATAGTGAGATGCTGTCTCAACCAAAACAAAATCATAAATAGGTTCATTTAAGCCAGATGTGGTGGTACATAGCTGCATTCCCAGAACTCTGGGAAGCTGAAGCAGGAGGATTGCAAGTTCAAGTCCAGCCTGGGCAATTTAGCGAGACTGCCTCAGAATAAAAAAATTGAAAAACGGCTGGGGATGTAGCTGTGTGTGAAAATTTTGAGTCCAATCTCCAGTACCTAAAGAAAAAAAGTTGCATTTTGTTCCATGTGGCTGGTTCTTGGAGGTGGCCCTAATTGCCAGTCATGGCCACAGTGAGATCGGTAGGGTCGGAGTGGCACAGCACCCTGCCTTGTCTGAGTACATCTGCCCTGAAGCAGGACCCAGTGCCCATAAACCGGCCTCAAATGGTAAAAGCCTAATACGCTTCATAAAGCTCGCTTTACCCAAGAGTTCACCCTGAAGTTCTCTCCTCTGATTCACAAAATGGAAGTTAGTAATAGGTGGTTTTCCAGCCCTTTCTGTCCTCTGTGTAAGAAAGGAATTGCTCACACGAACACACGTGTCCTGAGGCAGTTGGAGCAGACAGGTGTGCAGACGGGGCGTGTGGCTGGGCTGCTGCAGCAACGTAGGCTCATTGTCAGGGGCCCAGAGCTGCAAAACTGAAACAGTGTGATAAGGGAATGCCGTTTTTGAGGTAACTGAAATGCTGTACTTAGCTCTCTTAGGTGTAAAACAAAATGTGCATTGCCTAACAGCGACTCTGAGACATGTTGTTGGGTGGCCTCATTGCTCTGCTGGCCCTGCAGTGTGACCTACAGAATAACAGCTACAGTGTCGCTAGTTGACTTTATAGGCCGCTGTCATAAAACAAAACCTCGGGCCGGGGATTTAGCTCAGTGGTTTCGCTGCCTGCTATGCCAAGCCCAAGGACTGAGTTCGATCCCTGTACCAAAAAAACCCCCCCAAAAACACCTCATTAATGCAGGGCATGGCTGTACTGAGATTGCAGGGTTAGAGCTGGGGTACTTGTTCATTAAACTTAGGTTTGGCTTTAAACTGGCAGCTGGTTGTGTGTCTGTGTGTACTTGAGTTGTCTTCATAAATACTGCATGTGAGGTGTGATTGAAAAATACAGCGAATGTTTAAAATAAAAATTTATGGGCCAGGGATTTAGCTCAGTGGTTTCGCTGCCTGCTATGCCAAGCCCAAGGACTGAGTTCGATCCCCAGTACCAAAAAACCCCCCCCAAAACCAAAAACAAAACAAAAAAATTCATTGCAGTAAAAGATACCTTGCCACTGACCCTGCTCAAAATACTTCTGGCTCCATACACTTGCCATTCTTTCCACTTTCTGAAGCAGTTCTGGAAGTCCTTTTTGTGATGTCTTTAGTTGTGCTGTCATGGCCGCCTCGATGTCCTGAATTGATGCAAAATGCTTATCTTTCGTGGTCATACTGATTTTGAGGAAGAGCCAGCAGCGGCCCACAGTGCCAGCCCTGGTGCTAAGATGAAGATACACTGTGGTGGCCTTACAGGCCTGCGCTGCTGTTGGATGGCACTTGGCGGCAGCATTCGCTGTTTTGGTCACACAAAGACACAGAAGAGGGCTTCTAGGACTGGTTCAGAAGTGTAGGAGTGATGGGTTAGTGCTCAGAGTCAGGGGCAGTGTGCTTTGTACTGATCTACAGCTATAGATTATAGCTATTTTTAATTGAAATGCCCAGGGTATATTTTGATAACCCCTGTGGTGTACTGGGTCCCAAAGGTTGGTGATGAGCTTAGGGATAAAATTCTGCCTGTGATCTGTTTTAAAAATTCTAGTGTCCTAATGTAGTGTCCTTTCATTATAACCACTTGGCCCTTGGACACTGAGTTCTGGTGTGGGTCTCGGGTTCAGCCCGTGGTGAGGACCTGCAGGCCTCTTCGGCAGCCAGCACCTGTCCCACTTGAGCACTGGAGGGGAGTCTGCTGGAGCTACCTGGCAGCGTCCTGGGGAGGCCCGCACCACGTAGCCAGGCTGCAGAGCTTGTGACCCAGTGTTTGTTGTTAAGTCGCATTACTGAGAGTGACAGACAAGAGCCCTGGTTGGTCCGTGGTTCAGTTCATTGGGCTGCATAAAGAACCAGCTGGCTCTGGGCCATCCCCAGCCTGACGCCGTATCCTAGCTGCACTGTGCGCTTGCTGCCTGCCAGTGCTCTGGTCTTCATTCTGTTGGCTGGGTTAGAACCCTAGGCATTTCAGAGGTGAGACTGGGTTTCCGTTGCAAAGTGTAGGCTAGTCTTCAGGGTGAATGTAACCGCAGGCTTGGGAACCACTGCTTCCTCTGGGCTGTAGTACTTGCAGCCAGTAGCGAAGAACCTCTGAGAATGGACCTGGTTTTGTTCATCACTGATTATTAGACTGCACTACTTTCCGATGCTCATAATTTAAACAGTACCTAGTGGTTAGAAAGTAAAATACAGTTGACATTTTTCAGTTTCCCTTTCAAAGTTTCCAGCTATAAATGTGGAAACATTTCTTATGAAAGCAGTAACTTTTATGGCAACTGTGTCAGACCAAGTCCCAGGATGATACATTGTTTTGTTTTTAAGCATATAAACAGTCCTTGGAAGTGCTTTAAGAGGTAAAAATAAGGGCGTTCTACAAGAATGTGCCCCATACCCCAGGCCAGTCCTGCCCAGTGGCATTTGGCTTTGGAAACTGGGTGGAGGGGAGAACTTAAGCATTCCTGTGTGGTTGTTGAGTGCTCCTTTAAAGCTTTTTTTTCCTCGAAGTTTTGTGAGTAGTGTTGCTTTTTAAGAGAGCAGGTGGTAAACCTTGTAGCTATTCATAAAGCCTGGAGGAATATGGGGGCTTACAAAGTGTCCTTGCTCTGGATACTCAGATAGTAGCCATTTGGACTCAAAGACTGACATATACTTAGAGAATTTTTAAAGGAATGCATAATACAGAGTTCTTTTTTCCAGATTTACACTTCCGATAGGGAGGAGATGTTGGTTCTTAGAGTAGTGGCCCCTGGGGGCTGGGGATTTAGATCGGCCCTGCCTTCCTCAGTAATCCAGGTACTCTGGTGACTGGCTGTGGGAGGAGTGGCCATAGGCAGGCCTGGGCCTCAGCTAGAGACAGTGCTTGCTTGGGTGCCTGGCACTGATGGTGTGAACACGAAGATGTGCCCAGTCCTTCATTGGAAGAGAGGGGTTTGGATTGTTGCTTAAGTTGACTTTATATGTTTGGTGTTATGCTCGCTGTCATTGAGGATGGATGTGCCAGGGCTGCCCAGGCACTGTGGTGTGGGGTTTCCCCTTGCTTTGGGTGTTTCTGTGCTGAGAGCTGAGTTTAGATGCTGCATGGTTAGGAAAGAGGTCCTGTGAGCTTCGCCACTGATTAGAGGCCGGGTTGGCGAGCTTGGGAATAGGGTCAGGTGTGAGCCCCAGACTTCCACATCACGTGTGGTCTGGCGGAGACCGCTATGGCTGTAGAGATAGGAAGGAAGCATGGCCAGAGGAACCCCTGACCTGGGCAGTGCTGCTGAGGTCACAGTGTTTGTTCCCTGTGTCTGGAGACACAATTCCTGACATCTGCAGCTTAGAGGAGGAGAGGGCCTGTTGTGGCCTTTCGTTTCAGCCTTTGGTTGGCTGGCTGTGAGGCAGAACCAGTGGTGAGAGGGCCTGGTGGAGGAAGCTGCTTGTCATGGCATCTGGGAAGCAAGAGGGCAGGTGGGGGGGGGGGCAGACAGGCCTAGTCTGTGTCATGTGACCACTTCTGCCTGTTCAGCTGCGACCTCACCGGCGGGCGGGCTAACGCGTGAAGCAGTTAGTGGCTCCCCAGTGTCATCACCTGGCCAGGAGCCTTTTAACCCAGGTGGCTGGTAAACAGGACTGACTGGCACAGAGGGGCTTAGGATTGCAGAGAAAGGGCCCAGACTGGATGGGTCCCAGCTTGTCCTCCTGCTCTTCATTAGTCAAGTAACTTGAGCTTTTGTTCTTTTGTTGCTGGGGATTGAACTCAGGACTTTGCACTTGCAAGGCAGGCACCAGAACCACTGAGCTAGATCCCTGGCCCCCGTTTTAATTTTTTTAGTTTTATTTGTTTCTTTTTAGATAGGGAAGGTTTTGCTAAGTTGCCTAGGCTAGCCTGGAACTTGCAGTCCTCCTGCCTCAACCTCCTAAGTAGCTTGAACTGCAGGCATGTGCCACCACACCTGGCATGGAGTTTGCCTTTTTAGCTGGTTAGACACTTTGGTGTACTTTGAAGCACTGAGAGGTTTTTTTGTTTTTTTGTGTTTTTTTTACTGAGAGGTTTAAGTGAGAGAAAATACAGGACAACAGCTCCCACACCCTGGGATGCTTGTGTGCCCCTTCATGCTTGTTTCTTCTGGACCCAGGCAATTTTGTATTTCTGATGTTTCCCATGTAGCATGCACTGGCACAGGAGGGAGGGCTGGCAGTCGTCGGGAGGTGGGCCTGTGATGGTCTGTGCAGAGGCCTTCTTGGGGAGGACATGGAACCAGGTCCCTGGTGCTGAGCCGTGTGCACTGGAGGGGCCTGGATCGCCGAGCAGAGCCCTGCAGCGGAGCTGCGGCCATCTTGGCCTGCTTTTGTGGGAGTCCCGTGCGTCAGGGTCGCTTAGTGTGTTAAACTCCTCTCTCTCTTTTTACAGGAGCGGCAGAATCGAAACAAACAATAAGGATGAACCAGTTTCTTACGTAGTTAACAGTTGGCTTTGAAAGCAGTTTGAAACTGTATGCGTGGTGCTGTTTCTGGTGTCAGCTCCAGCGTGTCACCCTTGTGCGAGACTCAGTGTTGCATCTATATCTTCCTTATAGTTCATTTTTGCTGATGGATCTGTGTTCATTTGTATTTTTTCTATGTATTACAATATTATAGAACTCACTAATAAAGGAATATTTTTTGTCAGCATATCAGACTGACCTAATGCGAAATATAAATATCCTTAAAAACAAAATGAAAAATCTAATACACCCCAAAGATTTTTTTATTTTGGCAGAAATTATGTTCTTATTCTTATATCCAGTCATTTAATATTTCTATAGGAGACTTCAAAGTATTCACCCCTGCACTGCTTTTTTGCAAACAGAAGAACTCATGAGCTGTTTGTGGTTTAGAGTGTGCTGTTAAAATCTCACAGTACCAAAATCTGAAGGTTGGTGGCTGCCCTGTTTGGCTGGTTCACCATTTTTACTGTTCATGCTGTCGGAAATGCTCATTTGCCCATTTGGTTTTCTGGTAGGCAGAAAGATAAACTTTAGTTTTTCAAATATGGTGACTTCGGGTTGTGTCCCTGGAAAACACCCTCCACAGAGGTCACCTGCCCGGCAGCTGCCTTGCCCTGGCTGCCCGCAGTCTCACTGTACTGAGGATGCGGAAGGTGTTTGGGGTCTGATTCCTTGTGTATGTTCTTAGTTGTTTGCAGGTCATTTTTAATTTTACCCCTTTCTTCACTGATAACCCTAACGTCAGCTGAAGTTTCTACTAATAATGCTGAGCTTTAAATGTAGGATCTGATAGTACAGTGTGATGGATGATGCTGCCAACTAAATTTCATGTGTGTGTCTGATTTTTTTTTTCCTGTTGAATGGGTTAAAAAGCAAAGAACAAAAAACTCCTTTTAGGAAATAATTTGCTGTCCTGTGTTGTGGAATGAGGGGCCGTTAAGGAGCTGCCCTGCTACCTGGAGTTGGAATTTAGCATGAAAGTGGTGCTCATGCCCGACGCCCTCGCACACGAATCTGCACGCACCCACTGTAGAGGATCCTTACTGTCTTAGAGCAGATACCTTCCAAAACTATTTACTCCAAAAGACCCTCTGAGTTAAAAATCTAAGCTGTATTCTTTAGACTTGTATTTGGAGCGCGTCACTTCCTCTGAGCTGTTACTGCCTGTACAGATCCTGGGCAGCATCTGGTCGCTGTCCTCAAGAGAATACAAGCCTTAATAAACACCTGTTAGCAAGTCTGTGTGCTCGCGTCCTTCATCCTCCCGTGGGGTCTTGTCTTTGTGAAGCCGGTGGTGATGTCCTCGGGGTCTGAGGCCCTCTTTCCCGGGCATGTGGGGAGCTGGGGACCTCTGAGACTGACTGTGCTGGACTTTACTTCTCCCTCAGTGTCTTCCATTGAAAGGACAGAGGAACGCGTAAAGCTGCAGTCATAACCTAGGATTCCAGTGCTACCAACACAGGTGGAGATCGTCCGCGACTCTGACTCCTGTGCCGGGCTGGCTTTCTCATCTCCGTCCTTCTGCCCATCGTCAGTCCCTCTTCCCGATTGTGTATTTCAAGGGCAGACGGCAGTACACGTCCTCTCGACATTCTCCATGCATGCCTGTTTGATGTTTGTTCACAGGGTGTTTTCCTTGTGAGGTAAAGTTTACAAACGGTGAAACACGTGTGTCCAGGTATGTAGGTCCCTGTTTCTGACGTGTATGAGATAGAGGTAAAGATACAGAGCGTGAATGTCATCTCAGGAGTCTTCACATCCTCTCCCAGGCAGTTACTGCCTCTGCTGGAACTTAACCATTTATCAGGAAACGCACAGAACACAAGCTAGGAAAACTGGTCTCACGCCCTGACAGTTGGTCAGGTGGGGTATTTATTTTCTCCACTGTGGCTCCAGATTGCTTCCAGAATTTTACTTGAGGGAGTGTGTTTCTGCAGACAAACTGTAGAGCAAGCGGGAGGAGCTTTCAGAGGCTTCGTCATATTCCTGGTTATTAGCAGTGCCCAGTGTCAAGGAACTTGACGTGCTATGAAAGTTGGAGCAGGGCCAGGGATTTAACTCAGTGGTTCCGTTGCCTACCTCAAAAGTGCAAGGACCCAAGTTCGATCCCCGGTACCGAAAAAAAAAACAAAAGAAAGTTAGAGCAAACTTCAGTGATTTAGACGTGTGTCACACTGGTTTGTGAAAGGCTGTATCAATATTACTGTTAGTTTATGTTTCCCACTCCTGCCTTCCACAGCCAGCCAAATAAGCCCTTATTTCTTTTTCTGACCCTCCCCATAGCAAACCATGTTAGGGTTTCATAATGGATTCTAAGACACTGACTGGTAAAACTGTCACCCAGCAGTGCCATTTGGTGTCCCTCTGTTGCCTTTAAGATTTGCAGAGTCAGGTTTTTTGAAAACTAATTATTAGAAAAGACGTTTCAACAGTTGTCCTCCATATTTTAACATAATTCTGTGGATGGCATTCACATGGTTCAGATTTTGTTGAACTGAGAGAACACCCAGTTCAGTCTCTCAGCTGCCAGGCCTTCCCACTCCCCACGGGTCTCCAGTCCATGCTGAAGAGGACACAGGAAGGTGTGGAAGAGAAGGGTGACCAGCCCTGACCAGGGTTTGTGTCCAGGCTGGAAGTTAACTCCTCCTGGGCCTTGGGTACAGCACTCGGTGCTCAAGCCTGCTTCCCACGTGCACTGTGCACGGCTGGGGTCGGGGAGGAGCGACCTGCCCCAATGGTAAGGCTCCTCGTCTAGGGTGGACACCAGGTCCAGGCTTCACTTCTGCCAAGTGTCCATTTGAGAGGGCAGGCCTGGGGCAACCAGGGGGCAGATGGACCTGACTTCCTGTGGTGGCCTGGGGCTGAGATCATCTCGGACTGAGTCTGCAGTGCCCCCTTTTGCCTTTGGGATGTTGAGGTGGGCCTACGGGGTGTTTGTCATCAGCACCCTTCCTCCCCCAAGTGTTCATGCCACTCTGAGCTGCTCCGAGGGGTGAACAGTGACTGCCAAGCTCTGGTAGAGCTCAGCACACGGGTGGCGTTCAGCATGCTCTCCACAGATGTGTCTGTTCCTCTGCATCCTCTCCTGCACTGGGGAGGGAGGGTCACCTGTGACCAGGTGTAAAGAGGTCTTTGGAGGACCAGAGGTTGGGAGCAGGTGCAGGCACAGGGTCTAGGTAGGACTTGGTCAGTGCAGTGTGCACGGGGCCAATGGCTGGAGAGGGAGTGGTGTGCATGTCTGCAGGGCCCTTCTCTGCTCGGTGTCCAAGCTGCCTCTGGGTCTTGTCCTTTTCCCTGCCCCAGTCTTGCCCCAGAGAGAGCCGGTGTTTCCATCCCCACCTCTCTGAGAGCAAGGGTTGAGCAGCCCACCCTCCAGGGGGTTCCCTGCACTTGGCCTAACGATGATGCAGACAAACCTGTGCTGCACAAGGTTGGGTCCAGGGAACGCCGAGGGCAGGAGTAAATGGGAATGCTGCCAGAAGACAGACGCCCTAGCTGTGCTGCACACGGTGCATCCCTTCTGGGATGCCTTGACGTGGGCAGTGTGGGGCCAGCTGAAGCAGGAGCTGGCTGCTCTGGGCTGCTCATGCACAGACGGTGATCTCAACAGCTGCCTTCCTGCCAGGCAGCCAGGGTCCTCGGGTGGGTGACATGGAGCAGGCTCTGCTCTTGCTGCTTTCTGGTTTCTCTGCCCACTAGCTGTGGGGGATGCCACCGTGTGAATTCAGGACGGGATGGCAGAGTTCCTGCTCAGCATGGAGGTGTACAGTGAGACTGGAGAGGGCAGCAGGTTACTAGCAGTGCCAGACACCAGGACCAGTCTTGGTGTGGACCCCAGCTGGTGCAGCTTTGAGGAGTGGGGACTAATGAAAGCTCATGCCCCAGCAACGCCAGAATGCTGATGTCTCCCTTGCTCCAGGGACAGCAAGCTGAACCCTAAAGGAGGCGAGCTGGGAGGGGGGGCAGTCTGAGAAGAGCCTCCGGTTAGAACATCAGTGCTGGCAAAGGCTTGAAGGCAGGAGGGGCAGCAAGCATCCGGAGAGTCTGGAGGGATAGGGAGTAGGTGGTTTTTCTACCCTGGAGCTGCCTCATGCACCATACCCAGACATAAGCCTGGGGAGAAACCTGGAAGCAGCCCTTCTTAGGGCTCTGTTTGGTCTTCAGACTCGGGATGTCCTGACTTTAGGCCAAGTGGCCTCTGAGGGAGTTTTGTCACCCTGTTCAGGGATGGCCGCATGCACACACATAGGCACAACACGAATGCAAGTGCACACATGAACACAAACATACTTGTGCATATGGGCATCCACATAGTACAAGCATACATGCACACAGGTGTGCCTACATGCATAGTGTCCAAGGCAGTGCCAATGCATGTGCACATGAATGTGTGCTGATGCACACAGGCACGCACAATTGCATACATGCGGGCTTTGCTTGAACCGATGAGTTGTAAAGTTTCTGTGGGCCCTGTTTCATCCTCAGACTCTTGAGATGTTTCCAGCCTTTGGGCAGGTGATCTCAGAGCAGAGATTGCACCCTGTTCAGGTATGGCCACCATGTCTTTTAAACCAGAAAGCATGGCTGTTTGCCACAGAAAGTTCTGTACTTCTAAGGCTGTGAAATGATTGGGAAGTGCTTTTTGGAGATCTTCCGTGGACATTTTAGAAAACTGTGGAAGACATCCAAGGTGAGTTGGGTTGAGGGCTGCTTGGACAGTGATGGCTGGGGATCCCCAGGGCGTGGGGAGAGCTGTCCTGACATGGGGTTGGGGACCTGAGCTTTTCTCAGCTCATCTGTCATCGACCTCCCCCCTTTCTACTCTAAGCCCTTAGCTGCACTCTGTCACTGCCTCAATATGTGATCACCTGTGTTAATTTTCTTTCACTATGACAAAATACTCGAGATAATTAACTTACAATAAGATTTCATTTGTCCCATGGTTTTGGAGGTTCTAGTCCATTTCTTCAGCCCCTAGTAAGGGTGCAGATGGTAATGGTGGGGAGTGGACCTTGGTGCAGAACTACTCAGCACATGGCCATGATGCAAAGAGGAAGCGGCTGAAGGCCACAGTTCCTTTCATGGCCATGTCCCCTGTAACCTGAGGATTTCTCACGAGGCTTTACCTCATAAAAGTTCTGCCATTTCCCGGTGGTGCCACCCTAAGGACCAAACTTTTAATGCATGGACTTTATAGTTTGCCTATTCAAATTAGAGTCCCTTCCTAGAAGAATATGGTCTAAGTGACCTGTAGGAGGCCACGATTCCCATGGCCACATCTTCATTTTCTTCTCCACTTGCACTGCTTCAAAGAACTGAAGACAGGATGAGCTAGAGGAAGTTTAAGTGACCTCACCCCGCACTGCTGGTAGCGATAGGGGTGATGGCACGGGATGGATGATCATAGTGATGATGGTGGTGATAGCTGCTCACATTTATCAAGTGGACATGTGGTAGTTAAGCTTAATTGTGTCAACTTGGTTGACTTGAGAGCCACCTAGGACATTAGTAAGTATACTTCTATGTGTGTCAGGGTGGGTCATGGAAGTGTGACCTTGGGCATTATACATGGTCCCTGGCTCCTTCCTCTCTGGCACTGTTCCCCTGCTCTGCTTCCTGGTCACTCTGAACTAATCAGCTTTGCTCTACCACTGTCTCCACTATGATATTCTTGCCTTCTGAAATCACAAACCAAATTTTGTCTCTCAATTAAATTGCAGGTGTTGAGTATTTTGTACAGCAATGGGAAAGCTGCCTAATACAGAAATTGGTACCAGAGAAGTGGGGTTGTTGTTGACTGCACCTGAGCATGTGGTTTAGAAGCCTTTGGAACTGGTCTGCAGGTGGAGTTTAGAAAGGTTTGGAGATGTGGGATAGAGAAGCCCTAGAATGCTATAAGCAGAGCCTGTTCAGTAATTCTGATCAGAGCTCAAAAGACCAGAATGCTGATAGTAAAGTGGACAGTAAAGGCCAGGCTCAGGTGATTTCAGTTGGGAACAAGGACTTCATTGGCAATTGAACTACAGGCTATGCATGTTACACTGACAAAAATTTTGTCTACATTTTGCCCATGCCCTGAGACTTTATGGGAGATAGATTAAGGTCAGTGGACTAATTGATCTAGTGGTCAGTGCAACCCAACATTCAGGCTATCTTATGCTGGCTGCTCTTAGATAGATTTATAGTGAGAATCAAGGGCAGAAAGTAGAAGAGAAAAATGTGGAAAACTTAAATTTTGGCCCAAAAGGAACTGTGTGTAAAGTTGAAGCCCAAGGTGTGGTTGCTAAAGAGATTAGCAGCATTAAAAAGAAACAAAGTATAGTAAAACCTTGGATTGTGAGTAACTTATTCTGTGAGTGTTCCCCAAGACAAGCAAACATTCCTAATTAAATTTGACTTGTTAAACGAGCGATGTCTTGCAGTACAAGTATTAGTAATGCAGAACATCACATGATCACAATTAAGCTGATGGTTCTCTCGCTTGCTGTAAGATTGTGGGTGATTGTCTTCTAACAGCAAGAGGTTAGGGAAGAGATATTGTCTTTAGAGGAAGAGAAGGAAAAGGTGGAGGAATCCCTTACTTCAGTGAGGTTAGGGAGATGTAAAATGTGGGAAGCAGTGCAAAATTTTGTAGAAAAACACCACCCGAGTAAGGCTGTAGCAGTGTGAGCAATGAATCTGTTTAAGGCCAACGCAATGCCACATTTCTGCAAAATACTCAAAAAGAAGCAAAAACAAATGTCACTGGATAGATTCTTTGTTAAAGTTGCATGAAACAAAGATTCCCCTGAGCCAATAGACAGCAGTGATTCTGTTAGTGATAGTGAAAGTCGTCCTGCCCAATAACCTCTTAGTTCCTTCACACCAGCCATGAAGGGTTTATTTTTCTTTATATTTTGTATTTTCTTTATTATTTTATATTATATTACAGTATTATAAGCATTTTTATATGAATATTTTTGGGTTGTAGAGTGAGTTATCTGAGTTTCCATTATTTCTTATGGGGAAATTCACTTTGATATACAAGTGCCTTGGATTACAAGCAAGTTTCTGGAATCATTTATGCTCACAAATGAAGGTTTTACTGTATGTTGTACAAGGGCAGGAAGAAACATGCTTTGAGGGCATCTCAGAAATCAGCAGGACCCTACCTGTCATAGGCTCAGGGGTGCAAAAGTGTCAGAATTTCATTTGAGAAGAGAGTCTTTGGAGCTCCTGCTTAAGAAGGGCCTCCTAGAGGATTGGTTCCCTGGGATTTGTTTCACCATGCTCTGCTATCCAGGCATTCAAAAGCCACTGCAGCCATGGTCCAGTGGGCCTGGCTACTGCTTCTGACAGCAGACTTTGGTGTTGTTCATGTGATGCTACTTTTATTGGTGTGCAGAATGCAAGAGTTGTGGTATCGGGGCCGTCCACCCAGATTTTGAAGAAAGACCTGGGAGGCCAGGTAAGGAGACCCTGAGAGGGGAGTGTATGAGGTGTGGGAATGAAGCTGAAAGTGCAGTGAAGACTCCAGGAAGTCAGAGATGCCAGAAACATGGAACATCTGCTGAAGAAAGCTGCAGGCCATGAGTAGATCCAGCTCAAGAGAGGCCGTGTGGGATGCAACTGAGAAGGCCATAAGGCGGGGCTACCTAAACCCTCTGGAGTTCACACCTCACCACATAGTAACACCCCAGATGCCAGATGTGGAGCTACAGGACTTCCTTTCAGTCTTGCTTTGTTCCTATTCTTTTCTATTTCTCTATTGTACCTTGGGATTATGTAGCCTAATTTTTATTTTTACAGAGGTTCACAGCTAAGAGTTTGCCTTGAGTCTCAAAAGAGATGTTGATTTTTGAAAAATGCTGGAATTGTTGAGACTTTAGGAAAGGGATGATTGCACTTCCAGCTGTATGTAAGATAGCTGTCTTAGGTGGAGTTATGAACTTATTGCTTATTTGGAGATTAAATATGGTTTAAGGAGATGTGTTGGTGTGTCAGGTTGATAAAGGTATCTTAATTGTGCCCACTTGATTGGCTTGGAAGCCACCTAGGGGGTTGGTAAACACAACTCGTGGTGTGTCTGGGTAGGCCATGAGGTGTGACCTTGGGGACTATATCTGGTCCCTGGCCCTTTCCCCTGGCACTGTTCCCCTGCTCTACTTCCTAGTCACCATGAACTAAGCAACTTTGCCCTACCCTCCCCTTCCACCATGATGTCCCTGCCTTAGAACCATCTGATAGTGGACTGAATCCTCTGAAACTGTGAGCCAAATTAAACCTCTCCATTAAGTTGCAGGTGCTGGGGATTTTGTACAGCAATGGGAAAGTTGTCTAATACAGGCCAGGTCTGAGTTTATCCTTGTCACAGGTAGGGAAACTGAGGCACAGAGTGAATGAATTGCATGAACCCTGATATCAGGAGCCTGAGACCACATGCTCATGTTCCTTGCACCTGTGGCTGGTGTGTGTGTGTGCTCGGTCCTACCTACTGCCACCAGTCTGTTTTGTTGGCTCTAGCTGGTCATTGGTGGAGTAGAGCAGCCCATGTTGCCCTCTCTGCCCATTGAGGTTCCTGATCCTTGCAGGCTTGCCCTGACCTGGCAGCATTTGTGGCTGGTCCTTAGGAGGTGGCTCAGGAATATTTTTTGAATAAATAATGTATCCAAGTGTAAAGGCCTCACCCCATATGTCCTTCCTCTCCTGATCTGAGGAGCGTCAGGCAGTGCAGAGGGCCGGCACACTGTTGTTGTTCATGCCATGGTGTTTGGGGCTGGGCTTTGCTGCTGGGCAATGCTAGAGGTCCCTCTGGGCCCTGCAGGGTCTCTCACCCTTCTCCAGGTGCAGAATCTGCCAGCAGCTCCAAGGTGCCCTCCTGTGCTGAGCATAGGCACTGCAGAAGAGCCTGGCAGTGCACACTCAGGTAGCTGCACACACTGCTTCTGTGTGCCTGGCTGTATTTGGCGGTACCTGAGCCCCATCTTGTCCCTGGAGAGACAGTGCTCGCTGAGGAGTGTGGACCCTGTGTCGCATGTGGACCAGCACAGCCTGGGGCCAGGAAGCATCCCAGGTCTGGTTTTGGTTATTCATTCCTCCACACTGGCTCAGACTCTGCTCACAGAGCTGGGCTTCCCTGGAGTTGGACAAGGGTCTTGGTCCTGACTGGAGCTCTCCCTAGAACAACCCAGAGCCAGGCATCCAGAGCTCATGGCATAACTCATGAGGCGGTGTGGCTCAGGGGTCAGCTGGAGTGCCCAGCTTGGGGTGCATCTGGCCCATGGCTGTGGACAGTGACAAGTTGAGGAAGGTAGTGCATGTATGGGGCCCACAGACGTCTCTGGCATGGCCTGAAAGGACCTGCTGAAAGTGACCAAGGCCCTAGGATGGGCTCAGCTCCCTTGAGAGCCTTGTTCCCTGTCAGACGGCAGCGAACTCAGGCTGCACTACCCTCAGCTTTTGGTTGTCCCCCACCTCCATCGGAGCATCTGGAAGTGGCTTGTGTGTGAGGATGGTTTGAGTCACTTCTGGCTCTCCTGGCCCCTGCATGGGTGACATAGGTGAGCATTTCACCCCGCCTTTTGGTTGAGAGCTCTCTGGTGGTGAAGGTTAGAAGCAGGCTGTGCCAGGCAGGGTAGGGGGAGAGATGAGAAGGGCAGGTGTGTGATGCCTCTGTGGTGCTTCACAGGTGCCGAGTCCCCCGAAAGGAGCAGGGACAGCTGTACCTCAGCTCTGCGGGGACTGGGACAGCTGTGAGGATGTAAGTGGCCACACATAGAGGTCTTCCTCTTGCTCCTTCTGAACCAAGTCCTGTCCTGGCCTCAGCTTCCAGGACAGCCTGTGCCACCTTCCTGCCTGTGTCTCACCCACCTCTGCCCACCAGGAAATCCCAGGCAGCCCTGGTGACACCAGTTTTATTCTTCCCATTGTGCTGGATAAGAAACACTGTTTAGCAGGAACCTGATGCTAAGCAGGCCAGACAGAGGCCAGCTTAGGCCTCAGTCCCGGGGAGGGAGGTGTCCAGAACCTCAGTTGGCCAGGCCAGTCTGGGCAAGGACGGGTGGAAGGGACAGGCCTGGCCACAGGTGAGGCTCCATGTGCCAGGCTCCTGGTGGCCCCTTATTGGGAGCATGTGGGGGCATCGCAGAGAATGAGGATCCAGGGCACCGGTGGCAAACCGGTGGCACACATGCCGCAGTGGACTGTTTGCATTATTGAAAGCGCTGTTACTGTGTTTTTCTGTTAATGTATGAGTTGTTTTTTCTTTTTTTTTTTTTTGGTACTGGGGATTGAAGTCAGGACCTTGTGCTTTTGAGGCAGGCAGGAGCACCACTGAGCTAAACCCCTGGCCCATGAGTTATTTTTTTAAACTGAGACCTCAGTATTCATGTTTAATGGCAGTGTTGGCACTTTGCGATAAATAAGTGGGTTTTGCATTGCAGTTTGGGTGCTCGTCTCTGAAAGGTTCCTGCTCTAGGGTGTGTGTGTGTGTGTATATGTGTGTGTGTGAGAAAAGACCCCCCCCATCCCTTCTGAGACAGGGTCACCAAGCTGAGGTAGACCCTTCCTCCTCCCTCACTTTGGGTGAGGGGCCTTTCCCTCTTTGCTTTCATTCATCTAACAAGTTGGGATGAGTCATACTTTATAATTTTCATTTTCCTTCCCAAACATCACTATCCCTGTACCCCACCCAGCTTTGACACTGAGACCTTTGACACTCATATTGCTGGAAACAACAGCCAGGCCTATGCCACAGCTGTGCCGCTAAGGGCCCACATTCTCTGGGGCCATCTACGGGCCTACAGTGTGGAGGTAGAGAGCCCTGCCAGCCTGGCTTCCATCCTGGCCAGAGCTGTGGGAGGCCTGGACTCCAGGGGAAGGAGGGTGGGGCCTCTGGATGCTGGCTACATGGGTGTGTGTACATGTGCACTCGGACACAGCCTGGGTGCTGCAGTAGTGAGGGAAGCTCCAGACCTCAACCCTCAGTAGGTCAGAGCAGGCTGGAAGGAATGGTCCCATGGGGATTGGTGGGAATTTCAGAGAGGCTGTGGGCAGCTGGCACTAGCCCATCAGCTTCTTGACTTTTTATTTGGAGAAGTCCTCACAGAGTGGCATTCTTGGGCCAGCTGTCTCCTCTGCCTCCACTGGGAAAGGCCCCCAGCCCATCAGGGGTGTCATGAGACCCAACCTTGCCATGCACCAGAATGGCTGCCCTAGTCTGCTGAGCCAGGTGGTGTGTGTGTGTGTGTTTGTGTGTGTGTGTGTGTGTGTGTGTGCGTGCGCGCGCACAAGAAGGAGGATAGGCGTCTGAGCTTGGACAAGCGTGGCTGTCCCTGCAGAGCGCCATGGTGCTGGCTCCTGGCCCCAAGGGTGTCAGGAGGGCAGGCAGCTTAGCTGCACAGGTCTGAGGCACGTGGTTTGTGGGGCCTCCTCACACTGCAGCAGGCATCAGTGCTGCACCCCAGCCTCGGAGAAGCCCAATCTGCAGAGGCAGCACACTGGGGTCTGTGGTTTCTGAGCAATGAGGGTCCTGTAAGTACACCCGCTGGGCAACCCTGGGATCCAGCCTAGGGAGCCCAGGGAGCCCAGGGAGCCCCGGCCTATGGCGGAGTAGGCTCAGGAGCAGTGTGTCTCAGGCTTCCACAGGGAAAGGGACGGGGAGGTAAGGCCTGGGGGCCTTCCCAGGAGATGAACCAGAAACTGAGCAGGCCCAGGGTCAGTGCCAAGGGCAGCATGCCTGGGGCTCAACAGCACTCAGCTTTCTGATGTCCCCTGGCTCACAGTCCTAAGGGCTGCTCTGAGTGGGAGCCGGGTCCCTAGGAAGGACGGTGGTGTAAAAGTGGAGCACTGGCCCAGGGGAGGGGCAGCACCACCTCCCTTTGGAGGGAAGGTGCAGACTGCAAGGCTCTGAGTAGTCCCCGATGGAGCTCAGGCTGGACAAGGCTGCCCTCTGGGGCCTATCGAACCTGGGAGCTGCTGCCACTACCAGACCTCTCTGGACTGCCTTGGAGTGATCTTGGGGTCCTACCCCTCCTCTAATCAGAGCCGACCCTGGGGGAGGGTGTGCGGTCCTGGCCACCTCACAGGGGAAGGAGGAAAACTGGGACATCAAGCCCAAGGTCAGTGGTGTGGTCAGTTCAGGGCTTGCTGGGGCACTGGGGCCACTTCCCATCCTTCTGGGGACAGGGATGGTAGGATTCTGGCCTCAGCTTTGCAGTGGCTCCAATTTGGGGTGTGTGTGGGGTTCTACTTGCGTCTGCAGTATTTGTCCCCGGTGGAAGGCTGGGCAGGTTCCCTGCCAATTCCTTTGCAGCCAGGTGGGGGTGGGGGACGGGGCTGCGAGTGGAGGTGTCGTCATGTGAACCCTAATAGGGTCTTCTTGGGGTTATTCTGATTTTATGTAACCCGCCTAGGGCAGAGGACTGTGAACTTGAGGAGACCAAGGGTCCACTCAGGTTCCGAGCCAGCAGAACCTCATGAGAAGGCTGTGAAGTTGCAAAGCCGGGCGGGAACCGGGGAGCAGCTGGGAGCACAGAGGGGTGGGTGTCTCTCCCTCGGACCCTCGCCGCAGGCAACCTGCCCTGCAGCCTTGGGCACCGGAGCAGGCGGTGGAGGACAGGAGGCGCCAGCGCAGAGACGGTGCCAGGGTGCCAGCAGGTGGCGCTGGCTTCCGCGGACAGGAAGACAGAAGCCTGCAGCAGACCTGAGTGGGTGTCGATGCGGCTGCAGATGGTGGGGGAGGGATTTGTCATCTTCTCCTGGCTGCGGGGCCTCACGTGCCTTTCGTCCCGCATGGCCCGAACAGGTCTGGGGGCGGGATGCGGCCCGGAGCACCGGGGGCCCTGGGCGCCGATTCAGGCTCCTTCCCGGGACGAGCTTCGTCCGGGCCGCCGGCTGTCCCTGGTCTCGGCGCCGCCCGCGCCTGGCGGCCAGAGCGCAGATTTCGCGGTGACCCCGGGCCCTCCCCCTCCCCGCCGGTTTCCGTGGCAACTGTCCAGGGAGCCCCGGAGGGGCCAGCGGCGCTCGGGACCCTCGGCGCCTAGCCCCCGGGGCCGCCCTGCCGCCAGCACCGCGGACAGCGCCGGCCGCCTCCCGGACCCTCCCTTTGTCTGCAGCCCACCGCCCGCGGCCGGCGCTGCCGCTCGGGATGCGGACGCACGTGGCCCGGCCGCACCCCCGCCCGCCCGCCTCCGGAGTCCGCGGCGTGGGGCCCCTTTGTGTCCCGCGGCCGGATCCAGGCCTGGCAGCTGGGCCGCCCTCGGCGGGCACATTGTTCGGCGGATTTGCCGCGGCGCAGGGCCGCGGCCGGCTCGCTGGCCATTTCCATGAGAAAGGAGCGGCGGAGGCGCCTCTCTTGGCATTCACCGCGTGCCTTAATTGTATGGACATTAAATCAAGGTCCGCTGTGAACACGCAGAGGGGCCCTCAGGGCTACTGCGGTCCGAGCCCGACTCCAGGAGCCCCTCCCGGCCGGAGGCCCCAGGCGAGGCCCCGGGGCGTCCCCGGAGCCGGGCCCGCGGTCCTCCGAGGGCGCAGGCGCCACCGCGACCAGGCAGCGCGGGCCTCCCGGCGTCGCTGTGCGGGGGCCGAGGCAGTCTCCGTTCACAGCCCGCGCGCTCGCCCTCCCCGGCCGCCGCAGGCCAGCGAGAAGCGCTCGAGCTGGCCCCGCGCACCGAGGACGCGGTGACCGGACAGGCCCCAGCCGGCCCGAGCGCAGTTACCGTCGGCCGCCGCCGCCTCCGCTCCCAGCGCCTCCGCCCGCGCCCGCTGCCTCCTCGGCGCTTGCAGGCCCCGCGCGCCGCTGCCCCAGGCGGAGCCCGGGAGCCGCGCAGCCCGAACGCCACGCGCCGTCTGGGAGCCGAGCGCGCGCAGGGTCGGCGCTGCAGGCGCTCGGCTCCCGCTTGCCAGGCTCGGCCCGGGTGCGACCGTCCCCGCGCTCGCCGCCGCCGCCTCCGCGCGTATCCGCGCTCGGCTCCGGCACCGGGCATTATCACTGGGGCGCGCGGTGACGTCACCCGGACACCGGCTCCGCCGCCGCCTCCCGGAGGTGTCCTTGAGAACTGCGGGGCACGCGCACCGCGCACGCACGCACCGCGCGCCCGGTGCCTCCCTGCGCACACGCACCGCCTCCCGCCTGGAGCGCCCCTCCGCTCACGCTCCGCGGACGCAGCCTTCGAACGCCCTCGACTGCGCCCAGCGCCCCGCGGCCTAGCGTGTGCCCAGGAAACGCCCCCTCTCCCACCCGAGCCGCTCACACGCCCTCCCGCGCCTCGAAAAAGCTCACCTTGCAGCCCACCGGCCGCAAGTTGACACCCAGCAGCCACACCCGCAGGATTCCGCTTCGCGCGCACGCCGCGCGCCCGCAGGCAGCCTGCGCATTAGGCCGCACCGCGGGTTCGCGTCCCCGCTCTCGCCCACGTCGCTCCGCAGCTGCAGCTCCAGCGCCCCTCTCTCCGGATAAGGGTCGGGTCCCGAGGGCCGCCCGGCCGCTCTCTGGATCAAAGACTGCTCCCACTGTTTGATCGGGCGGGACCGGGAAGTTGGGCCGACAGCAAGGGCTGCTGCAACCAGGCCCACAGCAGGACGTCTTTGGGGTGGGGGCACCCTGATCTGGCCCCCGAGGGCCGAGGATCAGCAACTTCCCCAAACCAGCCACCCTGGGCTCCCCGCGCACGCCTTTGTTCGCAGAGCAGATGAAGGAGCCTCGGTCCGTCCCCCTCTCCTGGCTCGGGGGCCAAACCTGCCCCTCGCCCTCTGCCCTCGGAGCGGGGCCTGGCTCACTCTCTCGTCTTGAGCGCGGGGCCTGCTTTTCGTCCCCTCTCCACCCCTGCTGGGGCCGTGGACAGCTCTGGAAAGGAGGTCGGCATTCAGGAAGGTTCTGTCCCCATCTCCGCCGGTCCCCAAATCGTTCCGACTCCCTTCCCTCCCAGCCATCAGCCCTAGCTGTCTGCAGGTGTCGGCGGGGGGGGGGGGCCCTTCTCGAGCGCGGGGTGCTCAGGGCCCCATTTCTCCTGGGCAGCAGAAGCGGCACCCTCGCCTGTTCCCAGTCCCGAAGCTGGGGAAGCCGCCTCCCTCAGCCTTCGGGCGCCGGCGGTCACGGCGCGGGCCGGATGCTGGGGGCGGAGGGCGGGTCGCCGGCTGCCACCTCGGCTTCGTGGACCATGGTTCCACTCCGCCTCCTCTCGCCTCGGCGGCCGCCGACCCTCGCTCGGGCGGGCTGCGGCGTCTCCATGCGGTTCGGCTCGGCAGCCCGGAGTCCGCTGTCCATGGTGTTGAAACCGAAGCCTGAACCCCTGAGTCCTGCGGGACTTTTCGCCCCGTTCTCTTCCCTCTAGGGATCGGGGACCAGGCGCAGCTGTGAGGGTGGATTTCCAGGCCTCTCGCGCGCACACGCCACCCCGAGCTTCCCCTCCACCGGGGGCTCCTCCGCACCCTCACTTGGGCCTGGAGTTTGCAAACTCCAAATCTTCGGCTGGTCCCGCGCCCCCTCCCCGGCCGAGAACCGCCCCCTGGAGCCCGCCGACGGCCGGGTGGGGAGGGGCCGGGACCGCGTCCTTCCCGAGGGTCAGACCAGCTTTGCGCGCGTCTCCACGCTGGCTCGCCGGCTTCCTCTCGTTTCTGCCACCTCCCGAGTCCGCGGCGCCGTCAGGGGTCCCCAGCGCGCCCTCCCGTCCCAGGCCGGGCGTGGGGGTGGAGCCGGGCCGTGGGCGCACGAAGGGGGGAGCCCGCCCTCTGCCCTCCGGTGGGGCTGCCTGGCGCCCGGCCTCCGAGCGTTTCCCGAAAGTCACTTACTGCTGCCGGGCCTCGGCTCCGCGGGGCCCAGCCTGCCGCTCCACGCGCCTTCCCTCGGCCACCGCCGCGCCGCCGCCTCCCGAGCAGAGCACGCCGCGGATTCGTGTTTGTGGATTTGTTTGCCAGCTCCTGGGCACGTGGGGGAGGGGAGGGCCCGGTAGGGCGGCTGGGCTCGGGTTCCTGGCGGCCGCCTTCGCGTGCACAAAGGCCCTGCGCGCCTCGCCTGCAACTCGGAGGCCGTCAGGTGGCCCGGGAGGGTGGGGAGGGAGGGGCGAGCGCCTGCGAAGAGCGGGATTAACGGACTGCAGAGGCCGGGAAGAGCCCCTCTCCGCCCCTTCGCCCCCACCCACCCCTCCCGCGGGAGGCTGTCCCTCGTCCGGAGGGGGCACGGCCCGCATCTGGGAACAGCTGGCTCTCAGCCTCTCGACCCTTGACCCCATTCTCCTGGGAAAGGGAGGCGGGATGGAAGAGGAGGGACTTGAGCGTTCAGGGGTGGGCAGGAGGCTGCAGGCCGGACGCAGGGGCCCACAGCAGGATGTGGCCAGTGGACAGGCGGAGGGGTCCAGGCCCAGTCGCCTCTCAGTTCCAGCCTGGGCGGTGAGGGGAGCCTGGAGGCCCCACCGAGGGAAGGCAGAGAGCTCAGCCCCTCCTCCCTCCCAGCTGCAAACCCCACTCCCCCGGGCAGCCCAGGGCAGCGGCCTGACCCTCACATCTCAGCCCCCGGCCTCCTCCTCGCTCAGGTGCTCCTGAAGCGGAGGCTTTGCTGGCCGACTCTTCACCACCGTCGGCGGGTGGGAAGCCCCCAGCCCCGAGCTCAGAGGTGGGGTCTCCACCTGGAGGTGCTACCCTGCCGGTCCCTCAGGCTGGGTCTGCCTAGGTCCGATTCGTGGGGAGCCTGGCGGGAGGGGCACACCCCTTTGCTCCTCCTAGGCCCTTGTGGTGGTGGGGGCGGGACCCCTGCCTAGCCCAAGTGCTGAGGGCGGGAGTGGCCACCACAAAGACAGCAATTGTGAGCAGGCCGGTGCACAAAGAGGCGGGCAGCCCGGGGCCTGAGGCCCTCCGAATGGAAATGAGGCCACAGCCCCTTTCCTCCTCCCCTGCCTGCGTCCTCCTCCTGGGGCCTGGCCTCAGATGACAGTCCCAGGGGCAGACCTTGTCTTGGTCTGGGGTCCCTCAGATGCCACCAGGTTGGCTGGAGCTTCCAGGCCGAAGACACGCGACACTCATCCAAGGACAGCCAGGTGAGCCACAGGTCAGGGCCGGGGTGGCAGGATCGGCACACCCTGGCCTGAGCTCCCCTCCCAGGGGCTGCTTAGGGTGGGGCAAGAGTGCTGGGTGCCTGGCCCATGGTGGGAACCGATCTTTTCTTCTCCAGGAACCAATTTTTCAGCCAGAGGAGTTTCCCACCAGCCCTGGCTACCCCTAAGTTTCCAGGTGACTCTGGCCACCCACCGTGCCTGGTGTGCAGAACCTGGGCCAGCCCCACCCCCTCCCCCAGTCAGGTCAGGCTTTGGGGGGAAGCCTCTTACTGCTCCCTGCCTGGGATCTCAGAGGTTGCACTTTAGAGAGAACAGGGGCTGGGTTCCCCTAGGGATCTGGGGCTCTGCTGTGGGGAAGCCAGTCCTCAGGAGTCACGCTGGAGTCTGGGAGCTCCCTGGGACCCCTCCAGGACCCACAGAGCCCCTCTTGGAAGGCTCTGCTGCCCCCTGGCCCCACCCCATCTAGAGGTGCTCTCCTTTGTGAATCTGGGCCCTAGGGCAGCCAGACTAGGTGCTTGCTGAGCAGAGGCCAGGATCCTGCACCCCTGGGAGCTGTGCCAAGGGACCCCTGCCCTAGCTGAGTACTCATCTCTGCAAGCACAGGAGCCCAGGTTGAGTGAGGCCAGCCCGGCCCTTGTCTCCAAGACTGCAGGTGGGTGGGCATGCTCTTTGTTGTCCCTTTTGACCCCCCAAGCTGCAGCCCGACCTACCTCTGAGTGGGAGCCCCGCCCACTTCCTGGGGCCTTAGGCAGCCCCCTCCCCACAGAGCCCCTCCCTCTCTGTGCCCCCACCTTCCTGGCTTCCTTCTCCCTTGGTTCTCCAAGGCCCCAGAGCTCAGGACCCACCAGAGGGAGCCCCACCCCATGGCATGTGGAGCTGGGCTGGCCCGGACTGGGGGTGGTGGGCAGCAGCCAGACCACCCTTGGCCAGCTCTAGAGGCAGGGTGCTGCTGGTGCTGGTCCCTCCTCCAGGGCCATCTGCTGGCCCTTCCGTGGGGTCCCAGTTATCCCCAAGCACCTGCTCAGGCTCAGCCAGCTGGTGTTTGCTGCTGCCTTGTCTGGGAAAGGGGGCTCTTAGGGACAGAAACACTTTCCTCTTTGAGGATGCCCCCTGTCTCCCATAAATCTGATGCTACTGGGGTGGCCATGCTGGGGAAAAAGTGGAACCTCAGCCACAGAGCCTGCCCCAGGACACCCCACTCCATGTCCAGCTGGGACTCGGCCTCTGCAGCAGAGGACAGGGAGAGGGTGAGCTCTGAGCCGCAGGACTGGCTTGGAATGAGCAGGAGAGTTGCACAGGGAGGCAGAGCCCTGGGATTGCTGGACAGGGATGCAGAGGTGTGGGGCCACTGCTGTGGTCCCTGGGTGCAGGAAGGAGCCTGTACCCCTGTATCTAGCACTCAACCCTGTCTCTGGGGGACTAAGGGACCAGGCCGAGTCTGCATCAGGGCCCCACCTGTGCGTTGTGTATGAGGAAAGGACCTGTCAGTGCTGCTTCATCTTTGATCCATCTGATGCTCAGGAATGTCCTTGTTGTGGGAATGAGGGCAGATGCTGGGCTCAGAGCTGTCAGCAGGTGAGAGATGCAGGTAGAGCCACATGGGCCCGTTTGGTTGTAAGCATGTCCATCTCAGAGTGTTGTTTATTTAGGGCAAGGATAGTGACTTTCCACTAATAGTGGAACCCTGTCTAACACAGAAACTTAACTAAAGAGTGGAGAGAGGGGAGAGCAGAGCTGGGGGAGTGTGGTGGGTAGGTCTATCGCTCGGGGACCTGGGATCATGGGAACGAGGGGCTCTGAGCCAGGGCAGCCACAGGGAGCTCCATGTGCCTGGAGGATCTCATAGTTTCTGCACAGAAGGTTCCTGTTAATCCCTGGAGTTCACATTCTCACTTATGCTCTTTCTATCTTTGTATTTATTTATTTACTTTGCTCTTTCTAATCTGTTCTGCCACCTGGAGCTTGCCTGGTGGGGTCTGAGGAGATGGCCTTGGTGTGCTAGCAGTGGGGTAGGCACAGGCTAACTCTTCACAGCCTAGGAGACCAAAGCCCGCAGAGGGAAATGCAGCCAAGCAGACCTGCTAGACAGGGGCAGAGGCCAAGAACAGACATATCTACTTAGGTGAGCACTGTGGTCACTGAACCTCAGTCATCACCGGGACATTTTGGGAAGCTCTATCTTCCGCCATCATCCCAAGACTGTGGCATCTCAGGCATACACTTGTACTGAGGTGTAAACGACTGCCAAGGCTTGTTGTGTTCTGCCCAGCATGGCTGTCACCTCCTCTCCACCCTGTGGTGGGTTTGGAGCCACAGTGGGCTGTGGCTGTGGTGGGCAGCAGCAGCTCAGGGAGAGGAAAGAGTGCGAATTTACCTTCTGGGTGGGGAGCAGGGGCAGCTGCTCACCTGCTCCCCAGTGTGGAGGGGCCAGTAGCCTCAGTGTCTCCAGCCTCAGGATGGGTTCCCCTGCACCTTCGCACCCCTTTGTAAAGGTCCTCCTTAAACTTGTTATGGAGCTGCAAGGTGCCATATCTTTCTTTCCAACTGGCCTCACCTGGAGGGAATGTGCCAATGGAAGGTCTCCTACCCCCAGATCAAGGCGGGAGACCCTGGGGCCAAGAGGCCTCCCGGGCTCCCTTCCAGTGACCGGCCCCTCTTGGGGTTGGATAGAGGGAAGGGAGGCACAGTCCTGATGTGAGACCTGGGAGCACCCACCAAGGGGTCTGGGTGACTTGGCACCCAAGGCTGCTCCTGCAGGGGTCTTGATGAGTGACCTTGAGAAGTGATGGCCTGAGCAGGACAGAGATGACAACAAGACAGCTACATAGTCACTAAATTCATGGGCAGGCACCCAGAGCCAGGCCCTGACCCCAGAGCTGTGCAGGACCCAGCATGATGTGGAAAGGTCAGGAAGATGGATGGAGCACTAAAGTCTGAGGGACAGACTCTAGGGAGGTGGGAGAGGAGCCAAGAAGAAGAGCTGCTAGAGAGTGGACGTGGGTCCCCCAGATCCCCAATGCCCAGGAGAGCCCCCCAGAGAGAAGGGGGTGGCGTTGAATTGAGATCCTCTCCCCCTCCCCGTGTCTACCTTGGCTCTGAGACTTGAATGAAGCTGCTTACCCATTCTGTGTCTGGAACCTTTGGGCAGAGCAGGTGTGACCCCCCAGCTGAGCGCTGCCAGACCGGGAAAGGGGGACCTTCCTTCCCGTCACTGTCCCCCAAGCCTTGGAGACACTTCTGTGTGCCTGGCTGACCCCTGAGCTGGGTGCTGCAGCCCTGGTTGCCTCTGAGCTCTGGGTACAGCAGGACCTCCCTCCTCTGCAGGTGACAGAAGAGAACAGCGTCCTCCTGTCAGCTCTGAAGAGGGCCATGGAACCACACCTGCTGCCTGCAGAGCTCCAGCTGGGTGCAGGAGCCTGAGGAGGTGCCAGCTGCCTTGTCTGTTCCACGCCACGGCCCCACAGCTGGCTCTTGGTGTCCCTGGGTCCGCATTTGGGGCTCTTTCCAGGACCTTCAATGTCGGTGGTCCTTCTTAGGGCCTGTCTTGTTCAAGGTTTGGCTTAAAAACCTGGCTTTGCTTTCCTTCCTCCCCCAGGCAAACTGCAGCAGTGCTGGTCAGCAGCATCAGAGGGCAGCGAGCAAGTCTCTCTGGCTGAGCTCTGACACTCACAGCCTTCTGTGGGGTCCTCCCAGGGCAGCACCCATGGAGGGCACCTCAGGACACTCATGGGGCACTGCACAGGATGGGGCCTCATGGCCTGGGGATGAGTCAGCTGGGCTCTCCCAAAGGTGTATGGGGCGGGCACTGAAGCTTCTGTCCACAGGGTGGGGGGACCGGTCATTGTCCACCTTGGGAGTGCATTCCCGACCACTTCCTGCCCTCTCTGCTGGACCCCAGGCCCCTGCATGGGGCAGGTGGCTGCAGAGTCTGACGTGCACAGGCCCAGGGAATGGGGTGTGTTCCCACCAGCTGTGGGTCTCACAACAGCTGTGGGTCTCTTGTGTGTCAGAACAAGAAGTGCTGCCCAGTTCCCAGCACTCTGAGAGGCTGAGGCAAGAGGATAGCAAGGTTGAGCTCAGCCTGGGCAACTCAGAGACTTACTGAGACCCTACCTCAAACATCAAACACAAAGAGGACCGGCGATGTATAGAAGGCTGTGGATTCAATCCTCAGTCCCAGAGAGAGAAAGCAAAAGAAAGAAGTGTAGCGTGGGTGTCAGTGGGGGCGGTCTTTGCCACAGTGGGGTCTCGGGGAGAGGGGCCTCCCTCCCTTAGAGTCGGTCTCCAGACGTGGCTGGCGGCTGGCGGCAAGGAAAGCACTCTTTCCCCATTTGGGGACCTGTGCAGACCCCACCTGGCCCTGGTCCTCACGCTGCTCCTTGTCCCCCACCACGCTCTCTGCGTGCTCCCCCCCAGTACCTGTTGCTCCTGAGGGCTCAGGCTGCAGGGACTGTGCCTTGGGTGGGATGTGTCCCATGGAGTGGGGCAATCTCAGTGTCCTCACCTAGAATTGGCAACAATGCTAAGCCTTGCCTCCTGGGGGCTTGCAAGGGAACTTAGGAGTGATGTGGTCAGGACCCACATCCAGGCAGGATGAGGAGAGGGGAGCTGCTTTGGACATCCCAACTCTAAGGCAGCCTCTAGACCCAACAGTCCCAGGAGAAGTCCGCCTTGTCCTGCTTGGCGGGGCTGGACCTCCATCACGCCTGCTTCCACCAGGACTGGGAGAGTGGCAGGGAGGAGGTGGGCATCCAAGTGGCTGCCAGAGCCTGGATGTTGGACAGATGTGGGGGCCAGACACGAAGGGCCAATCTCCAGGGCATTTGGGAGCCACCCCTGGTTGAGGGAGGGCAAGGTGCGGGCAGCACCTGGGGTGCAGGAGGAAACAGGCGGCAGGGAGGATGCAGGGAGCACAGCCCTCCTCCCGCTGGCCTGGCCGGGGAGCAGCCTGCAGGGCCTGCCGTGGGGGGCAGCAGCGCACCCCAGGTCAGACAGTGGGGTGCAGCTGGCACTCAGGCAGGGTGTATGCAGGGCCCTGGGAACGAGGTGAGGCTCAGGGAGGTCCGCCTGGGGCTCAGTGGGCACCTGTGCCGGGTGAGTGATGACAGGGAACTGTGCTGTGAGGAGCTCACAGTGGGACCCGTGCTCTGGAAACTGGGGTTCAGTGGTGGAGTGATCACTCTGAGTGGCTGTTCTGGGGTCAGGACTGGGGTTCAGAATAACCAGGGCGTCCTCTCTAGGCCTGAGAGCCCACAGGGCCCGGGCAGGGTGGACCCCTGGCCTTCCCTCCTTGTACGGCCTGTGCTGTCTTGTGCCACTTCCCCTCTGCCCTTGAGCTGCCCTTCACTCCTGTGGTCATGGGCTGCTTGCCTCCAGGATGCCCGCTCCACTCTGGTCCAGACTGGAGTGGCAGGGAGGGCATGTTGGCAGCATGGAGCCCATGTGATCCCCATACCAGGCCATGGGTGCAACTTGGGGCTCCCTGCATGCAGTGGACACTAGGCGAGGGGCAGCTCTGGCAGGACAGGTAAGCCAGTCTGCAGGGGAGGCTTGCTGGCTCAGGTGCCCATGAGGATGAGGCGTGCTCTGCTGGGGGGTGGGGGTGGCTGGTGTGCAGGATTCTGAATTCAGGAGCTGGGGCAGGATCAATCAAGAGGGTGTACGCGGGAAGAGAGTTCGGGAGTGTGTTTCCAGTCCTGGTGCTGGCCTGAGGCCAGCTGGTCCGGTGGGTGGAGTGAGAGACAGCCAGGCTGGGTGGACACTATCTCTGTGATCTAAAGACAGCCCTGACTGCAGAAGGACCCTTGTCCTGACTTTACAGATTGAGCAGCAGGAGCAGAAACTGTGCGGCTCTCCCTGCCTTTGCGGCCTGCTATGTGCCCGGGGCGGGTGGAGCAGCTGCCCTTCCGACCCACCATCCCGGGGATGTCACTGAGGAGGAAGGGACCCGAAGCTCCTCTCCTTCCCCAGACCCTCCTCTGCTGCCGCCTGTGCTGCGTTTCAGCCACGAGTTCTGGGTCAGGCAGTGGTCCACCCAGAAAGGCGCTGGCACTTGGACCTTGGTCCCGAGTTGCCCTCTGTTCAGGGAAAGGTGGCCCACAGCTGGGTGTTTACTTCTCTCATCCTCCTGCCTCCTCTTGGGTGAGCACTGTGTCCGCTCCGTGCTGGGCCCATCAGCCATGCCCAGCCGCACGGAGCCCAAGCTTCTGAGAATTTAAGGGAGTGCTCCCCGCTGGCTCTGGTGCTAACTGTGCTTTGCCTTGGGAAAAGGCTACTGGCTCAGAGCCACAAACCACTGCACTCTTGGGCCGGGCTGGTCCACCAGGCTCCTCCTTCGCTGGCCGTTGGTCAGCCCTGGGTGGGCCTGTTTCTGACAGCTGATGGGTGGGGATGTGGAAAACCAGCAAAAACTGCCTCACCTTTCATTTACATGAAATCCACATAACATAATTAATCTAATCCATTGTACAGTCCAGGGACATTACATTCTCAGTGTTATGTAACCATCACTACCTCATTTCAAAACTTCTTCATCACCCCAGAAGAGCAGCGGGTGCCCCTTAAGTGATTACTCCCCACGACTTTCCCAGCTCCTGGTACCCCACCCTACTGTGTGTCTCTTCGAAGCTATGGCTCTGGGGGCCTCATGTGAGTGGATTGTACGGGACTTGTCTTTTGTGACTGGCTGGTTCCCTCGAGCACAGTGAAGGGTCAGAGAAATGCTGTAGGTAACTGGCCTCGTGCTATGCAGACTGGTGGTGTATGTGTGTGCGTGTGTGGACCACATTTTGCGCATCTGTTTATCTGTCCCCAGACACCTCACTACTCTGTCCTTGGACCTTTGGGGACAGTGCTGCTATTCGTGCCCCAGGGTTTTCAGTTCTGGCTCCACATCGAGGGGTGGTATTGGTTTAACTCTTTGAGAACCACCTGACTCTTCTCTACAGTCCCTCTTGATGCCCAGGGTTTCACATGCATGCAGGTCCCACTTCCCACTGCACCATACACCGTACCTTCTCCACGATGCTCCTTTGGAGAGGAGGCTGAGCCTCAGCAGGCTCCAGCTGCACACTCACGCTGGGGGAGAGGGGTTGGAAGCAGAGCTGTCTGTTCTTTCCACGGGATCCCAGCTCTCCTGTCTGTGGTGGGGCTGGGAAGAAGGGTGCCTGACCTACTGTGGGTCGAGCCTGAGCCCTCCCCTGCTTCCTGGTCTGGAATCAAGAATCCTCAGCATGGGGGGAAGAGACTGTGCCTCTCCCTAGCCCTGGTCACAGTGGAGTACCGTGCTGGCTTCCTATGGCCGCTGTAAGAGATCCCCACAGCCTGTGGCCAGCAGTGCGACTTCTATCTTTTACACTTCTCCAGGCTGGCAGCCGGTGGTCTTCCCTTTGTCAGTGTCCACAGCAATTCAGCACAACCAGCTAGTTGTTACCAGCGAAGAGCCGACATTGATGTGTCATTGTCAACCCAAGTCATTGTCCCTCGGCTTCCTTCTCCCCAGTGTCCCTGTCCAGGCACCCACCTGGCATTTAGTGGTCACAGCTCTGGGGCTGCTGTGGGCCATGGCGGCTTCCTGGACATCCTTGTTTCTGATGGCAGTGCCCAGGGGGACGGCCAGGTCTCTGTGGACTGCCTGCCCCTGCTGATGTCTCCATTTCCTCACCTTTGGCCTGGGGCTGTGGAGGCAAAGAGTCCTCATCTTTTCTTGAGAAATATGAAAGACTTCTTCATGCAGCAAACATTTCCTAAATGCTCATGCTGTTTTGGGGGTTCTGGAGAAGATCCAGGTTGGCTCCATTGCCCAGAGCCCAGGTGAAGGGGTTGCCTCCTGACACATGCACACTGGCCACGTCTGGCTCTGTGGAAGGGCCAGGCCCATGATGGGGACAGTGGGGACAAGCTGAGGATAGTGCAAGGTGGCGCCAACTCTCAGAGCAGGGCAGTGAGGTGTGGGCTGTCCTCCTGAGGGGCCACTGTTGGTGGGCTGGATCTCAAACCCTAGTGGATGGCTCCCCTAGGGCCTCCCTGTGCTGCCACAAAGAACATGCTGGGGCTGAGAAAAGAGCAGCAGGAGGGTGGGAGGATGGGCTCCTAGGCTGGATGGCCCCAGCACGTGACCCTCGCCTGCCTTCTTCCTGTAGGTTACCCGAGGGCCTGGAAGCTCTCTGCCTGCAACTCTGGTGCCCATGTGTCTGCCCCAGAGCAGGGCAAGGACCAGGTGGGCACCGTGCTGCTGGCCCCGAACTGTGCCCTTTCAAACATCAGCTCAGCAGTGACTGAACTCTGTTGGTGAGGGCTCCCCAAGAAACCAGCAGAGCTCAGCCCTGGGGCCCTGGGGCCCTTCCCACGAGACCCCTCAAGGCCTGCACCCAACTCTCATGCGGAGCAAAGACTTTGCCCTGCGCTGTGAAGCCTCTTCCCAACACCACATGAGACACTAATCCTGTAGCCACATTTCCTGCAGACACAATACCAGATGTGCTCGTGAAGAAGCGCATGGGTCATCCTGGGACGTCCCCTGCCATGCCTGCCAGAACTCACCAGGGAAATAAGGAAACAGCCAAAATACAACCAAAGCAGACTCTTCCACTGCCTGCCCAGGCTGTGGGTTCCTGGACAGAGCTGAGGCCCTGGCCCTAAGCTTCATGCCTCCTGGATTGGTCTGACCATGTGGCACAGACTGTGGAGCCAAGCCTGGGAGTTATTTGGGTGGACCAGCAGCTCTCACTTGTGTTTCCTGACCCGTCTGACTGGAGCCTCGTCCCAGCGAGGGGGAGCTGCAGTGCTGCCCAGGCCCTTTCAGGTCGGGACCTGGTCTCTCCCGGGGACCAAACAGCTGCCCCTGCACAGGTGAGCGAGATTTGGGTGGAATCGGAGCCAAGCAACGCCTGGAAGCAGGGTCAGGTGGTGACATGCAAAATCCAACTGCACTGATAGAGCACCCTGGGCCTGTGGACAGCGGGAAGCCCTGCCCTGTGGAGGCCAAATGGTTAAAAGAGAAGAAAGGAACTGGGAGAAATCAAGCTGTCAAGTAGTTAATTGACTTTGCCTCAATCAGCCTGATGAATATTCATGAGGTGGCGGGTCCTCCTCAGGGCCCTTGTCTGATCCAAGGCTCCTCTTCCTCTAAGCTGACATGACATCCCTGAGCCTGCCTCCTCCTCCTGAAGTCAGCCCTGATTGGCTCAGCGGCGCACTCGAAAATGCCATAGCAACCCCTGGCTGGTTGCCTAGCAATTCTTCCCTTTCTTTCCTTTTTTCCCCTAAAGCCCAAGCCAGTAATCCATAGGCTTAGGGGTGGAAATATCTTCATGCGGTGGTGTGTGCATGTGTGCATGTGTGTGCCTGTGTGTATGTGCAGGAGCGTGCAGGAGTGTGTCGTGTGCACGAGGAGTGAGCTGGGGGGCTGTCCCTGGCAGGCAGTCACCCTGGAGTGTCCTTTGCCACCCCTGCCAGCCAGGGCCCCCAGCCTGTTTCAGGAAGCCTGTCTGCCACCAGTGCAGGCACCAGGGAACCCAGGGCTTGTCTTTAACCCTGCCAGCTTCCCTGCCAGGTTTCTGGGGGAAAGCAGAGTTGATCTTAGCTCCCAGGACTGTCCTGCAGGAAGGACATTGGCTGGCTTTGACTTGGCGCAAAGGCCCAGGGTCCCCTTGGGTGGCTTTAGGGGGTGACAGAGGCTTCCTGGGAGCCCAAGCAGGTCATCAGGGGTCTACATGCTGGGGATGGGTGTGATGGAGTCTGGCCTGGGTGAAGCCCCCAGGAGGCTGCCCAGAGACGCCCCTTCTCACCCGCTGACCCTCCCTGACCAAGTCCCAGAGACAGTGCTGAGCTCAGTGCTGGGCCCATCCACCAGGTGTCTCTAGCGGACACTGAGGCGTCAGACTTGGGGGAAAGTGGTGGGCACCATCTCTGACTGGTGACTTCGCACTTGGGAACTCAGTAGTGCTGCCTAAGCCCCGGGTGAGAGACCTGGAACTGGAACTGACCCTTAGTGGTGCTGTGGGCTGAGGCCTGGTCTGCACAGCTCTGGATGGGTGTGTCTGGGAGAGGGTGTGGGCCTGTGTGGGGCTGCCTGGGACTTGGGGTCCTGTGACCTCTGCCTGGGACAGGCCGGAGAGCACTGGCGGGCAGGCAGGCAGTGGCAGGCAGCCCAGGGGAACTCCGGCTCCAGGCCCTTCCAGAGGTCTGCTGGCCACTAGGGATGCTGGTCGGAAGACCGAGTTCCAATTTCCAGGAAGATGTGGGAGGATTTTCATTTGCCTTGTAGTGGGAAGGTACGTGAAAAATGGCAGTAAAAGCCCAAGAGACCATGCTAAATTTCTTTCTTATGGGAATAACAGAAACATGAGGGGGCGGGGGCTGGCAGTGGAGAAACTGGCTGTGCCTTAGGGGTGGGGGAGATGGTATGCACTGCAGGAGGAGGATTCTGGGGTGGGTGGTTTACTTTCTGTGGTGCTGGGTATTGAACTCAGCGTCTCATGAATGCTAGGCAAGTGCTCTACCACTGAGCTACAACCCCAGCACGTGTGCAGTGCCCACCAGCACCTCCCCACTTGCTGACCTCACTGCCCGAGGGTCCGTCCTCCCAGCCATGCCACGCCAGCCCCACCACTGCTTCTCTAGTGACCTAGAGCTTACGGCCCCTGAGGCCTAGCAGCCAGGTCCAAAAAGTGAAGGTGGCTGTTTCCGTGGGCTCCTTTGAGGCGAGTCCCTTGGGCGGGCTGGCCTTGTGGCCTGGCAGCCTCTGGAGTCTGGCCTGGTCTGAGAGCCAACAGCCCGAGTCTAAGCTCAAGGAGCATCTGACACCGCCAGCCCCTCCACTGCCCCAAATCAAAGCTCTTAATTCTTGCCCATTCATGGCATGTCGGGATCAAAAAACCTGTTGCACTGGGCTGAAGTCAACTGCTAACATAAGTAGCTCCATGACCCAAAGCCAGAAGCCACCATTACCTCTGCCGAAGTCTAGGCAGCTCCTTTGGCCATCCCAGATGGAGGACATCTCAGGGCTGTGCTTCCTCTCGAGGTGTATGTATGCTCCTGGACTGGCATAGCAATGTGCTTATGTGCGAGTGTGTGCACGCATGTGACTGCAGGTGGAAGTGTGTTCGTGTGTGCATGTGTGCAAACACCTGTGAGCATGGGCATGGGGCTTTGTTCCTGTGTGTGTGTGAATGCACAAGCATGTGTGTGTGCATGTGTGTGCATCTGCATGTGTGTGTGAGCGTGCCGGGGGTGCCCTCAAGTGTGCTGAGTGATGATGACTGATATGAGCACTTTATTTTTGACCAGTGGAAGCAAAATCACTTGCACACCACGCCAAGCCCCCCTTGCTGGTTTCCCTGTTAAACACAGCAAACGTGCGTATCCAATGAAAAGCTACATAGCAACTTAATCTCCTATCGATCCTGAGGAAAGGAAAATAAAACCCTGCTCCCTGGGGCATGGGTAGCCCGATCAGCAGTTGTTCTTGATATAGAATGTGGGCAATAGCTGCATTAAATATAAGTGGAGATACAGAGAGGATCAATAAACCCCCACTTCCTCCGCACTAATTGAAAACCAAGTCAAGGTTTGATTAATGGGGAGCTTCCAGGGCACAGAGGCCCGAGTGTGCTCCTGCCAGGATGCCCTCCTGGGGGCTGCATGCTGTGCGTGTGGTGGGATCTAGGGCTGGAGGTGGGTCCCAGAGAGTGGGACCAGCCGGGGACGACATTACTGAGGGGCAGTTAGCCCCAGGAGGGGGTGTGGGCTCCACTGAGTGGGTGGGGGAGCCACAGTGACAGCCTCACAGCCTCCTCAGAACTTCGGGGCCTGGGGTCTGCTTACCTGGCTCCCAATTCTTGTCAGACCTGGGTGGGGCCAAGCAACCCTCCCTGGAACCAGTCTGGGCAGGCGCTGGAAAGTGTAGGTCGGGCAGAGGCCTGGAGTGGGGTGCAGCAGGGAGGCAGAGGCAGGAGGGGCAGCCCTGGGAACAGCTGGTGTCAGAGAGTGACCAGCGCCTGGGGCCCATGAGAAATGCACAGTCCTTTGTATTTCTGAAGGATGATGCCCTGTCCTTAGCATTCCACTCCCCAGGCACCCTAGGTATTGAGGTGGGAGGGAGGTCAGCATGTGGGCCTGGGGGTGGGGTCCCCCACACTGGCTCGGGGCCCCTGAGCCCACTGTGTCCTCCTCGGGTAAGGAGAGGTGCCCAGGCTGGGTGGCCTGGAACAAGCCTACTGCTCTGGGATTTGGGGCACGGGGACTGGATAATGGGGCTCCTTGTGTGTGCTGAGCTGAGCAGAGAGCCCCAGTGGGAGAGCAGGTGGATGAACAGCAGCAACCCAGACTCTCCTTTGGGAAGAGCAGACAAGCTGTGCCCAGTGAGAGGGACGGCCCCAGCCGAGGGCACCCCAACCAGGGTGAGGACCGGTATACCCCCTGCTCTCCCCGCACACTCAGCCTCTGGAACCATGAGCGATCTGGCCTTTCAGTTCAGGGCCTGGAGACGGGCACGTGCGTGGCAAAGCATGTGTGATACGGGCACAGTGTGCGATGTGAGTGTACCTGCCATGGTGGGTCCTCAGGGCAGCTGGGGGCAGGCCGAGCTGTCTTCTTTCTTTTCTTTCTTGCTAAGCTGCTCAAGCTGGCCCTGAACTCACTCTGTAGCCCAGGCTGGCCTGGAACTCACAGCAATCCTCCTGCTTCAGCTGCTCGAGGCTGGGATTACAGGCGTGCCCACCATGCCAGGCTTATGCTGTTTTCTGCCGTGTGTCCTGCTCCTGCCCAGGGGTCTGGTTCGGGAACTATGGTCCCTCAGGACTGGGGATGATGGGGGTCCGTGGCGATGGTAAAGCTTACACTTGGGGGAGGTCCTTTTCCTTACCAATTTTCTTACTGCGCTGTGATGTGTACAGAATAAACTGCATCGGCTCAGTGTACACCCAGCGACTCAGGAGATCACACCTGGAAGCCATCACCCCAGTCAGCGAAGGAGCTCTGGGGGCCCCGCAGGGCTGCCGGTGGGAGCTTGGGTCTTGAGAGTGGCGCCCTCGGGTGTGGTCTGTCCAGCTTGGCCTCTTTCCTCTGGGCCGTGATGCGAAGCTTTATCTGTGCTGCAGTGCAACTGGACGTCTCCTTTCATGGCCAAGTGGCCTCTTTTATGCGGCCACTCTGTGGCTTGTTCTCAGTTCCTGGTAGATGGGTGTGGGGAGGCTCCAGGCTTGGAGATGGGTATGAAGTTTCCGTGAGCATTTGTGACAAGTCTGGGAACGCAGGTGTGTTCATTTTTCCTCTTGTAAATACCTGGGGGTGGAGCATCTGTCCCAGCAACTGGTGCGTGTTGCATTTTTCAAAATTTACAGCCCTCAAATTCACCCTCTTGCGGCATATAATCCGTCCACTTTGAGAATATTCACAGGACTGCAACCAGTGCCACTGTAATTCCAGAACATTCTCATCACTCCAGAGAGACCTGTCCTGGCCCCTGACAACCACACACCTGCTGTCTGTCTCTATGGCTTTGCCTCTTTGGGGCCATTTGCTTGAATGGAATCATCATTATGTGGCCTTTTGTGTCTTGTTTCTTTCACTGAGCACAGTATTTTAAGAACTCCTCCATGTTGATTATGAATGAGCATTTCATCCCTTTCTTATTGCAGAATAACATTCTGTGGCGTGGAGGATACAGCCATGTCTGTAGAAGCTGCCGAACGCTCTCCTGGGGTGGCTGTTCATTTTGCCTTCCCCTGACGATGCATGAGGGTTTCCTGTGCCCATGTCTTTGCCAGCCCGGGTCCTGCCAGCCCTGTTCAGTGTTAGGGTTAGGGTTCTAGTGGGAGGGAGGTGGTGCCTGACTACGGTTTTCTTTTTGTTTGTTGTTAAGGTGCCGGGATCAAAAGCAGGACCTCTGCACAGAATGACCCCCGCCTTTTTTATTTCTCTTTTGAGACAGTCTCCTCAAGTTGCTACATTTCCAGGCTTAGCCTCCCAGAGTGCTGAAGTGCAAGCATGTCTCCCACAGCAGCCTGGCTCTCCCTTGCATTTCCCTGCGGACTGATGATGTCGAACATCTTTCCTGTGCTTATTGTCCACATTTGCACACCTCCTTTGTTGAGGTGTTGTTTGAGTCTTTTGCCTATGTTGCAATTTGTTTGTCAGCCGAGTGTCCTGGCACACGACAGTAACCCCAGCACCCTGGGGACCTGAGGCCAGAGGGTCACAAATTTGAGCCCAGGCTGGGCAGCCTAGTGATTTAGGGAGCTCTTGCCTCAAGATAAAAACAAAAAAGTCAGGGATGCAGCTCAGTGCACAGGCCCTGGGCTCAGTCCCTATACCAAAACCAAAACAAAGCAAAACAGCACGATTGTTTTCTCAGCTCTGAGCTATGTGAATTCCTTCGGTGTTGTTTTGTTCTTTCTTATTTATGTTTTGGCTTTCTGAGACATAGTCTCACTGTGTAGCCCAGGCTGGCCTTGAGCTTGCAGCACTCCTCCTGCCTCAGCCTCCCGGGTTCTGGGATCACAGGCGTGAGCCACCCCCCTCCCCAGAGTCTTTGGGTATTGTGCAATAAGCCCCTTGTCAGAATGTGTATCAAGAATACCTTTATTCTGATTGCTTTTTCATTTCCTGAGTAATCTTGCAAAGAACAGAGGTTTTAGTTTGCGAGAGTCTGACCTCTCAGTCACTTTCCCCTGCCTTGTTCCTAACCTCGGGGAAAGTACTTTGTGCTGGGTGCGTTCAGCTGCGCTATCTCACGGGTGCCCTGCCAGGCAGAGGACATCGGCCATTCTGAGATGCCCACGTGCCAACCCCTGGAGCCCCAAGACGGTTACCTTGCACGGCAGGGGGCAGCTGAGGTTGCTGATCGGCTGGCCCTCGGGACACTTCCTTCCTGGATTGCCCAGGAGAACCCAGTGTGATCACAAGTTTCTTACAAGCGACGGAGGTGGAAGAGGGGGTCAGAGATCTGGCAAGAAAGGCCTCACCACTGCTGGGGAGGAGCAGCCTGGAGAAGGGCTTCAGGGAACATGGCCCGGTCCAGACTTTGATTCAGTTGGGTGAGGCTCGTTTCAGACTTCTGGCTTCCAGGACTGTAGGGTGACCGGTGTGTATTGCGTTAAAGCCCACTGTGCATCCACCCGCTCCAGGAGTTTTGGCAACTCATACTCACCCTTCTTGGTTGAGTTCTTTTCTACTCCAACCTTGTCACCAGTTGGCTTTGGTGAAATGCCTTTTCTCATTTGTGGCGATAACGTATGGGGTTATCATTTTCTTCTATTTTGTTAATATGATTGATTACATTTTTTGGTTTTCAAATGCTCAACTAACCCTGCATTCTTGGGATAAATCCCACTTGATTGTGATGTATTATCCTTTGTATCTAAATATAGGTGAGGTCAATTTGCTAATACAATCACCTTCCTGTATCTGTAGGCTCCATACCTGCAGGCATCTGTGGATTCCACCCACAGGTCAGAAATATTTTTAACAATGCATCTGTATTGAACATGTAGAGAAATTGTCTTTTTATCATGATCCCCTGGGTAATACAGCTGTTTAGACAGCATTACATAGCAATAGGGGTTGTAGGTCATCTAGACATGATTAACGTGTTCAGGATGGTGTGCACTGGTTCTACACAACCCTCTGCCATTTGTGTTTGGGACTTGACCTGAGGGGGTCTGACTGCATTTTGTAAAGGATCTTTGTGTGGAGCACCTTCCAAACAAGGACCCAGAGTGTCCCTGAGAGGAGCTGGATGTTCTCTGAAGCCACTCCTCCACCCACCCACCCACCTGCTCTTCCACTCAGCCATTCATCTGCGCTCCTCTCCACCTCCCATCCGCCACACATTCCTCCGTTGACCCATCCACCATCGTCCGGCCACCCACTATCCACTCAAGTGGCCCCAGGACTTGCACCCTGGGGCTGGCACGTGAGCAGCAGCGCTCAGAGGTGCTGGCTCACTGTCCCCTGGGCGCTGTGAGGTGCTGAGGCTGGGCAGCCCCGAGGCAAGTGTGTACATTCTCACCCAGGAGCGCGCCCTCCCATTTCCTGACCTTCAAGAGAAGAATCTGAGGGAATGGGGTGCCAGTGCCAGCGTGAACAGTGACGCCTTGGTCACTTCAGGGCCACCTGGGGCCACTCGTCGGCTCCTGCGCTGCTCTCCTCAGCTGTGAGGCCTGCTCCAGACCTGCTGCCCAGAAGCCTCACCATGCAGCACCACTTCTCACACTTACATGTGCACATGAGTGGCCTGAGGCCTTGTAAAGGTGGGTGGGCTTCGGGGCTCCAGGGTGGGCCTGAGATTCTGTTTCTGACAAGCTCCGGGAAGGCCGGGCTGTTTTGGGAAGCCTGGGCACAGAGCACTCCCAAGCTGCCCCTCTGTCCCTTGCTGTGGTAACACGGTTTGCACTGGTGGCAGGATGTTATTCCTGTGGGCAAGTGACTCTCCCTGTACATGACTGGCTGAATCTTAGCATCGGTCCAGGCTTCCCGCCACATGTCAAGTGTCTGACAAATGGCCCTGGGGGCAGGCATGGTGGAGCCACCCCGGGGGCTGTGGACGCTTGGCTACTCTCTGGTTGGCACCCAAGCTACTGAAACTCTGATCTTCAGGGGCAAGGGGGCCAGGACAGGGCTGCAGCCACCGTCCATGGGCCTGTCCTACCTGTCCCGCCTGGAAGGCCAGCTCGAGGCGGGAGCACACTGCAGTCTGAATCTGGAGGGCAGGGAGTCCGGCCAGTTCCCTGAGGCACGTGCCACCACGGGCAGCTGGTGAGCTTGGTGTAGCCACTCATGCAGCAGCTGGTGGCCCGGGGAGCGAGGAGGGGACGCGTGTCTGTACACCCTGGTTAGCTGCCCCCAGGGGATTAGTCCTCACTTAATGCCTCCCGGTGCCCTGACCCAGCATTCTGCCTGGCCCCCCCACCACAAATAGCATCAGGCAGGACTCCGAGACTTTATCTTTCAAGATTAATCCAGCTCAGCGTGGAATTAATGAGAACATCCCTTTAGACAAGGGTGCCCAAGGTCAGGCGGCAAGAGCCAGTTGGGATGCTCAGAGGTCATTTTCCTGTAGCAGGGCCGAGGGAAGAGCCCACTTTAGGGGAGCAGGCGGGGCTGAGGGAGCACGGACGGAGGAGAGATTTTGTTGAACGAGGGTGCAGTGTTCGGCTAGGAGAAGACCTCGGGGCAGAACAAGGGGTTCGTCTGGCTTCAGATCAGTGTGTTCACAGGCTTGGGGATCGCCTGGGGCTGCCGTCCTCAAAAGTCAGGGGAGCCCCAAGCTCTTTCCGGAACCCTCTGCACCCAGGGCTCTCGGTCGGGCCCGGGCTGCCGCAGGGCAGATGGGCGTGGTTAAAATAGGAGGGGCTGACACGGCGGACGAAGCTTCGCGTGGGCGGGGCGCCGCGGGTGGGCGGGGCCATAGAAGACGGGCCAGAAGGTCCGCAGGCTTGGAGAGCAGGCGTTTCTTGCGCACAGCTTGGTCCTTCGCGGCGAGGAGGAGAGACCGTCCAGAGCCTCCTGTCACTGTCTCCGGAGGGGACCCTCTGCAGGTCTTGGCCAGCATTGTCGCCGCTCCCCTTCGGTCCTGCAGGGGCCTCAGTGTGGGTGGAAGGACCCGCAAGGGGCAGGGGCCTGGAGCGAAGGCGGAGGAGATGGCGCTGGCCAGGGGCCTAGGACGCTCGAGGCCCCACCTTCCCTTGCGGGGAGCTAAGCCCTCCCTCAGGGCCAGCCCTCCAGCCCTCTCCTGCCCCCCTTCCTCCCCGCTCTGCCTTCTCTACCCGCCCAGCCCCGAGGGCGTCTGCGGCGGGCCGGGAGGAGTCCCACCCAGGCGCGGCTCTGGGCTCCTTGGTCCTCACTTCCTGCGTCATCTGGGCGCCTTCAGTCTCAGGGTCACAGGAGAGATTTACTCTTCGACATTTCAGATGAACTTTTTGTCTTGTACGTGTTTGTAAACCACCTCTGTCCCAGTTTAGAGCAGAGAGTCAGTCTTTTGCGGCTGAAAGCGCTCGGGGCTCAGGCGACCAGCGAACAGTGGGAGGGGGAGGGGGAAGCAGAGTCGGGGGCGGGGTGGGGAGAGAACCTAGGCGGGAGACCAGGCCTGATCCGCGCCCTCCACGCGTGCTGGATCCTTCAGTGCCCCACATTCCTTCCTCTGCTGGCTGGGTGGGCCCTGTCGCTCTCCCCTCTTCCTCCTCCTCCCCTCCCTCCCACCTTGGTGGACCACAGCACAGAGGTGTGGGGGAGGGCAGGACGGATTGCGGGTCCACCCCCTCCTGTTTGTAGGTTTAGAGGAACCCCTGGAGTGACCTGACACCCCCCCCCAAAGGACACCCATTGAAGTCGTGAGGGCTTCAAACAAATCCATCCGGAGTTGTGGCCTTTACTGGATCTTTTAAAAATAGATTTGCAGGCTGTCCTTGCTCACCGCCTTTGATTGTGCTTTGATTTAAAATCAGGCCCATCAGATGCTGCAGAACTAAGCATTATACAGTCTAGCCCCTCTTCCTGGGGTCGCAGTAGGAAGGGCTATACGTTTAACTGCCCGGCACCCCCAAGGGGCCGGCCCTCCCTCCCAGCACACTGGCCTTTATTGCTGTGTTAATTTGGAAAACAGGTCATTGGAAATTAAATTGCTCAAAATAGGTCACCAATTATAACTCTGCATTCTATTAAAATGAGAGCATCTGAGATCTTTATTAGTTTATTGTAATTAAAGGCAAAATCCTCGCTCTTGCATTATCGCTGGGTGTGTGTTCCTGTCTCCAGCACCCCTCCTCTGGGCGCATAAAATGCCTCCAGGGAGCCACTGCCTCCTGGCATCCTGGCTCAGAAAGTCTGAGAGCCACTCTGGCTGAGGCCCCTGCTGGACAGAGCACGAATGGATAAGAGACAAGATGTGGAATTATCAACAAAAACGGGAAGCGCTCTCATTCACCAGCAACACGGGGTCCTGATGAAACTCAGCCCCCAAACATGACCTCCTGCAGCAGCGGCAGCCCAGCACAGTGTGGGCCACCCTGCTGTGACCTTGCTCCTCTGAGAAGGCTCCCAGCCAGATATGCCGGCAGCTGTGTCTTCATCTTACACCTCTGAAATTTATCTGTAGGCACTCAGAGTGAGCTGTTTATCCTTTTTGCATGTGAGAGGACTGCAGCACAGAGAGGCTAAGGAAATTACCCAGGGCCACCCAGCTACTGTGCGTGGAGCTGGATTTGGATCCAGATGCCACTGTGGTCCACAGGAGTCTTTTCCATAAAGAATAGGTCCTGTTCACCTGTTCACCTCCCCGACAGGGGAGCTCAGGGGACGCTATGCCCACCTCAGCCCACCTAAGCCACAGGGAGCAGGTGGCCTTCATTCTACCCAGAGGAAGCCAAAGTCTGAGAAACTCTGCTGGGACAGCACCAGGTCCTGACCATACCAAGCAAGGCTAGGGCCTCTTGCTGCAGGCCTTTGGTTGCTGTAGGAGCCCATGCTGATTGAGGCCCTGGGGAACAGCATCTTTCGAAGCAGAGGACAGGTACGGGCTGGGTCACTTCAGCCTCACCAACTGTGACCTGATTCTCCCTGGCCCTGGCTGATGCCAACCCTGCCAACAGCCCAAGTCTACTCCCAAGAGGCAGGTGGCACAAGGGCAAACAGAGGTGACTGTGCCCATTGTGAGGTCCCTCCCAGCTCTTCTCTTTCAGCCCTCCACTCCCCACTCGGAAAGGGAAGCCCAGGGGCTCCCACCCTGACCTTTGTCACCCACCCTCACCAGGCTTTGGTTGTGGGAAAGGAAGTTCTGACCCTCTTTAGGCCCCCCAAGGCCTGCAGGTACCCCCAAAAGCATGGTAGACCCACTTTCTGCCTTCTTGGAGCTGGTAAGGAGATGCCGTGCTGCCTTCCCGTGGTGTGAGAGCCACCTTTGGCCATGTTGTCGGGGCAGAAGGCAGGAAGGACAGGCAGCAGGCTGCAGGCTTGGGTCCTTGACCGGCTTAGACCAGAGTCCTGTGGCTGAGGTGGCTCCTGAGGGCGATGCTGCTCCCTCCACCTGGGGTGCACTGAGCCCTGCACAGGTGTGAGCAGGGGAGCACCAGGAAGCAGAGTGTGTGACAGCCCCACCTGGCATCCCAAGCCCCAGTGCAGTGGCAGTGAGGCTGTCTGGACAGGTCGGGAGCAGGCTGGGCCAGCTGTGGTCCTCTGCCCAGCTCTTCTGCATCTTCTCCATTTGTGTTTTGGGCCAGCATTCACCAGGCACTGCTGTCTGTTTCAGAACAACCTCAGCAGTCTGAGATTTGCTGTTCCTGGTCCAGTGTGCAGAGCCACAGCCCGGGTGACCTGGAGGCTGGAGCGCTAACCTTCCCTGCAAGAAGCCGCCCAGGGCAAGCTGAAGAGGAAGGGAGGAGCAGCTGTTAGATTTTGCACACGATGCATTACACTTGGAGTGGTGAGCAAGCAGGCTGCGTCCTGGGAGGCAGATGACGCCCTTTGTGTGGGGACAGCGACGCAGCTGTGCACGCTCAGACTGGTTGTCACAGACACTGGGCATTCAAGCCCTTCCCTCTGAAGCATGGATGTCTTGATTTGCGCTGGTGGAAAATATCAGGACAGGAAATCCAGGAGCAAATGTAGCTCTGTGGAGCTGCCCGTTCATTTGCAAAAAGAAAAAATATAGATGCCTCTTTCTCAACTTTGCAGGCACTTTTGTGCAGTGAGAATCAGAATGAAGTGGAGGGAGGGGGATGAAGAAGCTTGGTGGACTTTGTGCCCAAGGCAGTTTGGCAGGTCACAGCCACCTGCCTGCAGAAGGAGACCCTGCACCCCCACTCTTGGAGAGGTCCTAGTGGCCCTTCATGGCACCAGTGTGTGTCCCGGGAGTGTTAGCCAGCACTCAGCAGTCACGAGTTCTGCCTGAACCCTGTGGAGTGATGGAGGGGACGTGGGAAAGGACAAGGTGCATCCCCAGCAGCCCTCTCATTCCTGGATTTGGGGTTGTACAGATCTGCCAGTGCCCTGTCTCCTGTCACTTGGGGATCCCCACATGCTTACCCCTAAAACCTCAGTTGTGGGAGTTTATTTCAGGACTAGGGCACAGAACAGTGGTCTTGTGCCCAGACATGGCTCCTTCAACCCTGGGATCCCAATGCAGCTGGGCATGGGAGACCTGTCCTCTTGTCCTTGTTCAGTGTCCGATCTATGAATATGGGGCAGAAGGAGGGGTGGGACAGGGCCCATATTTGCCAAGCCGCTATCCAGAGCAGCCGTAACCCGGCAGAAAGTAGACGGAGTGGTTCGTTAGGCATGGCGCAGGTCTCTGGGGTTTCCCTGAGGAAGGGCCACAAATGGGGTGAAACCGATCCATAGGTCTGGAGGGCAGAAGTCTGAGACCAAGGGTCACAGCCTGTGTTCTCCTTCCACCCCTTCCAGTTTCTGGTGTCCCTTGATTTGTGGCCACATCGCTCCAGTCTCTGCCTTCTTCACAGGGCCATCTTCTCATGTGTCTCAAATCTCCCTCCCTTGTAAGGGTACCAGACATTGGATCTGGGGCCCATTCTAGTCCAGTGTGACCTTATCTTAACCAATACTATCTGCAAAGACCCTGTTTCCAGTAAGGTACCATTCACAAGAATAGGGATTAGGATGTGGGCAAATTTTTCTTGGGACACAAATCAGGCCTTCATAGCCCAAAGGAGCCACTCAGTTCTTGCCCTGTGTGTCCAGGGCCCCCTCACATGCTGCTCCCCTCCCCAACCTTGAGGGAGCCTGTTATTTTTCAAACATACCAAACCATGCGTAGCTGCTCTTCTGAGTCTGCCTGCTCAAGCTTCTTTTAGTGGGGCCCCTTTGTGTTCCACCTTGTCTGGAGGGGATGGTCTTGGTGGGGTGGGGTTGAAAGACCGCCTTGACCCCAGCCAGGGCCCTGGGTTCCCTTCACTTTCTTGTTTGTGCTGAGCTGAGCCAGTGGACAAGTAGGAGCTGAGGAAATGAGTTTTGACTGCCCAAAGGCACGCCTGGAAGTTGGAGAGTGGGACCATTGTTGGACACCTGACTCGGTTTTGCACTTCTTCAACACGAAGTCGAATGCCCAGATAGAAGTGAGTCACTGGAGCAACTTCTAGGTTGCCAGAGAGCTGCCGGGTAAGCACACAAATCAAACACACGTCAGTCGCTTGGGCTCATGCCTATCAGGTTCCCTATGCACAGGATTTCATGTGGCTGTAGCAAATGCCAGCCCAGTGGGAGGCAGACACTGGGGCTGCGAGCCTCAATGCTGGGTTCTGAGCTCCTGGAAAAATGCAGCAGCAGGGCCACCTTGTCCTGAGGGGTGACAGACAGCTTGGGACTGAAATCTTCGAGCCCTTCAGCGCAGGGTGGCTGCAGCCCTCATGGCCTCTGGAGTGGCAACAGCTGAGTCCACTGTGGCAGACTTGCCTTTTGCACCCACAAGCTTTGTGTTTTAGTTGCTTTTTCCTCACTGAGACAAGACACCTGACACCCACAACTTAAAGGAGGGGAGGTTTATTTTGGCTCACGGTTTCTGAAGTTTCAGTCCATGGCTGGCTCGCTCAAATGCAGAAATGGTGTGGCAGATAGGCTTTTTGTGGAGAAAAACTGCTCATGTCCTGGGGGCCAGGGAGCAGAGAGAGAAGGGAGGAGACAGGGAGGGAGACCCTTCCAGGTCACAGCCCCGGTGGCCGCCTCTTCTCACCAGGCCCATCTCCTAACAGCAGTCAGCACATTCAGTACAGCAGTCAGGGACCCAGCCCTCTCGCTCCCTCCAAACGCGATGCTCCAGATCTAAACCATAACACCCCATGACTCGGAGGGACTGTTTACTCTTGGCACCCCAGTCCCTTCATAGCCCACGCTCATCTAGGTGAGGTTGAGTGAGGCCCTGTTAATGTTGGCTGGTCTCCTCTCAGTGACAAGAGTTCCCCATGGTCCTGCCAGGACACTCACAGCAGAACCATGCTGAGGGCCGCATGGCCTTGCAGTCTCTGAGCAGCTTTGTTTGGCAGCTGTGAATAGCTGCTGGTGCTGGACCTGCAGCAGGACAAAGCCCAGGAGAGAGCTGCTTCTGAGCTGTCTACAGCCCAGACTGAAGTCCAGAAAGAAGAGAGTGGGGGTTGGGGCTGCCTGGTTTCTTGCCTGGTGGCCTTTCCAGGCAGAGACACGGCAGTGAGCCTGGATAGACTTCAGCGTTATGCCGAGCTGAGGAGCCAGAGTTTGGAGTTTCGGCTGCAGGACCATTGAGGACTCCTGTGTTGGGAGGCCAGCAGGGCCAGAGCTGTGTGGGCAGCAGCAGGATTTGTCTGAGGGGCCCGAGTGTCCTTGGTGAAGGGCTGGAGTGCCCATACACAGGCACAGCTGTGGGGCCCAGCAGAAATGTTTAGGACAGAGTTACAGTGTCATAATAGAATTAAATAAGAAATTAGTATGCTATTCAGAAAAGCTCCTAATATCTGCAAATGAAGCAACACACATTTAAATCTCTCATCAAGAAAAAAATCATAAGGGAAATTGGCAAATATTTCTAGTAAAATAAAATGAAAATACAACATGTTGGGATTTGTGGATCCAGGCAAAGCAGTACTCTGAAGAGAATGTGTCACTAGGAGAGCAGAGAGGTCTAAATGTCTAAAATCAATTATTTGCTTCCATCTAAGGGGATGAGAATATAAGAGCAAATTAAATGCAAAACCAGTAAAGGGCAGTGAAAAATAATGAGAGGGCTTGAAACCAGTGAGACAGAAAACAAGCAAACAATAGGGAAAATCAACAAAGCCAAAAGTTAACTCTGAAAAGATTAATAAAATTAACACAAGTGATCAAGAACAAAAGAAAATTCACATGCTTGCTTCATTAGGAATAACAAAGACATTAAAAAGGCAATAAAGGGAATATTATGAACAATTTTAAGCCAATTAACTAGACAAAATAAAATGGAAAGTCACTTAAAAAAAATCTCTTGCCAAAACTGACACCAGAAGAAAATGAAAAGATGAATGAATACCTACAACAATTAAAGGAATGAGGTTCACAAAATTACACAAAAAACCTTATCACAGAGAAGATTTCAGGTCCAGTTGGTTTCACTGTCAAACACATAAGGAAGAGAGATTGTGGATCATACACGGATACAGAAAACAGAGACTGAAGAATAATGTCTTGTTTTGTGAGACTGATCAATGGTTTGTTGGCAAGTATCTAACAATTAGCTTTCTGGGAAAATATGATTCATAGTGTTTTCCAGTTTCTGCGATGCAGACATTGCATTGCGGTTCCTTTCAGGTCAGCAGCACGGTGTCAGCGTGGAGTGGTCAGAGGGAGGTGGTTCCTGAGGATCCCAAGGCAGCGTAGTCCTTAAAAAATATTACAAGTAAACAAAATGACAAACTGAATGTTTCTCTTTTTTTTGTACCAGGGATCAAACTCAGGACATTATGCTTGCGAGGCAGACGGCAGCACCACTGAGCTAAATCTCCGGCCTGGACTGAATGTTTCTTATCAACAGAGACAGATATTTTTATTGTTTTTAGGATTTTAAATTAGTGTACTGTATATTGAATATATGGAGCAATATATGGAACCATTGTGGCATTTTTATACATGTATGTGAGAAATTCTTCCCAGCTTGGACAGCTTACTTAGTGAGACCTTCTCTCAAACTAAAAAATAAAAGGACAGGCGATTTAGCTCAGTGATTATGGTGCCTGCCTCAAAAGCGTAAGGTCCCGAGTTCGATCTCTGGTACCAAAAAAATAAATTAAAAAATAAAAAAGGGCTGGGGATGTAGCTCAGTGTAAAGACCCTGGGTTCAATCCCCAGTACAAAAACAAAAATTTAATAAAATTTTAGTAAGTCAAATCCAGCAATATGATAAAAGGGTACTGCCCTATGACAAAGGAGTGTTTATCCCTGGAATGCAAGGTTGGATTAATATTTAAAAAACAATTAATTTATTTTGCCATATTTACAAAACAGAGGAAAACCTGTATAATCATCTAAAAATGATGGAGACAAAAAAAAATCACCAAATTCAACATCAATTTGTGGTAAAATCTCTCCTCAAATTAGAAGCTGAAGGGGTCTTTCTCAATATGATAAAAGGTGAGTCCTGAAAACTTACAGCTTTCTCCTTAAGATTCTGAACAAGACAATGACATTTCCCTGATCTTGATTTAGGTAAGGTTCTCATAGGAAAGACACAAAAAGCATTAACCATTAAAAATAATCCCCAACATGTGGACTTCACTACAATTTAATTTTTAATTTTTATTTCTTTTTTGGTCCTGGGGATCAAACTCCAGACCTCGCGCTTTCCAGGCAGGTGTTGGCACCACTGAGCTGCATCCCTGGCCCTTCGCTACAATTTTAAAAGCATGTCAGAACTACTTCCAGGAAGATGAAAGGACAGGTCACATGCTGGGAGAAGTCTCTAGATCTGATGAAGGACTTGTATCCAGAGCACACAAATCACTCTGATAGGTCGGAACAGATGGAAAATGGACAGGCATTTGTGGCGAAGACATAGCAGTACTCAGTAAGTACATGAGACACTACTTGGGACCACTATCACCAGGGAAATGCACATCAGAACAATAGGATGCTGTTACGCACCTGTCACAACATCTAGTGTGGAAAGGTCTGGCTGTACCATGCATGGGCAAGCAGAGCTCTAACTCAGCTGTCAGGAGTGAAAATTAATATGACTACCTTGAAAAAATGCCCATTTTTCTCATAAAATAAAACGTACACTTCTATGATCCAGCAGTTCATTCCCAAGCATTTGGCTAAGAGAAATGCAAACATGCATCCACACAAAGGCTTGCGTGTGGGTGTTCACAACAGCTTTGTTCATGGGTTACTCAGACTAGAAACAATGCCAGTGTCCTCTATTATCTAAATTCCCTACAGCAGTGTGTGTGCACTGTGGAATCCTGCTCAGCAAGAGACAGGAAGGGGCTACCGACCTACGTATGACATGTGCCTCCCTTAGACTTCATGCTGGAGAGGGGAGCCAGACAATACTATACAAGGCATAATCCCATTGATGAAGTTCTAGAATAGGCAAAACCAGTCTTTGGCAAAAAATAAAAAATCAGAACAGAGCTGCCTGGTATGTGTTTGGGCGCCCAACTAGGCAGTGAGCACAAGTTCACTTTCTTTCTTTCTTTTTTTTTTATTGAGTCAGGGTCTCCCTTTGTAGCCCAGGCTGGCCCTGAACTCACTGTGTAGTCCAGGCTGGCCTCAAACTTGCAGCGATCCTCCTGCCTCAGCCTTGCGAGTGCTGGGATTATAGGCGTGCGCCACCACGCCGGGGTACAAGTACACTTTCTGGGGTATGATGTGTTGCGCATGTGAATAAGAAGTAGTCACATGGGTACTTACATGTGTAAAAATGCCTGGAATTATACCCTCCAGGTCTGAGCATGAATCATAGGTAACTTAATGGATGCAGAGGGAATGCCTGGGAATGGAATTGCTCAGATATAGAGTGGGTGTATAACTGACTGTTTTGCAAGGTGATCATACCATTTTGCACTTGGTATTCCACTTAGGATTTGCACTTAGGATTCCACTTGTCCATGTGTGATGCAGCCAGTCTTTTTCACACTAGCTATTCTGACACATTAGTGACAACACAGCCTTGTTCTGATTTGTGCCTCCTGACTTTGCCAGAGCAGGCATATGCAGGCTGACAGAGGGCACCAGGTGGGGAGTCAGCTGCTGGGACCTGAGGCTCCTCAGAAGGACCCTGCTTCAGCCTGACCCCAGCCTATGGTCCCTCAGGCTTTGTGTGCTGAGTTAGTCACAACCGCACAGAGTCACCATAAACTGTTCCACAAACACACTCCTTTTCTACTGTACATTTTTACTTTAGCATCATAATAGCCAGGTGTGCATCTCAGTACCTTTACCTGAGGGATACAGGAAGCAATCTTTGTGTTTACCCACTTGGTATGATGAAGGGCAAGGTATGTGGACATGTGCAAAAGTGTCAAACTGGGATTTTTCACCCACATGATGCCCTATCTAACAGTTTTTACATAAATTTATCTGAGCATCACAGAGGGTATAATACACCCACACCACTCCAGGATTTGTTTCTTTTCTTTTTTGCTTCAATTCTTTTACTGGTACATTTTAGGTATACAGTACGTTTACATTTATCATTGGGTGCCTGTACCTATACATGATGAATCTTGGTTCTTATTTTTTCCCCATTCCCTGTGCTCCCTTCACCCTCTCCACCCTTCTCTATTTCCATTTTTTCCTTTTCTCATCATTTTTCCTTTCCCTTCTTTCCTTTCCCCTTCCCCTCCCACTTCCCCTACCCCTTTGGACCTTTTCCTATTTCAAATTATCAGTTATTCATTTTAATAATTTTAATCCTTATTTACACTTTCAGTTTCTCACACCAGAGAAACTATTCGGT
>NW_004624741.1:28810214-28870311 GCF_000247695.1 Heterocephalus glaber | reverse complement strand
TCCCTTACTATTTTTAAGAAATCTCTGTATTCATGGTCATTAACCACAATCCTGTCTACTATATCTGATAGTCTATCTTCACATTCCCTTCATCTGCTGTGTATACTTTCAATGGAGTTTTTAATCTCCTGTATATCTGTTTGAATCTGTTTCATGGATTCCATTTCTTTCTTATGTTGGGTGATCTTGTTTTCCATTTCGTTCTTATGCTGGGCATTCATGGCTTCCAGCATGGCTCTGAGCTCATCTATTTTTTTTTTTATCTGTTTCTGTTCTAGAGTCTAATCATGTCTTTCACTCTGCTCACCATCTCTGTAGTTATCTGGGAAATTATTTCTGTTTTGAACTTTTCTAGAGGCTCATTCATCTGTTTTATTACTTCCTGTGCTATCAGTTCAGGGTGTCCAGGTAGTTGATTATCAGACTTTTCCACCTTGTTTCCCCCAGAATTTGCTTTTGGTGGGGTGGAAATCTGAGTTTGTGCCTTGCTTAAATGTCTTCTCATTTTTTGTATTTGGTACTGTCCTTGGTTTAATTCCTGGGTTGCTCCTTCTAAATTGCTTATTGTAAGTATCTTTGTTGCTTGTATTTAGAACCCTTATGGAATGATTGCTTCTCAGAGATGTCTTCCAGATAGAGCTGGTCTTTAGGTTTTGAGTCTCTAATGACTCTGAGCCTATCTCATTTTCATTATACCAGGAAGGACAACTGATTAGATCAATCACAACACCTTAGCCCAAGTGATACAATTAATAACACCATAGCATCAAGCACAGCTTAGAAAATGACAATTTGTGGTAGTCATTAATCTATCACCTTTAACTGTGTGAATTAAATAAAAATCGAGGACCAACCCAACATATGTTTATAGTGAATCAACTCTTCAATATAGCAACTTTACTCTTTGGGATGGGGAATTAGAAGGAGTTGGGGAGGGAGGGATAGGTAGAAAGATGGGGGGAGGTTAGCAGTGAGGCCAGAGGACACAGGAAGATCACACAAATTTTAAGAAACTGTTGAAGACAAGAGGAAAAGACAGAATGAAAGAACAAAGATGAGAACAGAATAACCTAACAGCAATAGGGAGGTAGAAACTGTACTGACTTTCCTTTAAAACTAATGACAATCAAGAGAGGAAAAAAGAGAGGAAAAGAAAAATAAAGAAGAAATCTGAATTAGAGCCAGAACAGGAACAAAAAGGGAGATGAAGAAAAATGTGGGACAGTGAGAGAGTGTGTGAGACAGAGAGAAAGAAAAGAGAAAAGAAAGAAAAGAGAAGAAGAGAAAAATAAAAATTTGAAAAGAATAGAAAAAGAAAAAAAATTAAAATAAGAGGAAAAAAGTAATAATTTTGAAAATAACGAATAAAAATGAAGGGCCTCCTTCAGGGTATGTCTCTGCTGTCACAATAGATGATGTGGGCAGCAGTGTGCATATATATATAAGTCAATGAGTCTCAGCAAGCCAGTAGCAGACCCGTGAGATGCAAGCAGATTTCTGGCTGCAAGTCCCAAGCTGAGCTTCCTGTCCTCTTGCAGGTTTGAACTCTGCAAGGTTCTACTGCAGGTTCCAGCTGACCTTTCCCTGAAGATAGTCCAGGTTCTGATGGGAGGTGATGATCCCTCCAACTTACCAAGTAAGGTGGTCTGGTGTGCCTTTATTGCAGAGATTCTCTTCACTTTTCCAGTGGGCTTCAGTTTTCATCAAGGAGCCTGAGAGAGGCCCTTTCTGTTGTTCACTTCTTCTCTATCTTCTGGAGTTCAGAACAATGGCCTTTATGACCCCCTGTGCCTCTGTAGTGTGGAACCAGGTAGCAGCACAGCCAGGAGGCCAGAGGCAGGGAGGAGGGGGCTGCAGGCACCACTTGGCTAAGCTGGTGACTGGGGGTGGGGTGGAGCGAGGGTAGAATGGAGCAGGGCTCCAGCAGCCAACCAAGGTCCTTGAGATCCTCACTGTCTGCTGCCTGGTTGCTGGTGGGCAGGGCGTGGGTTGGATGGAGCGGAGCGGGGCTCCACATGGCCAAGGTCCTCTCCACCCACCTGACTAAGCTGGTGGCTAGGGGGTGGGGTGAGGGCAGGATCCAAGATTTGTTTTTTTAAATGTTTTCTTTTGATTTTTCTGGTAGAAGTAACCCAATTCAGTACAGTGACAAATGAAAATCCATATTTGCAAGTTTTGGAGGAGATAAAAAGTGAATCATTAGATTATTCATGCATGGATGATGAAGATGATTCACTATGGTAAAATACATGTTTTCATAACAGAGGAGTGGTGTGGGTGTATGAGGATGATGACTTTGATGTTGACCATCTGTGCCAAAGTTCCTGTGACAGTGAAATGGAGCAAAAATCAACTGATAAGACACAGGGACTGTAGAGCTGCTTGATTCAGAGGACAAAGAACAGAGCAATGTGAGTGCATATTTGACTAGTTGAAATGTTACAAAATGGTTATGCAATGAAATGGAATGATCCAATGTTAGAACTAGGTCTGAAAATATAGCAAGGACCTTGGCAGGGTGAAACCTATTGGACAGAATGCCAGCACTGCCATTCAATGTTGGAAATTGTAACAGAAGAAATGCTACAAGATACTGTGAAATACACGAAGGCTGAAATACAAGTAAAATGTTCTGTATTCACCAGTATCCATATTCAAATATGTATTTATTATGACATCTCACTGGCTGAACTGAAAGCATCCATAGGGCTGCTGTACTTAGCAGGACTTTGTCATGGTAATCATGGGAATGTAAAAGACTTATAAAAACGTGATGGGTGGGGCCAGGGATTTAGCTCAGTGGTTCCACTGCCTACCTTGGAAGTGTAAGGTCCCAAGTTCAATCCCTGGTGCCAAAAAAAAAAGCAATGGGTCAAAATATGGCATAAAATTTATACCCTTGTAAATGTGAAGCCTTATTATGCTTTCAATTTAGAAATTTATCCTGGAACTCAGCCAGCAGGTCCTTATCTATACATTAATAAATCAAATGATGTAATAGACTTGTTGTTCATATCTCCCAAACTAATTGGAATGTGACATTTGACAATTGATTTACCAGTTTCTGATCTATGTCACATTTGCTAACGGAGCATGAGTTGAGCACAAGTGCCGGAACTGTATGCAGAAACAAAGCAGAAATTCCAAATGAAATGTTGCAATTTCAAAACAGAGAATTGTATAGTATAATCTTTGGATTTCAGGAAGATTTACATTGGCCTCATATATGGCAAAGAAAAACAAACTGGTACTGCTAATGTCAACACTGCACCATGATGGAAATATTGATAGGGAAAACTCGAAAATACTGGAAGCCTGAGATCGAAACTTTCTGTAACAAAACCAAAGGTGGAGTAGATGTTGATGAGTTTTGCAGCAACTGTGACATCACTTGAAACACAAAACATTGATTGTATTTTACCTGATCCTAAACATGTGTGGTATAAATTGTTTGATAGTTTACAAAGAAATGACAAGTGAAAAACACCATGGAGAAATTTTCTTAGGAGATTGGAACTGGAATTCCTAAGAGATCATTTACAGCAGAGGAAAAACAAAATATTTTTGCCCAAGTGACTACACAAAAAAATTGCGGAGCACACTGGTGAGCTGACAGGTGAACAGGCAGGTGGAGCATCCCAAAGATCTGCTATGACAACAGGAAAACCAGAACGATGTCAACTGTGCCCTACAAGAAAGGACAGGAAAACAAAACGTACGTGCTATCAGTGTAAGCGATTCTGGAGTATAGAACATGCAATTTTCATATATGAAGACTGCCTTGGGTGTGACAATTGAAACAAAGATTATTTTTCTTATAGAATTCTATTGGTATTTTCAGTGTAGTTCATATAGGAATTTATTTCTCTTGTTCTTTTTTAGACTTTGTACACCAAAAAACAGTTGATGTTGAAAATTTTGATGCTTTTTTATAAACACCCAATAAATATTAAAAATACAATATTTTTGTGATTTTTTCCTGTTAAGCACTTATCATTTAATATAATAAAATTAAAAAATAATTTAAGAAAATATAATACAATTAAAATTAATTCAATAGAAATATTCTGAAGAATAAACGTGGGTTTGACACACCCATGTTTCTGTGACTTTATGACAAAAAATGAAACTGCGAATTCACTCAAACAGGGAGTGCAGATTGGAGTGCATCTCCTACCCCTGCACAGGGTTAGTGCTCTGCAACTATTGGGAGTATGACCCAGAGCAATGCTCACTTTAGTGACAGCACAGTACCCAAAGTAAAGCCCGGGTGGAGAGGTGTGTGCACCCTGACACCTGTGTGGGCTTGAGTGTGTTAATTAACACACTTTGACAATGGCTTGGAGAACCTTCGGTGGGTGCCCAGCCCTGTGCCTGCAGCGCTCTGTTCGGCATAGCTGCCTCAGCCCCACACTGGTCTGTTTTGGATGAGTGGCGCTGAGTCATAGAAGGTGGCATCAGAAGCATGGGCTGGCTGGTACTGTGCTGTGACATTGCTTGCCTTTCTCTATCAGGCGATTGCAATTGGTTCCGCCTTGCTGTGCAAACAGATTTAAAAATTGCTGTTGTGACAATGAGGCTTTTTTCATAACCTTGAATATGATTATATAAAATAATACTAGGAAAACAGTTACCAGACTGTGTGCCCAGATTACAGGCAGAAGTGCCTGTCACACAACCTGCTCAGAGGGCTTAGTGTCTCATCACCTGGAATCAAGCAATGCCTCCTGCCATTTCTTCAAAAGGACATTTGAGAGGTTGCAAAGACAGATGTCACAATGATGTCCTGGGCATCTTCCACCAGCCCTTCTGCTTTGGACACCTCCTGCCGACACTTCCAGTGGCCCCGGGGTTTAGCTGTGATAGACACGGGCTGGAGAGATTCAGTTATGCCCTGTGAACAGAGGATGCTCTCTGGAATGAGCCCTGCCTTAAATCACTTCCTGTATACCACTTGAAACTAGGGTTAGCACTTTTGTGTTTTTAAACATTTGCTGTAGTACTGGGATGGACCAGGGCCCGTGCACGCCAGGGGAGTGCTCTGCCCCTTAGCTGCCCTCCAGCCCCAGGGACAGCATTTTTGCCTGGCAGATCATGAGAAGCCATCTAGTTTTTTCTGTTGTATATCAATTGTCTATTGCTGCAGAACAAAACTCACCCAAAACTTACCAGCTCCAAAAACCACACATGTATTATTTTGCAGTGGAAAATCCTGGGCAACTGTTGCTCAAGGTCCCTCATGAGATGCAGTCAGCCAAGGCTCTGGTCTTCTGAGGCTGGAGAGGGATGAGGCTCCCTTTCGAGGGTGCCTGGCAGGACATGGTGCCTGGCAGGACATGGTGCCCTGGATCTCCTGTGTGTGCTTGCAGTGTGGCGCCCATTCCCCAGATTGTCACCTTGGAAGGCACGCCTTCCCCTTGTTGGAAATGAGTCCGGCTGTCTGTTGGAGTCACCTGGGGGTTTCTTAAATGCTGCTTCCTGGCCTCAGCCCAGGTGGGCCTAGGTCTGGGGTGAGCCAGCGCACCCCTGAGGCTGATCCGGGCTCTGGGTGTTGGGCCCACGCCCATGTCCTACACAGGAGGGATATTCTTCTTGATCTTGTGACTTTAACAAAAATTAACTAAATCGGTGTTTTTATTTCTATTTTTCATTTGCTAGTTTTATTAATTTTGGTCAGAGTAAGGTTTGCACTATTTATCTCTCCTGAGTTTCACTGAGTTTTTGTGGAAAATGGTCCAGTGGTGGCCAATTCTGGGGTAACCTATGGTCTGAACATCTGTGTCCCTCCCAAGTCAATATGTTGAAATCCTCACCCACAAGGTGATGGGGTTGGAAGGTGGGACCTTTGGGAAGTGGAAAGACCACAAGGGCGGAGTCAAGGCCCCAGAGTCCCTTGAGCACACAGTGGGCGGGCACCTCTGCCCGGCAGCAGGCTCTCTCCAGACGGAAATCTGTCCAGGCGGAAATCTGCCACCACTGGATCTTGGACTTCCCCAGAGTCCAGAACTATGACCAATAAGTTCTTGTGTATAAGCTCCTGGTCCATGGTGTTCTGTTACAGCAGCCAGATGGACTCAGGCAGACTCCTTCGGCCCCTGAGAAGGTGCAAGTCATGCCCCTGGGGCTGTGTCTGGGGAGGTCTCAAGGAGCCTGCCTGCATAATCCATTATTCATGCTGTTTCCAGCCTGATGACTGAGCTCTTGGCCTCCCATGGCCAGTGTTCCTATGAACACGAATCCCTTCCAGGGCGGGTCCTTGGCAACCAAGGCTTAGATGCCTTGCTGCCCTGGGGGACAGCTGCTGGGGTCAGTGTGTGGGTTCCAGAGCCCCCAGCCCCAGAGTGCCACCTTGGAGGAGGCCTCTCTCTGTCTGGGAAAGTTGCTGATGGACACAATACAATCAGTTAATAAGAAGCCAAACTTGTCCTAAATCCCAAGTCAGCAAATTCCAGATCAATTTGACTAATCCAGTGTCACTGATTTTGAATTTGGAAAATGATTTTACCAAAAGATTTATTCAGCAGCATTTTAATTCACTGTCTATTAACTTAATTAAAGTGTGCCTTTTTGATTCACGCTTTAAAAATATCTTGATTAGGCTTTTTATCAGCCAAGCAGGTCCTTGGTGTTCATTAGCAAATAGTCACCTTTTGGCATCTGGCCTATGCCAGGGAGGGGAGTCAGGCCCCATGAGGAGGAAAGGCTCCTGGCTCCCTCCTTTCCCTTCCTGTGGGCCTGTGTCCAGCTCTCCCCTTGCCTGCCCTCAGGTGGAGTCTACTTCCTGGGAGTCCTGACCTCACTCAAGGGCTGGACTTTCATGGAGTTCTTACCCACAGTCCCTGGTCTCTGCCTCATCCTGTGGTAGAGCAGCGGCCACATGTGGCCAGGTGTGTGGCCCAGTGTGTGGCCAGAGATCCACTGCCAGCCCTGGACACAAAGCCACCTCCCTGATATCCACTTCCACCAAGAACCAGAGGAGAGGGGACAGGAGCATCTTCCTTGCTGAGCAGGGCAGGATGCAGGGTGCTCTGCAGGTGTCATGTGGCATGGAAGGGCATGTTCTGGAGACAAAGTGCCCAGTGCAGGTTGCAGCCACAATGCTGTGAGCAGCCTCCTGCTTGGCAGCCAAGCAAAAGAAACACATCTGAGAGCACATCTGGCCACCGTGACACACAGGCTCAGCCCTCCTGTTTCCTCTGCCTTTATGTGTGTGGTGACACGCATTTACAAGGAACTGCTACTTCACACTGTACCCAGGGCCACACTTGCCTGCCCGGGAGCCACACAGCTCTGCAGAGACTGGGACTAAGGGAAGAAAGGAGCCAGGGATGACCCTGGAGGCAGTGCCAGGTCCCTGGGGCTTGCAGGGACAGCTCTGTCCTACTGCAGCCAGCAGGGTCTCCAGGGTCCCTCCTCCAGCCTGAGCCCACTGTAGGAGGGATGGACTACCCAGACTTTGCTCAGTTTTTCAGTGTGATTTTTATTCAGGTGGTTTAAAAAAATTAATATAAAGTATCTCCCCCAAAGAATTAAAAGCATCATACCACAGTGATATATGTGCATCCATGTTTATAGCAGCACAGTTTGTAATAGCTATAGCTTGGAAACAGCCTAATTGCCCATCAACTGGAGACTGGATAAAGATGGGTTTTTTTTTTTTTTACAAAATGGAGTACTACTCAGCCATAAAGAACGAGAAACTAGAGACATTTATAACTAAATGGATGCACACTGAGGTCATACTCAAGTGAAATAAATAGGACATACACGTGTAAATACCAAATAGTTTCTCTGGTGTGAGAAACTAAAAGTGTAAATAAGGATTGAAATGTATAATTGATACTGTGAAATAGGAAGAAAAGGTCAAAAGGAGTAGAGGAAGTGTGAGGGGAAGGGGAAAGGAAGAAGGGAAAAGAAAAAAACATGAGAGAAGGAAAAATGGAAAGAAAGTCTTTGCAAATAGGGAAGGGTGGAGGGGTGAAGGGAGGGCAGGGGAATGGAGGAAAAATAAGAACCAAGATGCATCATGTACAGGTACAAGATCCCAATGATGAGTGTAACTGTATTGTATGCCTAAAATGTACCAATAAACTTAATCAAAAGAAGAAAAAAATTAAAATAAAGGTACAGACCCACTGCATTGCCCCATGAGCAATCTCGGGTGTCCAGTGGTGGTGTGTCCATGGCCAATGGTCATGCAAGGCTGGCAGCCTCCTGTGCTAATGGGTAGCCAGAGGGTGCAGGTAGCAGAGACCCTGTTCCCTGGGGTCACTGGGACCAAGCCACCCCCAGGCCTCCTTGCTTGGCTTGCTCCCCCGAGCATGTGTCATCTGGAGATGGGCCCCCTTTTTGTGGTACTGGGGATTGAACCCTAGGTCTTCGCAATGAGCTACACCTACAGTCATTCATATATATAGATATGACAGGGTTTCCCCAACCGCCCAGGCAGGACTGGAACTCACAGTCCTCCCACCTTAGCCTGTCAAGTGCTGGGACAGCAGGTGTGTGGCCCTGCACCCAGCAAGAAGGCCCCTTGATCACATCCTTGGAGTGGAAACCCCAGTGGTGTCAGGCTTAGTTATGTGCGGGTGTCTGAATTCATGTACATGAACATGTGTGCGTAAGGGTGTGAGTGTGCACACAGGTGAGGGTGTGTGCATGTGAGTGTGTCTTGTCGGTGTTCGTGTGCATGAGTGTATGCACATGCAGCTGTCAGGGTGCTTGCACGTGAGCATGCACACACGGTGGCAGTGTGTGTGCTGCGTCCTGCACACTGCCACCTGCCCCTGGATCTGCAAGCACACATCCACCAGTGCCTCTGGCCCCACTGAGTCTTTTTTAGGGCTTGGGATGACAGCTGTGCCTCAGGTGCTGGCCGGCACAGTAACTGGGCCCCAAGTCTTCCCAGAGAAGCGAAGTCCCGTGGCTCACACACCAGGGAGGCTCAGCCCCGACTGAGAAAGCACAGATGAGCCTCAGATGTCCAGCCTGTGAGCCCCAGCCCTGTGCTGCGAGGGAAAGATATGCATCACCCATGGTCACGTGGCAGGGTCATAAACAGTGAATCTTTGGCCAAGGACAGAATGAAATATTGCCTGATGTCCTTTTTAATAAAGAGGATAAATTAGGCTTAATTACCAGGCACATCTTTAAATGCCGGTGACCACTCGCTGTGCAGTGGGTCGGCTGTGAAGTCCGAGGGTGGCCCAGCTGAGTCTCCAGTGCCTGGGCTGGGTCAACTTGGTGCTGCAGGGCTTGGGAGTGGAGCTTCCCGTGTGACCACTGATAGTGCAGGTCGCCCAGGAGTGGCCACTCCTGTGGCTGGAGGGGCCTGATTTCCCATTGTTGTTTCTAATCAGGGACACTTTCCACAATGCCAGGCTTGTTTCTGACAGATGGCATCGTCTTAGCAGAGAGTGATGCTTGGCCCCAGGAAGGAAGGAGTTCCAAGGACAGATCCTCTTCTTAAAGCTGCACCCACATGGGACCACATGAGGTGACAGTGGCCTGGGCCACACAGCCTGAGCTGATGAGTGGGTGCAGAACATGGCGACCTAGCACCCACCTGAAGACAGATGTGCAGCAGGCTGTCATGTGCATGTGTGGCTCTGCCAGTGGTCCCGGTCCTTGTGGCGGGTGACCTCCCTCCAGGTGTGCTGGTGACAGCACCCTGTTTATTGCTGCATCCGAGGATAATGCTGTTGGAATTTCAGCTGTGATGTGTTTTGCATGCAGTGGAACAACCTCTGAATTTGTTCTTTGCCCAAAATAGAGAGGGAGACATTAAAGATGTTGAGAGAGCCATAGGTTGGAGCTTGTGGCCCCACCTTGTTGGCATCAGAGCTTCTGTGACTTGCATCCCCCCTCCCTGGTCTTCTGGGGTCAGGGCAGGGAGGCCCTGAGTTCCGCGTCTTCTTCGGCTGGGCGTCCACTTCCCGCATCTCCCGGGAGGACCAGGGGTGATGAGTTGCCTCTGCTTGTGAGGGGTGCGGGGACCCCTCACTTTGCATTTCAATGGTTCTTTTTTATTAATCCACCTGCATATACACAAAAAAATCTCTTTCTGTGCTGCACAGGGCATAATTTAGGCAAGCTTCAGAAATCAAAGGGGACAAATGTTATTGTTCTTCTCCATCTACAGATGTTTACTCTACACCCCTCTATTTCCACTTCTGTCTCATTGGTGACGACATAAATAGAACGTGTCTCCTCAGCGTCTCTGAGAGGCTTTGTTTCCCAGGACAGCAGGCTATTATGATGTCACGCAGTGGGACAGTAATGACCCCCCACCACGCGCGTGTGCGCGTACACACACACACACACACACACACACGACAGTGAAAGAAGCCGGGTTGTTGTGAAGCTGGGTGGTGAGTAGATGAGGGCTCTGAGGGGGACAGAGGCTGGGTCCTGAGGAGGAAGAGTGTTCGGGGGTGGGGCATCTTCAGGCAGGCTGCAGAGAGGGCAGGGTTGTGTATGTGTCAGGGACATGACCGACCAAGGCTGTGGCTTAAACATGAGCCTGAGGGGAGGCAGGAGTCTCCCGCGTCCTTCTGTTGACATCAGGGCATCGGGTGGGGCTCCTGGCTCCACAGCTGCTGCTCCCCAGAAATGTGCCCCGGAGGCGGAGGGGGGAAATGGCCTAATGCGGTCCTACAGCAGCCGCCTGGGCACACAGAGGACACTGAGTCCTTTGTGAAGACTCTGAGAAGACAGTCCATCAGAATGACTCCCTGGGGCAACACACTGAAGGGGAGAATCTTATTCTTCTCTTGGTGCAGAAAGAGTTTGATAAAATTAAATTTCCACTCAGGACTTAGAAAAGCCTCGTGGTGCATTCCAGAAGAGGGGGAAATTTTTCTACCTGCAGAAGGGCACCTTCGAGCTTCACTGCACACCAGAGAAGAAGGGGGACTTGCTCCTACCACGGGATCACGGGACAGAGGTGCTGCCACCAGGAAGGGCAAGGTGGGGTATCTGGAGGAGAGAGAAACTGCCCCCGAAGATAGCTGGCTGTGTGCAGGGATCCAAAACAGTCTCAAGCCCCATCAGCCTAGAGAGAAGGTCAAGGTTTCCATATGGCAGACAATATGCAGTGAGCAGTGGTATTTTAATGTACAGACTATAAACAGGAGGGCACTAAATTAAGGAATACCATTTATAGTAACCTCAAAATATGAACTACAGCAGCAAGCACCACACAAGGACTGAGAAATTAAAGCAGATCCAAATACATGAAGGAGAAATCATATAGATGGGTTAGAAGAATCAATATGGTAAAGGTGACAATTTTCCTGAGACTTATTTGCAGATTGGAATCAATACCAATAAAATTTCAATGGGGGAAAATGTGCATGTGTGAATTGGGGGTGGGGAGGGAGAGAAATTGATGCTACAAGCTGATTCTCAGATGTGTGTAGAAGTGCAGAATTGCTGGGGGCAGCCTGGACAGTCCTGAGAAGCAGGGGAAGCCAGCCCCCAGGCAGGGAGCTGCGGGGAGTGTGTGGAGGTGCTGGGCAGGCCAGCTGTGTGCACAGCAGAGCCGGGGCTGGATGCCCCCAGGAAAGGTAGACTAATGCCTACCACATACACAGACGCCCCCTCGGTGAGTGGCGCACCCGAAGATGAGGGCCAGCCCGAGCTCTTACTGGTGTACGGAGCCAGCCCAGCGACCTCAAAGACCACAACCAAGGCCTAAGCATAGCGGTCAGTGAGGAGATCAACCAAGCCATCACCAAAATGAGTAACTTACTCATCAGAAGGCACCACGCAGAGAGCAAAGATGCTAGAGTTCGTGAAACTGAGGAAGAATTCCAAACCAGAACACAAAGGCTGTGATTCAGCAAAGAGAAAAGGACTCAGTAGAAGAGTGAGCAGAGCCCTGGAGGGCACGCACTTGTCCGTGGGGTTCTGCCCGGGCACAGGCCACACACCCCACACCACAGGGCCTGCATCTGCCAGGACGGCCTCCTGTAAATGACTGGCACCTCAGACGTGCGACCTGGTGCTCCCATGTGCTGCGGGTGGAATACAAGTTGAAACCGAGACGTGGAAAAGCTCCTGCATACCACACCAAGAAGGGCAGGGATCCTGGAGACAGTCCGATATCCACCTGCAGCTGACAGGAGCAGGCTGGGGCTACCGTAAAATGCAAGACTGCACAGCTACAGAAATGAAGGAATAAAGTCACAGCGTGGTTTGGGTGAAGGTCCAGGAAGGAAGCAAGTCCAAGAATTACGTATTGGGAGTGGTTCCATTTACAGAGTTCAAAAACAGGCAAACTTGTGAAGTATTTTATCCAGGGGACATTTAATAGAAAAAAAAATCCACTAACCTCACTTCTTCTGGGTGTCTACCCCAAAAGCTGAGTGCAGGAACATGAAGAGATATGTGCCCACCATATTCGCAGCAGCACAAACATGGAAAAACCCCACATGTCCATGGGCAGATGACCATGTGAACAGAATGTGGTTCAGCCACACGGGGTGGAACAGGACAGAACATTTCATACAAGAGGTTCTCACCTGGCCTTAGAGAAGAAGCAAATTCTGACTCACGCTCCAACTAGGGGTACTTGAGGCCAGGAGGCTGAGTGAGACAAGCCAGTCACAAGATGACACAGGCCCTCTGACTCCACCTGAGGCAGGGCCCTGCAGGCGGGGGGCAGGGGCTGGCAGGGAGAGGAGTCAGTCTCTAACAGGGGCAGTTTCTGTTCAGGAAGATGAAAGTAGTGATCACTGCACAGCATGAGCGAACTTACTGCCGCCGAGCTGGACATTCAGATAGTCAAGAGGGTAAATTTTATATGTGTTGCTTTATCACAGCAAAAATTGAGGAAATACAAAGGAAGAGGGGGAAGGAAGAAATAAAAAGCAAAGGCTGGAGCCTCTGTCTGGGGGAAGAGACAGGTGGAGGCTGCTCCAGGGCCTCAGCATCTTGCTTTGGGCTATTTGATTTATAATCACATAAAGACACAAACAGCGGACATTCGCCTTTGACGTGACACTTCGAGATTCACAGTGAAAGTAACTCAGTTGCCTAGGCTGGGCTTCCAGTCCTCCTGCCTCAGCTTCCTAGGGTTCTGGGATTATAGGCATGTGTCATCACATCCGGCTTCTTTTCTTCTTTTTTTAACCAGCAAGCTTCACCTTTTAGGGCAGTTGTAGATTCATAGCAAGGCTGAGCTGAAGGCAGGTGGTTCTCAGGCAGCCCCTGCCCCATCGGCATCCCACAGAGTGGTCCCTTTGCCGCAACTCCTGGGCCTACACAGTGACATCATCACCTGGAGTCCAGTTTTCTCAGGGCTCCCTCTCGCTGTGAGTCTGACAAGTACTGAGTAACATGACCCAGCACTACAGTACTGTGTAGAATAGCTTTGCTGCCCTAAAGACTTTCTGGGCTCCTTCTGATTCTCTCTCTCCTCTCAATCCCTATAGACCACGGATCCCTACTGTCTGCATAGGTTCCAGAATAACGCAGAGTGAAATTGTTAGCAATTTGTATTTGAGTTTCCTCCTCCATAGCTCATTTCTTTTCAGTGCTGAGTAATAGTCCACTGGTCCTGTGCCTTTTGCCCCTGTCCCCAGCAAAGTGAGGCCCAGTGACTAGCTGGTCAGCAGGAACAGGCAGCCTCCCCCTCCTGTGCTCTGGCTTCACAGCTCCCCGGACCGCAGGACGCCCTTGCCCTGCCCTTAGGCCCTGCGGTCCATCCTCTCAAGGCAGACCTGTTTCAAGGGCCACTTCGGGCTGGGACATCTCACCTGTGTCTCACGGCTGACGGCCCTCGAGCAGGTGACTGGGAGGCGTTCTGATGGGGCAGAAGTGTGTGGGGCGCTGAGGGTCCAGGGAGGCATGGAGGGCTGTGTCTCCTTTGTGGATGATCAGTTAATTCCAACTAAGGGGCATCTCGCTAAGCCCGAGATCTCAGGCAGCTCTAGGCCAGCCCCGTCTCAGGGAAGCCTCCCACCTGTGCCTCTCCCTCCCTCACTGTGTGGCCGCACAGGCAGCGCCCCCAGGCGTAATGGTGTCGTTCTAAGTTTGCAATTACATCCCGGGCTCATCCTCATTAGAGACCCAGTGCGTGTTCATTAAACGTGAAACTAGCACACAGGCCTGGGTGAAGAGGGTAATGACTCCATTTCAGGGAATTGTGTCTCTTATCCTGGGGCAACACATCTAGAAACACAGGCCAGTAGTGGAGGCTCATTTCCGCGGCTGATTTGTGGAGCGAGGCAGCCAGCTCCAGGGGGAGGGCTCCTCCATGTCCCCAGCCCCAGACAGCCCTGGGCCGGGGCAAAGCCACGGTTGCCATTGCATTCCTGACCACCATGGTTGGGAAGCAGGTGGGTGGCCACAGCCCCAGCCCTCACCCTGTGCTGGTGCAGGGCTTCCTTCGGACAGAATCTCCTGTTCTGCCCGGTCCCGAGGATGCGGCAGCCATGTAACTGGGTGGGCTGAGGGAGGAGCTGCTGGGGCAGTGGACAGAGCCCCCGCCTGCCAGGGAGCCTGGGCTAGAGGGGCACGGGGAGGAGGGGAGGCCTCCATCCAGTCGTCTGTCCACAGCACCCACGTCCTCGTCCATCCAGCCCCAATTCCGCCCTCACTCGCTCTCCTGTGGGCATCACAGCTGATCCCTGAGCAGTGCCTGCAGCACGTCCCGGGGCACTGGCTGTCCTGGTGGGAAAGGGTTCAGGCTGACGGCTGCGAGGTTGCTCACCTGCTCCTGGCTGACTGAGGCTGCGGTCGGCTGGGGTGCTGAGGTACCCCGGCAAACTTACGCTCCAGACTCACAAGGCCCCATCCCAGAATGAATGCTGTGACCTCGGCTGGGACAGCCACTGCCTCCCTCCCGGGACTGTGGAGTCAGGCGCTAAAGATACCTGGGTGGGCAGAGAAGAGGGAAGAGGAGCTGAGCTGCTGTCAGGCTGTGCCTTTGTCTTGCATTTGGGGCCTTGACGCTGTCTCTCCTGGAGGCGGGGTGCTGCATAGGTCACAGACCATGTTGGTTATAAGGGTGTCCTGGGCAATGTTCGGGATATGCTAACAAAGTATTTGTTGCTTTTCTGAAATTTAATTTTAGGTGTCCCACAGTTTTCTCTGGGGACCCTAATAGCAGGGAGCCCTTAGGGGCTGATGCAGTGTTGGAAAGGCCAAGCCACTGCCTCTGTTTACCAAGTTAACGCCCTGGAAGGTGAGGAGAGGCTGGTACCCCGGCAGTGGGCAGATCCCATGGTTGTGGGGCTGAGTCTGCACGAAGGCGAGCTTGTAGGACCAGGTGGGGTGGCTCAGAGGCTCCTGGACCAGGTTGGGTCCTGAGAGTGGCATCTGAGCCGCATGCCCGTGGGCCTCTCTGGGCAGTTTTCGGCCCCTGCGAGTGGTGGACACAGACATATGTGGAGCCGTGACGGCTGCCAGGCTGAGACTGCTGCAGGTGCCCTCAGCCTCTGGGTCTCACTGGGGCCCTTGCAGAGCCGAGGGATGACTCCAGGACTCAGTGCTGATGGCTGGGGCTGGGCTGCCCTCCTGTCTCTGGTGTGGGCTTGCTCCTTTGTCCACCTGGTCCCTCGCCTAGCATGAGGCCATGAGGAGTTCCCTTGGGAGACTCCCTGGCATGTGTCTGGGGCCTCTCAGCTACCAGCGCTGGCCGTATCCCGGGGGGCCCCCAGGAAAGTTCCTGTGCTGAGCGGCGGGGGTCCTCAAGGCCAGTGCCTCTCAGCACCCCAGTGCGTGGCGTTCCTCATCATGTGCAAGTTCTCTGAGAGACTCACAGGCCACAGGGGCCTGGTAGGGCCAAGGGACAGTGTCCACTACGGCAAGAAGCCACGTGGTCACCTCACCACAAAGCCAAGTGCTTTCCCCTCTCAAGCCCAGCAAGCAGGACGGGCTGAGACCCAGTTGCAGGGAGTGGGTGCTCTGAGGGCACTGCCAGCCTTCCACGAGCATTTGCCAGGGGCCGTGGCTGGTGGACACTCCACAGGATGAAGGAGGATGGGTTAGTGACACAACCAACCCACAGCACAGCTGACCCCTGTAGGCAGCGTCCTGATGGGGTCCCTTTGCACCTTGAGGGCTGGGGAGGGATGATGCCGGTAGCTAGGTGGCCCCCGTGCCTCTCAACAAAGGAGCGTGGCAGCACCAGCCCTGGAGCAAGAGCACCTCCTGCTGGATCTGGGCGAATCGCGTTCTCAGTGGCTCCTGGCCACCACTGTGTTTCAGAACCATGAAGAAGGACCCCAAAGATCTTTGGATTGAGGGCTGAGGTTGGGGACCCCAAGTTGGAAGACAGTTGATCAGCTCAGGGTCTGAGGGAACAGACAGAGGGAAAAGCCTGGCGTCAGTGGGCCCCATCCCTAAGGCTGTGTGAGCATGAGGGTATAAACATGTGAGCTGTGTGGGAGTGTTTGTATACACGAGTCAGAGGGAGCACGCATATGTGTATACATTGCACCCAAGTGTGCACCTATGCGCATGTAAGTGTATACACCAGGACAATGGTACACATGTGCAGGTGAGTTTGCATGCACGAGCGTGTGTGTGTGCACACAGTATACATGAGTGTGTGCACACCTGTGCACATTTGCATGTGTGTGTGGGGGGTGGTGGACACACAGTGGTAAGGGCAGAACCAGCCCCTGCAGAGACTGCCCCAGCCCCAGCCAGCACAGTCTCCAGCCTGACTCTCCTGTTGGGTGATGCCGCCCAAGCTTACTGCTTCAGCCGAAGTGTGCGGCCCTTGTCTTGCAGCTGGCCTCTGTCCCCAGACCCCGAGGGAATCTAAGATGGTGACCTTTCCTCCCAGGAGCGATCCAGCTCTCCCCCTCCTCTGAAGGTGGCCCTAGAACCACATTCCCTTCCCCACCCTGGGATTGTGACTGCCCCCTCTGACTCAGGGCAAGTGGCCAACGTCTCCATGTCACCATCTCATGGGACCTGGCACAGGGTCTTTTGGCTGCTCCCATCCAGGACGGCAGGAGGAAAGGCACAGTGGGGATGGGAGGGGGCTGCCTCCCAGCCAGACACACCCGCTCCCACCAGAGAAAGACCAGCCTCTGGCCCCCAGCCTCCCAGGCCCTGCCCATGGTGCTCAGGAGGGCCATTCCAGTTGATAGATGATTTACAAGTTTTCAACTGGCAGAAGAGCCTGCCTGTGTGCTTCTGTTGGTAAACTGAACTCGGCAGCAGAAACGATTATGGAAGGAAATAGCCAGATCATAAATCTAGGACAGATTTTTATTTGCTTCCAAATCAGCCTGTTTCATGTCACCTCTGTTGCATACATCAAAATAGCTGTTGTTCCTACTATTTAACTAACTGTGGAGCCCCAGTCTTTGACATGCGCACACACGTGAGCATACACAGCACACACAGTGCCTGCTGCATTGCACCACACACAGCACCCACCCACGTGCTGCGCCGTGGCTTGTGGGTGTTTCCTGAGCACCGAGCAGCCCTGCCCTGTGCAGGGTAGGAGCTGACTGAAGCTGCGGTGAAAACAGACTGATGCCTGTGCTCCGCACTGCAGCCCTGGATTGCGTCCCATGCTCCACGGCTGAGCTCTGCTTCCTGCACACAAAGATAATTGGCAAAGAGCCATTCACGCCAAGCCCAGAGTGACAACTCACTCCTGAGGAGCAAACTCCCCAGGGTGGCGCTGTGTTTGCAGGAGGCCAATGCGGGGTGCAGGGGGCTCTGCTGCAATGGATTGGGAGGCAGCAGGTTCACTGAACCAAAATTGCACACGATTTGCTCCCCTCGCCTGGGCTCTAGGATGGGTGGAATTGTTGGAGTTATTGCTTTTATTATCTGCACTGGCGTGGGGAGGTGTGAGTGGCATTATCTCATGCAGCACACGGAGGCTGTGTTTGCAGCTCTCAGTGCTAGAGAAAGTCCCTAACACCCACCTCCTGGGCCCCTCACATCAGAGATGCATGATCACCCTCGTCCCTCAGCACAGGAGCCAACACTGACATCATGCCACTTGTTGACCACCACGATATTTTTAGGGATGGCAGATATATCACAGCTGCCTCTTCCCTAAACAGCAGGACCCAACCCCACGTAGCACCTGTGAGGTTCCAGCAGCTACACAGAGGCCAGGGCATGAGCAGAGGTGCCTGCTGTGTGCATGTCGGTATGCACACGAGCACACAGAGCATGTGTGTGTGAGTGCACGTGGAACACAGGTAGAGCAGGTGTGTGCATCCACATACATGTATGCACATGCTATGTGCATGTATGCATGTGGCGTGGTCTGGGTACATGTTTGCATGCATGTGAGTTGGCTATTTTTTGCTACTTGAGGACTTCCTGAAGGAGACAAAGCTGAGGCCTGCAGTGCCGGCAAGCCCTGACCCTGAGCAGCGGCAGTGTTGATGTTGCAGGCATCTGAGCAAGGGAAGGAAGGGCAGGCAGACCACAACCCCAGCCCTGGCCTAAATGTCGCAGTGCCCCAGGTGACTGCTATCCACAGCCTCCAAGGCCTGCCAGGTCTTGCTTTGTGCATGCTTACGTATGTGTGTGAAGGAGCAGGGAACATACTCCTGTCCTCCCCTGGACCACTTTGACAAAGATGCCAGGCTGGCCCTGTGGAAGGAAGAGCTTCCTTGCATGTTCTGTGACCACCCTGCATATCCCCACACCCTCCTGTGGGGTGCAGATGTTCCCTAGCTGGGTGCCGACTTGCAGGCTTGCCCTGTCTTTGGACACACAGGTTCTGGTTGCCACAGAGTTCAGCCTTGGCAGATGTCAGGAGTAGGCCGTTAGCAGCTTGCTGGGGAGGAGGGTGTGAGCCACTGACTGCTGCTCACCCAGCAGGGAGCCTATGGGTGTGGTAGACCTGCAGGTCTGTCTGTCTGTCTGGTATCCCTGGCCTTGGGAGGAGGCCATCAGGCCTGACCTAGAGTTGTGGTGGGGCCATTCTGCTCAAAGCCAGCAGCTCCCCTCATTTGTGCCCTGGCCTGGACCTGCTCGGCCACCGTGGCAGCCACCCCCATCCCACCCCACCCCCCATCTGCCAAGGTGTCCTCAGGGTGGGCCAGGACTCACAGATGGGTGCATTTTGTGCACAGCATTGGGGACCTGACAGGAAGTGAGTGGCTGGTTTGGGAGGCCTCTTAAATGCCATCACACAGTAGATGTCACGCCAAGGCTAGACACCCCTCCATGCAGCCAAAGGTGCCCCCTAAGATGACCGAAGCCTCAGCTGCCTGATGAGCGCGCTTCCAAAGTCACACATCAGCCTTGCCCAAGGGGTGTGAAAGCTGTTTTCCAGAAGAGGGGTCCTTGCAGGGGTGGGTGTGCCGCAGGGAAGGGCTTGGGGAGAAAAGCTCCTCCACAGATGTTCTCGGTGGCTGCTGGCTCCCCCACGATGGTGGAGTGAGGAGGCCGGCGACTAGGAGGCCGGGGGAGCCCCAGACCACGGTGGCCACCAGGCTGCAGGGCCGTCCTCCAGCAGCCCCGCAGCGCGACTGGAGAGGGCAGGGAGTCTACTGTAAGGATCAGGGTTTGTGGGAAGTCAGTGGGACAGGGCCGTGCAAAGGGGAGGCCTTGCCTGGAGCAGCAAGGGCTGAGAGAGGAACTGGGCAGGAGAGAGCCAGCCCTGAGTGGCCGCCTGCCCAGGCAGGTCCCAGTGCCCTACAGCCCACTCGGGCAAGGGCCAGGTGTCAGTGAAAGTGCTGGCTTTGATGCCATGGAGGGGGCCAGAGCTGGCCTTCGCCCCACTCCAGGGGGAGCCAGATGAGATGGCAGGGGCAGCTGCCCCCAGGCACCGGCCTCTGCTTATCTCTTCCTCCTCTGCTCCTTGGCCACTGCCTCCCATCCTCTCAAGCTCTGGGAGGCACAGAAGGGAGTGGGGCTTCGACATCACTCAGTGTGGGCCTCAGTCCTCAGCACTTGGCTGGGGCGTGCTGGCAGACTTGGTGGATTGCAGGCCAGTGGCCAGGAGGGTCATGTTCCGTGTATGGAAGTGTCCACCTCTGGGCTGCCATTCAGGGCCTGGGAGTGGTCAGGGCTCTGGGCAGCAGGCCATTCCTTCACAGCCTCAGGCCTCTCTGCCCCTTCCTCCCTCACCTAGGTGTGGCAGGAGAGGCACCCAGTGGGAGATCTCCTGTCCTAGACTCACTTGCCACGGTCCCTGTGCTCGGGCAGCTGAGGGTCTTCCTAACCCAGGGCTCCCATGGCAACCCGAAGGCACCTGCTCTGTGCCCTGCAAGTCCTGTGCCCAGTGCTGCCACGCTGCAGTGCAGGCCTCGTTAGCCACCACTTCTCAGGACTCGCTGCCGCACAGCCACTGTGGAGAGCAGAACTGCTAATGAGGTTGTGGAAGGGCGGTCTGTCTCATTAGTTCTGGTGGGTGACGGCTGCCTGGGAGGAGTGATCACAAAGATTGCTTTTTTTTAAATTACTCTGTTAATTGATATAAAACAAAAAGGATGCAGATTAGTTGCATGCAATTAGCAAATTAATTCTCCGCAATTACAGACTTAATAATGGAGCGGCTCTGCGGTCGCACGTTGGCCTCCACCACTTATTGATTGTGTTTTTTGAGTGAGAGATTTATGGAGAAAGCGTCAGGGACCCTGCAGAGGTGCAGGGTCTGCAGAGGTCCCCTGGATGCAGACAGCTCCACCCTGTGGCCAGTGGGAAGGGCTCTGCTGCATTTCCAGATGTGGTGGGCCTGCTTGCTCCTAGACCCACTGGCTCACAGCTGCCCAGGACCTCTAGCATCTGCTGTTTCAGGCCTGGTGCTGGCCTGGCTGCCTGTTTGGGGCTGCCTTGCAGTCACTCAGCACCCACTATGGCAGTCAAGGCAGTGGGACCAGGTAGCAGGCAGAATGGTCACTCTGCACGGAGCGCCGGTGCCTGCATAGGTATGTGTGACATGTGCATGTGTATTCGTGAATGTGTGCACTCCTTGTGTGGAGGCATTTGTGTGTGCCTGTGTGTGTGGGTAGGGAGAAGCAGCCACTCTGCAAGCGCTTCCAGGAAGAGAAGCTGAGTGCTCAGAGCCCATCCTACCTGCATCCCAGGTGTAAGTTAGGGACCATGGAGGCGTTGTGCTGCGGCAGGTGGTAGGACTCGGATCCAGGCCTCAGGAGAGACATAACTGCTGGCCTCAGTTTCCTCACTGAGATGAGGGTGACAGCGTCTTCCCTGTGGGAGCCTGGGCCAGGCTGTCAAGTAACGCTTGGGTTCAGGGCAGCCCAGAGGTGCTCCTTGGCTGGCAGGGCCTCCCAGAGCACGGCAGGACGCTGTGAGTCACCTCAGGAGGCTCACGCGCTCATTGGAGGACAGGGGCTTGAGACATCGTGGAGTCCAGGGCTGGGGTCTGCGGGAGGGGCTTTGAGGGGCCCGGGTCCCCTCCTCTAGAGATGGGAAGCATGTGCTTTGGGAGATGGAAATAAAGTTTCCTGTGTGAACTACTCACTCCGCTGGATGCCCAACTGGAAAGGCTGCACATTGAGGCCATCCTCTTCAGTGAAATAAATAGGACACACATGTGTAAATACCGAATAGTTTCTGTGGTGTGAGACACGGAAAGTGTAAATAAGGACTAAATGTATAATAGATAATGTGAAATAGGAAGAAAAGGTCTAAAGGGGAAGGGGAAATGGGAGGGGTAGGGGAAAGGAAAGAAGGGAATGGAATTAATATGAGAAAAGGGAAAAATGGAAACAAAGTCTTTGTAAATAGGGAGGGATGGAGGGGTTGAAGGGAGGGCAGGGGAAGGGGGAAAATAAGAACCAAGACACATCATGTAAAGAACAAGATCACAACGATGAGTACAACTGTATTGTCCACCTAACCTAAAATGTACCGATAAACCTAAGGGAAAAAAAGGAAAAGAAAGGCTGCTGGGCCTCTGTGTGGAGGACTCGTGTGCCTGGGTTACCCCTGCTCTGCTGAGGGTGTGGAATGGAGAGGACCTGGTGGACACTTCCCAGTGAAGGCCAGCGTCCTCCCACCGCAGAATCCAGAGGCTCCAGGTCCAGGTGCTCGCAGTGGGGAGAGAGAGGCTCTTGTCTGGTCTCAGCGGGCCAGGTGGTCGTGCCCCCTGCCTTCCTCTCGGTGGCAAGCGTTGTGTTCTGGGACTCCAGCCCATGGTGCTGCTGGACGCCTCCACCTTATGGCTTGCTGTGATTCCTGCTGACCGCTCTGAGCATGGCCCCTGGCTGCCACTCCTCCCTGTTGCAAGTGGACTGGAAACATCCGGAGCAGGCCGTGTGCACCTGGGATCCTAATGCAGGGTTGGCACCGGCAGAGGCTCTGCTGGGTCATGGTGCATGTGAGGACTCCTCAGCTGCCGTCTGGTGCTGCCAGTCCCCTCCAGCGGGCTGTCCCAGTGCACAGCACCAGAGCCATGTGTGTTCCCAGAGTGCTGGTGCCTGAACCTTTGCTGACCTGGGAGCACCTGGCCTGGCCGTGCCTTGCCCTGGCTTCTGGTGGAGGTGTTGTTATCCTGTGTTTCATGGCCCACTCAGGTTCTTTTCCCTTCCAACCATCTGTCCTGTACTTGCACGGCATCCTCTACTCTGCTTCATGCGCTCTTCACCAGCCTTGTGTATTTTGCCTGTGATGCCCATCAGCCCGACACCGCCCCCCCCCGCAGCCCTTTGGGCCCCTGCTTATGTTACCTTTGCAATCCAGGGTCAGCACCTTCCCTGGGCTGTGCAGGCTCCTGAGCTAAGGGATACAAGTGAATAGGGATACTCATGGCCACGCCCCTATGGGACACTGTCCCTGCTCCTCAATGGACAGATGATCAAACAGGACGTGGGACAGCAACGTGTCAGAGTCACCCCATGAGCAGGAGGCCCTGGGCTTGGCTCTCGGAATCCTGTCAGAGAGAGTGCTGTGCCACCTTCTGGACACATGGGGGCTCCTCCTTTGGTTGCCTTGAGCCTCAGTTTCCCATTTTCACAAAGGGATAATAACCTCAGGGTTACTGTGGGGATTGGACGAGACCACTGTGCTCGATATGTGCTGGTTGCTGATTCTTATCACCTGCTTGTTGTGGGTCTCGCACTGTACTGGGGAAGCATCAAGAGCACAGTCACAGTGCAGAGCTGGTGGCATCAGTGGGACTCTGCAGAGCTCTGCACCTCTGCTTAGCAAATCGATGCAACAGTTCAGTAGGTTTCAGTGCAGTCACCTCTGCTCCCACGGGAGCACTTTACAGCCTGCTTCTTTGGGTTTTCTTTGGTCCCCGTATTCCAGGGGATTGGATGGAGCCATCTTAGTAGAATATGGATCGTTTTCCTGGCCTAGGAGAGGGGACAACTTGGTGCACCTGCTGAGTCCCCCTCCATGGTGGTTGAACTGGCCTTGACAGTGTTGCCAAGATTGGACGCCTTCCTGAATGCAAAACATACTTGGAAGTAGGGTCAGAGTAAATGTAATTAGTTAAGAGGAGGTCAGACTAGACTAGGGTGGGCCCTGGACCCAGTATGACTGGTGTCTTTATAAGAAGAGAAGAGAGCCAGGCATGGTGGTGCATACCTGTGATCCCAGCACTCTGGGAAGCTGAGGCAGGAGGGTTGCAAATTCAAGTCCAGCCTGGACAACTGAGTGACTTAGCAAGATCATGTCTCAAAATGAAAAATAAAAAAGAGCAATACCTCCCAACACACACACACACACACACGCCCCCAAACAAAACCCAGGCATATGAGGGGAGACAGCCTTGTGAAGACAGAGGTAGGAGCTGAAGTGATCAGACACCTGCCAGGTGACACCTGGCCCCACCGGAGGCTGGAGAGGCAGCAGGGATCCTCTGGGGATGGCACAGCGAGTGGCTCTGCAACACCTTGATTTCAGCCCGACCTTCAGCACGACTCACAAACAACTTACTGCTGTGCTAAGCACCCCATTTGTGGTTACCGTGTCCCCACTTGTGGTGCAACCCAGGGAGACCACACAGATGCAGCCTCGTGCCATGCTGCCTTCACCACCTCCCTGCCCCTGTGTGAGCCTGCCAGTCATCTGAGGCACAGCTGCCCTTTCCAGATGTCACAGTGGCCTGGCCCCTGTCATCTGCCCATGAGGACTACCAGCCCTCGCGCACCCTCCCTGAAACCCTGCAGATGCCACCTCTGGTCACACGCAGCACTGTGTCATTGGCCAAAGTGGAGCAGCTCACCAACCTCATTTACTCCATGGAGAACAAAGAAAGCAACCCCTCCCTCCTCTGTCAATGTCTGTATCAACACAGTGCCCAGTTCTGTGGCTGCCCAATTTATGGGTTTCGTTTTCTGTTTACATTTTGAATTATACTGGCATCTATGAAGCTAGGATCCAAGAAGGAAGGGATGTAGCATTCTTTTCATTCACTTGACAAATATTTATTAGCTCCACTATGGCCAGCACAGGAGTGTTACCAGCCAATAGAGATGACTTCTTGGCTGTGGGTATCTGACCAGGATGCCAGAAGGTGAACCAGTAACACTGAGCCGGTCCAAGTCTCAGCTGAGATGCAGTGCCTGCCTCCTCTGCTAGAAGGAGCTTCATGTCCCCAGCAGTAGGCTGAGCCTCAGAGGAAGCCAAGGCTAACCCCCTATATCACACAGAAGAGGGGCTTCTAGCAAGACAGACCTGGAGCTCCCATTTCTGTTGAGCCAGGTGCCGGTTTGAGGGAATGAAACAGACGTTCAAGCTCCAGAAAAGCTGCACCCATCATGGGTTTGTGGGATCCACTCGGTCCAGTCCGGGTTTCCTAGGAGGACCTGCCCCCACCAACCTCATGGGCGCTGTCCAAGGTTCTGAGTGGCATCGCAGACTCTCCACCCTCCACCTGCCTGGCGCCTGGGGATGGCACTACCAGGAGGGGTTGAAGCAGTGGCCTCTCTATCAGGGACTCCACTCTGCAGCCATCTGGCCCTCTGGTGACTACATGCATATCCATCTGGTTGCTTGCTGGCAGGCTTGAGTGGGTGGTAGGTTCCACGGCAATGAACTCCCAGAATTTGTGCTGGTCATGTTTTTCCCAATAGAATGTGTGTGCTGTGGTTTCATTGTATTTAGTGAAATGAGAGGTAAGGGGTAGAAGGCTGAAAGTTGGGGTGCTGTGGAGCTCTGCCTAGTACTGGGCTACATGGGTAATGTAAGCAAAAATGAAGCACAGCAAGAACCAAAACCTTAACCTGGTGGAGCACACACCAATGGGAGAGATGGCTTATAGTGCTCCACAGGTGGAAGTGTGATTACACTTACCATAAGGGCCACCAGGGGAAGTCTGCTGTGTGTTGAGAACATAAAATGGCACCTGACATAGACTGGGTGCCAGGGAAGGTCTCCTGGATAGGTGGTATTTGAGCTGATGGTGCAGATTAGTTAGAAGTAGCTGGAGAGGCTTTCCCTTGAGATGGTACTTTGCCTAGCACTAACCCAGATCATCAGGGAGAGTGGAATGAAAGAGTAGCCACACAGGGGAGTGGATCCCTGTGCTCCTCCCACCACCTGATAGCTGCCCTGGGGCTCTGCTTGTAGGAATCACTTTGGATACCTCATGAAGACTTCATCTGGGCTGGAGCTGTGTTTGCCTTGTCCTGAGAGGATGTCTCAGGAGCATGACCCAGCCTCAAATTAGTCCTTTCCATAGAGGTCCACTTCAGTGCTGACAGCCTCTGACATGTGCTATTTAAAGCACATCTAGATCTGCTTCCCCTATGACTCTGCCCTCAACTCAGGGGGCAGAACTGGGATCTATCCAGATCTCCTCACTTGTAAATGCCCCAACCACACAGCTGCCCCATGGCCAGTAACCAAACAGTGTCTGTGTATGCATGTGTGTGTGCATGTCTGTGGGTCTTAGTTACTTTCTTTGTTGCTGAGACAAAATACCAGATACCCAGAATTTAAGGAAGGAAAGGTTTATTTTTGTTCACAGTTTGTAGAGCTTTCAATCCATTGACAGCTGGTTTCAAGGCAGGACAGCATGACAGAGAGACATGGCAGGGAAGAAACAGTCCATGGAAGGGTAGTGGGAAGCAGAGAGATCAAGGGAGGAGGAGGGCCACACCCCAGTGACCACCTCCTCCTACCAGGTTTCACCTCCCAACATCACATTTAGCTATAGACTTATCAGTGGACTAATCCACACTGATGAGGATCACACCCCATGATCCAGCACCTCCCCAAAGCCCCATCTATGAGCACATGAGGCTTTGGGGACATCTAACTAGAAACCATAACAGTGTGCACACATATGTCTGGGTCCCTGTGTGTACATATGGATGTTTGTGTGTGTGCACTTGTGTGCCTATGTGCCTGTGGTGCATATGTATGTACACAAGCATGTGTGGTGCACATGTGTGTGGGGGGGAGGTTTGTCCATCTGGCTCTGCTGAGATGCTGATAAGGTGTCCCCATGTGTATCTTTACAGACGCTGTCCCCTTGATGCTTAACTATGCAGGATGTCCTGCTCAGAAAGTTCATAACAATGGGCAAAACTAAAACACATCATTTTCTTTTCACCCCAGTCCCCCTTTTCCTTTCAGAATAGCCAGGCTTTCTGCAGTGTCAGAGCTGTCACATCCTCATCCTCAGTGGACGAGACTGTTCCAGGAGCTCAGTGCCTGTCCACTGTGGGACAAGGGGCTGTCACGCTCCTGGTGAGACCTGATCTGGATGCCACAATAGTAAACCAGACCCAGAAAGTGAAATAATGAATATTTCTCTTGCATGAGAGGCCTTAATATAAATAACTAAACAAAATGAGATGAGAGGAACTAGAAGGCAGACTCTTGGAAATGGGGAAAGGGATTGGGGAAGGGGGAGGAAAGGGAGAGAGGAAGAAAGGAACTGAAAATGACCAACATACATGGTATGCAGGTACCATGTGCATTCACCAACATGAGCTCTGCTCTTCCGTATCATTAAAATGCACTAATGAGAAACAATCATTTTTAACATAGTGCCTTGAAAGCAACGCTGGGAAACATCACAGCTGGGTCAAATTTAGATGCAGCAGTTGCTGTGGGTTGCACTCACCTCTGGAGGGGCTCACTCTGCTCCGTGTCTCTGCCTGAGATGGTGAGTAGCATTACCCTGTGGGAACAGGGAGTTGGCAGGGCCACCTCGGCCCCCTCATCTGGGCAGGGTCACTGCAGGGCTGCAACCTTCTGCACCCCTCCACTCTGCACCTCTCTTCCCCACACCCCACCACTTTCCTAAGGCCCCCCCCAATAAACGTCTTAGCTCAGTGTCTCTGTGGCCCCAAACCAAAATGCAGACCCCACTGTGGTTCTCAGACGCCGGCAGGCTGGCTTCCTGCAGGAGTGGTGTCAAAGCCCTAGAGTCTCAGCTCTGCTCACTGTGGCCCCTTCCTGACGGCAGAGCTGCCCTCCCTTTGGGTAAGGGTGGGACCGCCTGCCCCTCTCACCCCTAGCTCCCATTCTAAAGGTACACCTGATGCCTTGAGTACTGAAGTCATTAGTTCAGCTTCTATCAGGAAGCAATTTTATGTCTGCAAGTACCATCATCCTGGTTTCAAAGTCCTGGCCACTCTAAACAAAAATATCGCAGGTGATCATGATACCTCGCTTTATCTGCTATAAAAGAAAGAGAAAAGAATGCCCGCTAGCAACAGATGTGGAAGTTCACCTTGAAATCGCTGTCCATTAATTATATTAAACTTCTAAATCTACATCTTTAACAATTACAGCTTTTTTAAAAAAATAGGCTCTGGGGCTAGGGATTTAGCTCAGTGGTTTCACCGCCTGCTGCGCAAGCGCAAGGACCCGAGTTCCATCCCCGGTACCGAAAATAAAAATAAAAATAAATAAAAAATAGGCTCTATTTTTCAGGGCCGTTTTAGGTTCACTGGTAATTATCTTTAAAGGGATCTTTGAATAATGGGCATCTCAGTTGGACAAAACAAGACAAAGAAGCGGGTTGGGGAAGGTTCTCCCGGCGTTCATTGACACACAGAGGCAGGCAGAGTCAGGACAATTGCTCTAGAGCTTTGCGTCGCCTCTCCAACTCCCAGGCTGGCAGAAGGGGTGAGGCCCGGCAGTCCGATGTGCTCCACACTGGGGTCTGCAGGGAGGTCGTGGGCTGCAGCTGCTCTGCCTGATCCTGGCTCCCCAGAGTCCCTAAGCCAGGCTGACCTCGCTGGTCACAGAGGGCACTGGGGCTCTTGGCTGCCAGACACAGCTCCAGCTGAGGCTTGGCTGCTCCAAGGGGGAGACGAGGTCCTCCATGACTCTCACTGCTGAGCTGGAGGTCAAAGTAGTTCAAAGAGCTGGAATGGGGCCTGGGTTTGACTCCAGTGCAACAGATGGCATCAGGCAGCACGAACGACCTTTAGCCCAGTCTGCGCACCTTCAGCCACCTCCCCGGGTGCTGGGGGCCTGCTGAGCCCGTGTCCCCAGAGTGTTAGTCAACTCAGGGAAGGGGCTGCTTTCCTGCTGCAGCACCCCCATGCCAGCCGCTGCTGGCTCAGACCTTTGCACATGCTCACACCGGGCAACCCATAGCCCGTTCTCTCCCCTGGCTTCAGCATCCTTTCTCCTGGATTATGTCTTGCCCCGCCCAGGCTGACCTGGGGCTCATCTGCCTGTCCCCACCCTTCAGCGCCTCCTTCTCAGGAATCCTCTCGGTCTCCTGCACTGTCCCTGGGCCTCAAACCCCAATGGACCGATGAGATCATCATCACTTCTGCACTGGGAAGGCCCGGACAGCAGGTCATAATGAAACCAGGGTATCCCAGACCCGGCTCCTCCAGCAAGACTGGTCAGACAGAAAAAAATGTGTGCATGTGAATGGTGGGAGAGTTGAGAAATAGGATAGAAAAATTATGAGACTCTACGTTTGCAGATACGATACAGATTTTCAAAACCATAAATCACACTGAGCACTTTTGTCAGTAAAATTAAAAATGTTGATGGAATAAATGAATGTATTTTAAAAATCTAAAGCAAAATTGAATCCAAAATATAAAATACAATTACCTTCCATTAAAGAAATCAGATCAGTAAATGAATCTCTCTTTTTTTTTTTTTTTTGGTACCAGGGATCAAACTCGGGACCTTGCACTTGCAAGGCAGGTGGCGGCACCACTGAGCTAAATCCCCAGCCCTTGAATCTCTGTTTTACACACACACACACACACACACACACACACACACACACACCCTTTTTGACTTAGATTTTACAGGTGAAATCTGTATCTGGCAAAAATTTATTTAAAAGTAACTCATAGAAAAATAAAGAAACTAAACAATTTTCTGGGGCTGGTATATAATCAAAACAAGACCAAGACTAAAGAAATGGCTAGTAAATTGAGTCCTCAGTGTATAAAAATAATATGTCACAATGAGGGACTTGGAGCCAGCTCAATCTCCAAAATCTTGCTGTAAGTGTTAACAGCTTGGCAGAGGCCAACCCCACAGTGCTCTCAACAGAAAGCCAGTGCTGGGCTCTGTCTGGTCCCAGTGAGCCAGGGATACCATGCAACAGGGTGTGGTAAGCTTTGCTGGGTGGGAATGAAACTTCAGCAGCACTGGTGTGCAGGTAGAAATGCTCATTGCCACACTTCCACTCAGCTTGTATTGGAAGCAGCCAATGATACATGGCAAAAGCATGAGGACCAGGAAATCGAGGAAGAGACAAATGTCCCTATTTTCACAGAAGTGAAGGGAAACATGCAGATCAACTACAAGAGCTAATCAGCATTCAGCAAAGTCGCCAAGTGTGGAATTCAGGTACAAAATCAAGCTTCCATCACACACAAAATAACACCCAAACAGTAACAAAAAGAAAAAGAAACTCCATTTGCAATGGCAATTAGTTATGAAGCACCCTCTCAAAGCCTGGCCAATGACCACAGCACTGTGAGCAGTGGGAAGACGCAACTGCACAGAGATGCTGATGTCTGCCAACTTTGTCTCTGAAGCCTTTACCTCCCCTACCCAAGCCCCAGTGAGACTTCAACCGGGGGAGCTGAAGCTCTGGTTCCACTAGGCTGGAGTTACCTCCCTGCCCTCAGTTTCCCTCTCCAGCCCAAACCCTGGCCACTGCAGAGCTAACACATAGGAAGACGGAAAGGCGGAGAGAGGGGTGCTGGATCTCCTGATGGTGAGCCTTGGGATTCCCTGTCCCCCCACAGCCAGGCCAGACATTGCAAGACCCTCCAGAGAGAATCACCCACAGACCCAGGTCATACAGATCCAGAAGGCTTTTCCTCTCCAAAGACCGGAAAGACTGGGTTAACAGCAGAATGCTTTTTGGCAGTACCCACCCTACTCCAGCCAAGACACCATTGGGAAAGCCACACCCCAACCCTGTGGCTCCAGGGTGGCCCCCAGCTGGTCCTGCCAGCGGAGGCAAGGTCAGGGCTGATTTCCCTGTCTGTGGTGTCAACGGGCTGAGCAGGCCCTGGTGTCTTGTGACCTCCCTGGTGGAGGCCTGTGGGGCCAACCCCTGGCAGGGGTGGCATCAAAAGGACCTAGTGGGGAGCTGAGACTCCACAGCCTCCCAGCAGCATATTAAAAGGCGTATACGCCACGATTGCATAATGCAAGTGTGGCTCAACACAAGAAAATCAGTCAGTGAAATAGATCACATTTTTTTAAAAACAAAGTTTTTAAAAGTCCATATTATTGCATTTGAGGCAGAAAACACATACGACAAACTGTAGCCCCTTTTCATGATAAAATACTTGGAATACAAAGGAATTCCCTCAACATAACAAAACGCATTTGTGGAAAACTCACAGCTGCTGCTTTTATACTTGATGGTGAAACACTGAAAGGTTTCCCACTGGGATCAGGAACAACACAAGGGCAGCCCATTGTCACTGCTAATATTCAACACCGTACTGGAAGTCCTAGCCAGAGCAATGAGGCAAGAAAAAGAAAGAAGAAGCATTTAAAATGGGAAGGACAAAGGAAAGCCATCTGTATTTCCAGATGACACAGACCCATATATAGAAACCCCCAAAGAAACTGCAGAAAGAATTGTGAGAAGTAATACTTTAGTTCAACAAATGGGCAGGGTTTGCTAGTTGGTTTTCTGTTGTGTTGCAAATAACAATACAACAAACTGGGTGGGGACGCAGAAGACAGGTTTCTCCTGGCTCATGTTTCAGGCGGTGCAGGGCTGAGGGCTGCGGCTGGTGATGAGCTTCTTGCTGTGCAGGTTGTTGCGTGGTGAGGGAGGAGCAGCCTGTGTACCTGGGCCAGGGCCTTCTCATAGTTACAACGGCCTGCAGAGTCAGCGCAACCTCTACCAAGATCCCAAGGGCTTTTTTGCAGAAAATATAGCTGAACCTCAAATTTACATACAATTGCAAGAAGCTTCAAGTAGACAAAACAATCTAAAGAAAACAAATTTGGGTGACTGTTATTTGTTAACGTCCAAAGGTACTGTGAATCTACAGTAATCAAGATAGTACTATACCAGCATAAAGTTAGATACAATAGATTAATTAAACCAATGGACTCCAGAAATAGACTGTATAGAAGGAGTGATCAAAATATTATACAGTGGGGTTGAGGATTTAGCTCAGTGGTTTCACCACCTGCTGTGCAAGCTCAAGGACCCGAGTTCGATCCCCGGTACCAAGAAAAAAAAAATTATACAGTGAATGTTTAAATTTTAAAAATGTATTACTGTAAAGACACATTACCATTAAGCCCCCTCAAAATATTTATCTTCACTTTGAATACACTTATCCCATCATGCTTGCCACTTTCTGAAGTAGTTCTGGAAGTCCTCTTTCGTGAGTATCAAAAATATAGTGAATGCTGCTGCGTGGCACTATCCAAAGGAAAGGCAGGCTTGTAAAAATGTTCCGATGTGTCTCATCCATCTTAGTCACTGAATCTGGCACAGTGTGACTTCTGGCTCTTTCCCAAAGACAAATGTTTTGTCTGGATACTTTGAATCAATTCAGGACATCGAGGCAGCCAGAATAGCACAATTAAAGCCACTCATGAAAGAGGACTTGCAGAACTGCTTTAGAAAGTGGCAAGAACAATGGGATAAATGTGTTTAAAGAGAAGGAAAGTATTTTGAGGGGAGTTAACGGCAATGTATCTTTTGCTGCAATACTTTAAAAAAAATTTAAACATTCACTATAGTTTCTGAGCACACTATTACTATGGCCAATTAATTTTCAACAAATGGCAAAACCATTCACTGGGGAGTCTTTCTAATACATGATGTGGGTCAATCTGATACCTGTAAAAAGCTGAAGTTGATCTCCTACCTTATGCGACTTGCAAAAATTAAGCCTAGCTGGGTGTAGTGGCACATGCCTGTAATTCCAGCATTTGGGAAGCTGATGTAGGAGGATCACCATGAATTCAAGGCCAGCCTGGACTACATAGTAAGACCCTGTCTGAAAAATTTTTTTAAAAATTAAGTCTAAATGGCTTAATTAACCTCAATGTAAGATCTCTTAGAATAAAAGCGAGGTAAATTTTCCATCAGAATTAAAATTTTTTTTTTGGTACCAGGGATTGAACTTAGGACCTTGCACTTGTGAGGCAGGCACCTGAACCACTGAGCTAAATCTCCAGCCCCAGAATCAAAATCTTTTGTGTATCACAGCACATTATTAAGAAAGTGAAAAAGACAACTCCTAGAATGGGAGAAAATATTGGAAAATAATATGTCTGATACAGGACTTGAATCCAGAATATAAAAATAATTCTTATAAAACAACAACAAAAAGACAATCCAATTAAAAATGGACAAAGGTCTTGCATAGACATTTTTTTCCAAATAAGACATGAATGGTGCATAAGCCTTTGAAAAGATGCTCAGGGTCACCAGTCATTAGGGAGACACAAACCAAGCCATAAAGACATACCACTTCCCAACCACCAGAAAGGTGACTGATAAATAACAGAAACCAGCAAGTGAAGATGAGGATGTGGGGAGATCAAAACCAGGGAAAAGCGGGCCTACTGATTCCTCCACAAGGTACACGCAAAATTCCTCCACAAGGTACACACGTGACCCAGCAAGGCCAGCTCTAGGCATGCACCCCAAAGCTAAACACGGTACTCCAACACTTGCACACTTAGTGCCTGTTTACAGCAGTGCTATTCACAGTAGCCAAAATCCCATCAATGACAACATGAGACACACATACAATGGAGTACTATTCAGCCAGAAAAGATGTGCGAAAACCTGCCACAGTGCGGGTGAAACACAAAGCCACACTATGTGAAAGCAGGCGGACACAAGCGATCTCATCTGTCACAGTCCTATTGATATGAAATATCCAGAGTAGAGTTATTCATAGAGACAGCAGACTGGTGGCTGCCAGGGCCTGTAGGGAGGGGGAGGAGTGACCACTTAGAGGCATGGAATTGGGGTGCAATGAAAGTATCTTGGAACAAGTTAGAGGAGTGGGTGCATATTTGAGTAGACGACACGTCACTGAAAGGTTCATTTTTAAATGGTTAATTTAATGTTATGTGAGTTTTGCCTCAATTTTAAAAGAGAAATTACTGAAAATGGAAAAGCTACATATCAAAGTATGTGGGATGGAGCTAAAGTAGTGCTTGGAGAGAAATGTATAGCTTTAAATTATAGCTTAAAACAGAAGAAAGAAAAGATACCAAATAAATCATCTAAGTCCCTACCTTGAGAAACTAGAAAAAGAGGAGTGAAATGAGCCCAGAGCAAGAAAAATGAAGTCAATAATAAAGATAAGAACCAAAATCAATGCAATCAAAAAAGGAAAAATGGTAAGAAAATCAATGAAACAAAATGCTGATTCCTCAGAAAATAAAATAAAACAATATAAACTACTATACAACCAGCCATTGCTTCCTGGGTATTCATCCCAGTGAAACGAAAACGTCTGTTCACATAAAATCCTGTGCAGTTGTGCACAGCAGCTTTACTCATAATAACGCAGCAACCTTGGGGGCCCATTACTCTGCCTACCCTGGGGCCCTTGGCTGAAGAAGAGTTTCACTCCCAGCCTGGACGAGGCAGTGACAGCGGCAGCTTTGGATATTGCAGGGGCCTGAAGGCTGGGCCGAGCAGAGCTGGTCTGCAGGCAGCTGCGCTGGGGTGCAGTGGGTTCCTTCCCTCCACCCTGCGACAGGGCCCTTCCCTCAAGGGTTACAGTCCCTGGGCCCCTCCAAACACAGGCCACGGGCAGTCACCAAGCCCACGGTTCAAGCGGTCCCTGCTATCCCAGGGGCCCAACGTCCTCCGGTGGTTTTCAGGGAAAGCTTCACACCCTTCTCCAGCATCCCGTCGAGTGTGTCCCCCACTCCCGTCAGAGAGCAGACTCGGTCGCCCACACGGGTCCCCTCTGCATAGAGACCCTGCTGCTCCAGGTGCACTGCGTGCAGCTTCCTGAAGGTCAGGCATGGGGTAACCCTTCTTAAAACAAACAGGCTGCAGGGCGAACAGCCCCTTGTGGGTTGTCAGGTGTCTCGGCGTGGAGTTCCTTCTGTGGGATCCTCCAGAGTGCTGCCCAGGCCCAGGCCCTGTTCTGCAGATGGTTGCATGGGAACAGGCTCCCAGGCCCCGAAGCCCTTGCCCTGCTTGGTGGTCAATTCCAGCTGCCGGCAGGAGCTGCTCGGGCTTGAATGAGCAGGGTGTGAGGACATTGAGCTGAGAAATGAGACCACAGGAGCCTCACAGGGAGCCACAGCAGGGCCTAGCACACGCTCCACTCCCCAGAGCTCCTAAAGGCCCGGATCTCTGAAGGTGGCTCTCACAGGAGCACGTGACCCTGGACAGCCCTGTCCCTCACCTCAGGCTGGAAAGAGACTCCTGAGAGAATGGAGAGGGAGGACTGTCCCTCTTGTCCTCCCCAGGCCCCAGGCCCCCTCCACTCTGCTGAGCTGGGGACCCTCACCTGTTTCCTTTCCCTATTACTTCTCTCCAGCACCTTGCCCTGGCAGCTGCAGAATGCAGTTTAGCCCCAGTCTGTGGGTTAGGGACCAAGAGTGGCCAGGATGTGGTCAGCACCCACTCAGGCTTCATCAGGAGCGGCTGCTCTGATTTATGCCTGCTTGGGCACAGACAGAATCCCTTAGGCTCTTCATGGGGACCTGGGAACTCAGTGGGACCTCAGTTACACTGAAATGAAATGACAGAGCCCATGGCCTAGAGGCCAAGCTCTGGGACCACATCAGGCTCCAGAGCTCACGACAGGGGCCAGACTGCAGGCCCTGCTTCCTGGCAGGTGTGAGTGCAGGACTGGAGGGGGCAAGGTCACCCCGGCCTTCCCAACCGTCAGAGGGCGGCAAAGGCTCAGGTTACTGGCTACCGCATGAGCCCTGCGGAGTGATGGCTGGTTAGTGCCGCCAGATGACAGGAGCTGCTGACCCCATGATGGTAGAAACGAGACTGGGCCACATATTGCAAGCACGCAAACTGCTGCACAGGCAAAGCTTTGATGACAGGTGAGGGGCTTTGGCTGAAGGGAGCCACGAATTGGTGGAGAGAATGACCAGGCTGCTGCTCACAGAACAAAGAGAACAGCAGGTTTTTATTGAGTTTGTGAGTAGACTAAAGTCCAGTAATTTCTACTGACCAGGGGCATAGTTCCAAAAATTCTTTTTGTGACCAACTCGGACCACAGGGCGGTCACGGTCAGCTCATCCTAGAAGCTGTTGCATTTTCCTGTGCCTGGCACCATCACTCTGCACCAACAGCCCAGCCTTGTACCTGGACTCACAGGCGCCTGGCTCCTCCCAGGAGCTGCCGCGTTGCTGTTACACTGAGGTCATTGTCCTGCAGAGACGACCTGGCCTCGCAACAGGGCAGAAGGGTTGTCAGGGCTTGAGCTGCTGCAGAAGCACAGGAGTGGGGTAGGAGCTTCACAGCCTCGGACAAGACATCCCCTAAGTGGTCCCCTCGGCAGAGCTGGGCAGGGTCTGATTGGAGGGGAGGCCCGCAGAGGGCCGGACGCAGTGTGAAGACAGAGACGCCGAGCCTTTTACCCCAGGCCAGTCACCCTTAGACACTGAGCCCGAGTAGATCAGCGTTCTCGGCCTCAGTTCCCGGGAAAGGAACCCAGGCGACTGTTGCCACGACGAACACGTCAGAGCCGTCGCCTACTGCAAAGCCAGAGGGGAACTAATGGTGTATTGCCCGGCTGTGTGACCCCAAAGTAGAGATTTTGAGGCGACTAAGCAAGAGCAGTTAGAGGGCCTATTTAGGGTTTTTTTCTTGTAAAATTTCTCATTTTGTACAGTCTGCTTTTGTGGTTTTATCAGGTTTCAGGACAGTCTGCTGAAGCAGGCCCTGTTGCCAGGGGTAACAGTCTACAGCACCCAGGAGTTGTTTTGCTGTCTCCGCCTCCTGCCCCACCACTGTCCTTCATGGTGGCTCCTGGTGGTTTGTCAGCTCAGCAGGGAAAGTGCAGCAGTGAGCCCAGGACCAGCCCTGGCCCCAGGCCACTGGCTTTGAGCAAGTCCTGCTCCGGCACTGCAGGGGCAGCTGGGTACCTGGGAGCCTGTTGGAAACTCAGGGTGGTGGCTCCCTCATCAGGATCTGTACCTTGACAAGGTCTTGGGGGGGCTCCTAGGCACACTAAGCTGAAGCTCTACTCGGGGGAGCCCTGGTTCATGGCAAGACTCGGGGCCCATCTGGGCACTGTGCAGCTGGCTCAGCTGAGGCAACACCAGGTGCCCATGACCAGGCTCTGCTGCTGCAGCTCTGCTGAGCTCTGGACACTGAGGGTCCACCTCATGGATGAAAGTCTACACCGACTTGGATGAGTCTCTGTGCCATTCACGAACTGCGGCCTGAGTCACGAGCCCAGGGTGAGGTGTTTTTGACCAATCCTGCAATTACAACACCATGCAGCAGCAGTTCAGAAAATGGTATTTGCATAATTTGAAATTTGAGGAAAATCTCCCAATACTTTAATTTTGATGGGAACTGTTTCCACTGCTGATGTGTGTCTACACCTATAATTTCAGTTGATAAATTGCTGTAATTTCTCCTCCATTTCATGTTCTTTGGAACATTAATTGTCAGTTGCAGGGTAAGACACTACAGAAAAGAGGAGAGAATAACGCTGCAGCCAGGAGGTGTGGAGCGATTTTTTGGTGATTATGCAGCTCAGAGATGCAAGTGGGGTCTGGGCCTCGGAGCCGGAGCCTTGCTGACACCCGAGTCCCCATCCTGCAAGCGCAGCCCACGCTGACAAAGCCCTGCAGTCCGTGGGCATCACAGCTGCCACCCGACGTGCGTGGGTAGTGCATCCAGTGTGACTCACTCACTCCAGTACACACACACACACTCACATGGGAAGCCTCACTCACATTCACATGCACACACACACATGCTCATGCATGCAGGCTCTTACACGCACACTCACGACCAGATGCACTTGTTCACACTCACACCATGATCCCTGAGCAAGGGCTGCTGCTCTGCTTCGTCACTTGGGCTCACCCTGAAACGGGTCTCACAGGAGGCCGCTGGATGGGTGCCTGGGTCCCTGCCCTGTGCCGCTCTCTAGCCAGTGCCCTCTGCCTTCTCCCTGCCCCTCCCTCTGGACTCCACTTCTCCCATCTCCAGTATCCCTCTGGTATGTACAGCTGGTCTACCCTGGACCGCATCCCTGGGTCTTACCCAGTATGGCCCACAGCAGATCAGATCGGCTCCTCCGGGGGTGGCAGGTTGTGCCCTGTACCACCCACTACCCTCCACACCCAGGGAAGGCTGCACTAAGAAGTCGGAGCTCAGACGGTGCCAGGTGGGTGCTGGGCCCAGCAACCCGGCCTGGGCCAGCAGCACTGAAGCAAGCAGGGAGGGCCGCACAGATGGCTCCCTCTTCCTGTGGTGACTGCCGCTCCTCTCCCTCCTGACCCCAATAACACCTCTGAACGTCCATGCCCTGTCCCTGCTCTGGCCACGGCTGACTAGCCAGGAGTGTACACTTGGCCTGGGCTGAGACAGAGGCCGCTGAGCCTGTCCCCGAGGTGGACCTGAGGAGGCCGGTCCTGTCAGCCCCACTCAGGTCCTGGGGACAGGTCATCCACGGACTGGAGCAGGGTCTGAACAGAAGGGCTGGCCAGGAGACCCCAGAAACATCCCCTTCCCCTCTGATCAGCTGCTGCCCTGTGCATGGTCATAAATTTCTCAGGACTTTGAGGCTTGCAGAATTCCTGGTCTTTGCAGAGGGGGGTTCACTGGGGTGTGGAGACGGTGAGATGCACCCCGCTCAGCAGGCTGTGCTCAGGGTGCTCAGATGAGACAGGTGCTGCTGGTGGCCAATGAGAGCCAGCTGGGCTCGGAGGAGACGCCCTCGGCTGTTGCTGCAGCTAAAAGCTCCCTGGGACTTGGCCCCAGGCCTTGCCCACCGACACCCTCAGGCCCATCCCCCTGCCAGCAGACCCCTCCTTGGCCTGGCGGCCCCAGCTCTGCCCTCCTCCTACTCCCCACCCCCCACCGCTGGAACAGAGCATCCTCTTATTGGGCTTGTCATGTGATGTGGCCAGATTACTCCACTAGCTTATTAGTCATGATGAAAGATTATTCTAATAACATTTTCCGTGCTATTGATATTCCAAAGATGAGCTATTTGAAGACCTTGCCTGTAGCCCTCCGCTTGGTGACAGTCAACCTATTTTTAACAAAGTATATTGAAATTAAAATCTAATCATGTGCAATATGCTATGTTTAACAAATTTGTTCTCAGAATTGGAGAGATTGTTGGCAGCAGGGAAGAGCGCTGTGGAATGCCCCGAAAGGGGCTGCCCCTGTCCCCAGAGTCCCTGGGGCTGGGACCCTTCCTCAGGAGGGAGCCAGCCCCTCTGCCGAGCCCCTCGGCCTTGTTCTCTCCCCTTTCCTTCCCCATCCAGCCCTCGGTCTCGTGTCCCATGATCAGAGTCTGGACCTCTGGGATGTCCCTTGCATCGGGAGGGGGCTGCTCCTTGTTGACGGGGCCCTTCCTGACCTTGCCTTCCCCACCTGGCTGCTCTCTCTAGGGGTGTCCTTGACCCCCCTCCAATCTTCAGTGCAGCCCCAGCAGTGTCCTCTGGCACCTTCGGGGGCCAAACCATTCTGTCCCTCTTCTGAGCACATTTCACGTGCCACTGCACACAGTCCACTGCTTGGCCGGATGTGTTTACATGGGTGGCTTCTGTCCAGCCACTCTGTATGTCTGGCAGGACCCAAGAATGAGACTGGAGACTGTCTCATGGGTGGGCGTCCTTAGACCCCTCTGACCAGCACCCAGGTCTGCTACACCAGAGCCTCATGCTTAGTTTCCAAGGAGAAGTGCAGGAGAAGCAGCCCAGCAACAGGCTTCTCCACGTGGCCATGGCCCTGAGCCAGGTCTCTGCCTTGGCTGGGATGCTCAGGAGGGATGTCCAGTTTTATCAGCCAGGCCATGTCATGTGGGCAGAGCTACCCTGGCTCAAAGCAGTCCCTCCAGCTTCCCTAGCCTGTGACTGAGTATCTGTTCCCATCTGTGATTGGTGAAGAGATTTGCAGTGTGCACAAAGGTCTCAAGGACCTGGAGCTGGGAGAAAATCCTGATGACCCAGGAGGCACAGTGTAATCCATCCTCATGAGGCGGAGCAGGAGGGCAGAAAAAGGTGATGGAATGAAGAGAGCTCTAGGGATGCGGCTGGCTGTGAACAAGGGCAGTACCTCTAGGAGCTGGAAAAGGCAGGAACCTGGTCCTCCCAGAGCCTCCAGGACAAGCCAGCCCTGCCCACACCTTGACTTTAGCCGGGGAGACCACGTGGGACTTCTAACTTCCCAATGGTCAGGTAAGAACCCTGTGTTGCTCTGAGCTAGTTAATATGTGGCCATTTGTTACTGCAACAGCAGGGGAAATGCTAGGGACTATGGATGCCTCCTCCAGGGGAAGGCAGAGGAGCTGGGGCACCCTACCTCCCCTCCTCTGTATGAAGTCCCCTGATCCATGCCCAGCCCCAGACTCAGGGACACCCAGCATGGTGCATTATTTTTCATGCTTTTTTTTTTTGGTAATGGGGATTGAGCTCGGATCCTTGCTCTTGCAAGGCAGATGGCAGAACCACTGAGCTAAATCCCTGGCCCCTTTCATGCTTTTTAATGGCCACTCTCCCTCACAGGAAGGAGCTTCTACATTAAAGGCTGGCAGGACCCAAGGGAGAAAATGGATCAAAAGCTGCTTCTGATACACAAACTCCATGCACCCAGCTCGTCTGCTCACCCTCTGTCTGCAGGGCCCTGTCTGGTCTCCAGCTAGGTGGCACATGGCCCGCAGAACACCAGAACCTGGAGGATCAAGAGGTTGAATGGTTCCATCAACAATACAGCAATTGGGGGCAGACACTGTTACAAACCTGCAGCCCAGTGCACCAGACCAGCCAGGACTACAAAAACCACGTGTGGGTTTCTACAGAGCAGAAGACAGGAATGGACTTCATACAGCTGGGTTTTCTGGCTCCTCTAACAAATTATCAAACCCAGGGGCCTAAAGCAACTTGATTTTCTCTCTTACAACTTCATTGGGTAGCATCTGAAATGGTGTTACTGGGCTAACATCAAGGTGTCACAGAGCTCCTGGCTCCAGAGAAGAATCTGCTTTCTGCTTCCTCTGGCTTTAGGGCACCTACATCCCTTGGCTCATGGTGCCTCCTCCATGGACACAGTGTCACTCTGAGCGTGCTTGTCCCTCGGCTTCAGCCTCTGCTTTCAAGGACCCCCTATGACTCTGGGCCCACTTGGATCATCCCGGACCATCTTCCCATTTGACAGTCAGTGGGTCAGCAGTCTGGGTTCTCTCTGTCACTGATGCTCCCCTTTGTCATGGAGCCTTACTTCCAGGTCCACATCCTAGGACATGGATATCTTTGGCGGCCACTATTTAGGGGCCTCCCAGGATCCTCAAGGGCTCACCATAATTTTGAATCATGGCTAGGGTGGTCAGACTTAGTGAATAAGAACACAAGATGCCCAGTTCAATGTAAATTTCAGATAAACAAAGGGTAATTTTTTTAGTGTAAGAATGTCTCAAATATTGCCGAATTCACTTAAACGTTCCTGGACTTGCTGTGTTTTGCTGTGAGGATTGCTGTCCCCCACGTTCAGAGGTGATTCAGTGTGCCTGTTTCAATGTCAAGTTTCCCACGGGAGTTTCACCATCAGAGAAGTGGGGCACAGTTTAAGTCCCCAGCCCCCCCTCAGGACCCAAGGATCAGCATGGGGTGGTCAGGGTCAGCAGCTTTGAAATGCATTTCTTCAGCAATGATTTTGAACTCAAGACCCACTTCTGGGTGTCTCTGTCTCCCGTGGATTGACCTGAACTTTGCCAGGTCTGGCCTGGCCTGGACCTAACTGGACGTGGTCATCAGGGCCCCTCCAGATCCCCTGGCCTCAGGTCTTTACTGTCTGTGTGGGCCCCAAACCTGCTCCTTCGACCTGACCATCTGGTAACGACTCACCGTCCTCCAAGTAAACCAGAACAAGAGAATGTGACTTTCTCCTGTTGGACTGAATGAGGATTTACTTCCCTAAAGAAAAGGGAGTTGTGGAGATCAGCACCCAGGGAGCAGCGAACAAGCACATGGAGGTGGCTCCCCTGAGCGTGGCCTCCACTCAGGCGAAGTGTCCCGTCTCCTGGGACCAGGAGCCCAGGCAAGGCCTCACCACACCCAGGTGGCAGTGCTGGCCAGGGCAGGGCAGGGCATCGAGGAGTGTTTTCTCCAGAATATTCCAGCAGAATTCCTGTGCAGTTCCCTCTGTTCACCGCGTGTCCACAGCTCAGGACCCCCTCCTGTTCGCTGGGGTTTTCCAAGGAAGCACCCTATGGGTCCACGCCCCGGAGCTGCTCCTGGTCTCCCCGCAGTGCATCTCTGTGGGCTCTGCCCACCTCACGCGTGGCTACTTCTGCAAACTGTCCTTGAGAGCCCATGGCCCAGAGCCGTGGAAGATGATGAGGTGGCGACAGTAAGAAATTGTAATTGATTTCTTTTTCAGTAAAAGGCAAAGCTATTTTTTTTTTGGTACCAGGAATCGAACTCGGGACCTTGTGCTTGCAAGGCAGGCACTGGAACCACTGAGCTACATCCCTGGTCCCAAGGCAAAGCTATTTTTAAATTGCATGTCTGATTGAATTAAAAATTTAGACAACTGGCTGTCCTTTTTTTGTTTTTCCACATTCTTTAAAATGCATATTGAATTCCATTGTTTTCTGATTTTCAGTGTTTTCATGTGTCCTGGTGTTGGGTGGTGTTGGAGCTGAGACTAAGGGTGCAAAGATGCCTTCTGCAGTGGCCGCTGGAGTACATTTATACACAAGAACTTTTACGGAAACCCCTGCCCATCATCTAATGATCATCTCCCTGCACCCTGCTCCTACCTCCAAACCCAGCTCCTGGCTGCACCACTGCCTTCCTGCCTCACTGGCCACACAGATTTTCTGGGGGCAAAGAGGCCAGGATGGGGCCAGGGAGGGAGGAGAGTGGGAGGAGAGAGTAAGGAGGAGGATGGAAGGAGGAAGGAGGACTGGGGGGAGGGATGAGGTCAGAAGGGAGATGAGGAAAACTCCCAGGGAGGATTTGGCCTCGTTCCTCAGATGACCTGGGTTCTGACACTTGCATGACGGTAGCTCCTAAAGCTTACAGAATCACAGGACAGCGGATGCCAAATCAGCAGCAATGGCATCTGCCTTAGTTACTTTTCTCACTGCTGAGACAAAATACCTGTTACCCAGAGTTAAGGGAAGAAAAGTTTATTGCAGCTCACAGTTTGTAGAGTTCAGTCCATAATTGACTGGCTCCAAGGCGGAGGGTGTCCCAAAGCAGGCAGGGCGCAGTAGAAAACAAACAGCAGCAACAGAAACAGCAGCAGCAAGCAGCAAGAGACATAGTGAAGAAGCAGCAGCTGTAGCCTGCCTCTCCTTTTTATCCCCTCCAGGCTACCCATCCTTTGGGTGGTGCCACCCACACCCAGGGTGGGCCTTCCCATTATCCACAAAGAACTATGCTAAACCAATCAGCTGACTAATTTAGCAATCACACACCCTTAATCCCAGTATCACATTTAATCCCAGCATCACTCAATTCCAGAATCACACACCCTAGATCCAGCAACCTCTGAAAAGCCCAGTCTATGATGACTGCATGAGGGTTTGGGGGGATGTCTAGACACAAGCAAAACATCCCACCCTGGCCCTCAAAGACTCATGCACACACCTGTATGCAAAAGGCATTTAGTCCATCTCTAGGACTTGCCCAAGTCCCAACAGTTTTTAGCATTGCTGAAAAGTCCAAGTCCAAAGTCTCCTCTGAGATTTAAGACAAACGTTTAGCTACGAGCCCCAGTACACATGAAAAGAAAGTTAAACACTTCCAAAATACAATGGCATAAGATAAACATTCCCATTCCAAAGGATACAAATAGGGGGGCAGAAAGGATGGGGACCAAAGCAAGTCCAAAATCCAGCAAGGCAACTATTAAGCCCTGTATTTCCATGCCCAGCACCTGGTGCAGTCTGTGGCAAGATGTGAGCTCTGAAAGGCTTGGGTGGCTCCGCCCCTCTGGCACAGCTGGTAGTTGTGGCTCTTATGACTTCTCTCTTGGCTCGGCTCTGCTCACTCTTTGCAGCTTTCCTCAGACTAACCATGTTCGTGCCCTCTCCAAACTTCTATAGTCTCCACTCCACCTTCAGCTTCACACTCACAGCTTCACACACTGCCCTCTCAGGAGCACCCTGCCTGACCTCCCAGGCCTTCTTCTGAAATCTAAGTGGAAGCCTTCCAGACCCCAAAACTCTTGCATTCTGCATGCTCCTAAAACCAGTGTCACCTGGATGATGCCAAGATCTGGGGCCAGATGAAGCAGAAGCCAGGTTTCCTTCCTTCTCTCTTGATGGTAACAATGGAGTGCCTGGATTGCTGACCGCTCTGAACCCAATCCAGAGGAACAAATTCTCTAGGCCACTGCCATTCTGGTACACGGTGCCCTAGGACTTGGTTCTCCAAGTGAAGTCTTTCACCTTTGAGATTTTGAGGCTGTAAAAGGTGGAATCCTGCTGGTTCTTATGATGTCCTCAGCCATCTTTTCTATTGTTCTGTTCTTTCTCAGCAGCTAGGTTCTCTTACACTCTGAGTTTGTGATCTGCAACTCTACCAGAGCTTTCTTTCTGGCCAAATGTTTTAAATCATTCCACTGGGCTTTTTGCTCTTGATTCTTGACGTAGATCTGGCTAAAAGTCCCCAACAGTAGCCATGCCACCAACACAACATTAGACTGCTCTGAAATTTCTTCCACCAGATTAATTAATCCATAGCCCTTAATCAAGGTCTCAGGCAAAGTTTCAGGACAACAGCAAAATACAGACAATTTTTCTGTCAAATTACAATACACATAGTTTGGAATCCAACAGCTAGTGCAGTCCTTGCTCCTAACTGAGCCTGGTCTTTACTGGATGCATTTCTATCAGTGTACTGGTCTTCTGAGCCCTGACCAGAATCTCCCATCAAGTTCAGTTTACAGCATTCCAGGATGTTTCTTCAATTGGGATCTTAAAATCTTTCCAAACTCTTCCTGCAAGCCAGTTGCAGAGGCTCCTGAGCCATGTGGTCAGGTACAGTCACAGCAATGATCTCACTCTTTTGGTACCAAAATCTGTCTTAGTTACTTTTCTTATTGCTGAGACAAAATACTTGACATCCAAAGTCAAAAGAGGGAAGGTTTATTTCAACTCACAGTTTGTAGAGGTTTCAATCAGCTGGCTCCAATTACAGGGTGGCATGGCAGAGGAGCATCACAGAGGAGAAACAGTCCATGAAAAAGCAAGCAGGAGTCAGTGAAGCAGCAAGCAGCCTGCTTTCCCTTTTATTCCATCCAGGCTACAAATCCTTTGGGTGGTGCCATTCTCACTCAGGGTGGGGGTTCTGTCTTCAGTAAATCCATCCAGCCACACCCAGAACTGTGGTAATTCCACTCAATGGACTGATTTAGTACCATACACCCTTAATCCCTAGGTCCAGTAAAATTCAAAAAGCCACACTTCTGAGGGCATGGGGGGGGGGGGGGATTGGGGGAACATCTAGATACAAGCCATAACACAATCAAACCTAAAAAGGAGAGAAATGATCCAAATAAATCCAATTAGAAATGAAAAAGGCAAAATCATAATGGACATTGCTGAAATAAAAAAGATTACCAACAACTACTTTGCAGACCTGTACACCAATAAATTGGAGGATTCAGAAGAAATGGATAGATTCCTAGATACATATGAATTACCAAACTGGAACCAAGAAGATTTAACCCCCCCCAAATAACCTAATAATAAGGAACAAAAATGAAGCAGTAATAATAATAATAAAAAACCTACCAACTAAGAAATGCCCAAGTCCAGATGGATTCATTGCTGAATTCTACAAAAATATCAGGGAAGCTCTCACACCAGCACTCCTCAAGCTCTTTAATGAAACTGAAAGGGCAGGAGTACCCTTAAAATCCTTCTTGGAAGAGACTATTATCCTGATTCCAAAACCTGACAAGGATCAACTGAAAAGAACTATAGAACTAATTCTTTAATGAACTTAGAAGCAAAAAGTCTTCTACAAGGTACCAGAAACAATGCAGTGAATCATCAAAAAAGATCATACATCATGATCAAATAAGCTTCATTCCAGGAATGCAAGGATAGTTCAACCTATGCAAATCAATAAATGTAATATACCACATAAACAGAAGCAAGGACAAAAATCACATGATCTTTTCAATAGAGACAGAAGAAGCCTTTGACAATCCAACATCATTTCATGATAAAAACACTGAAGAAAATAGGTATAGAAGGAGCTTATCCTAATCTGATAAAAGCCACTTACAACAAACCTACTCCTAACATCATATTAATTAGGGAAAAACTGAAAAACTTCCCTCTAAAAACAGGAACAAGACAAGAATGTCCACTACCATTACTTCTGCTCATCATAGTACTTGAAACATTAGTAAGAGCAATTAGAGAAGAAAATGAAATAAAAGGAATGTGTATAGGAATGAAAGAAGGCAAATTATCATTGTTTGCAGATCTTCTATGTAAGACATGATCCTCTATGTAGAAGACCCCCCCAAAAAATCCACCAAAAGACCCTCAGAATTAATAACCAAATTCAGTAATGTAGCAGGATACAAAATCAACACACAAAAATTAATAATATTCTTGTACACTAATAATGAATTCAGTGAGAAAGAAATTAGGAAAAAATACCATTCACACTAGCACCAAGAAAAATTAAATACTTAGGAATTAACCTAAGGAAGTGAAAGACCTCTGTAATGAAAACTGCAGTACTCTGAAAAAGGAAATCAAAGAGAATAATAGAAAATGGAAAAAATACCCTGATTCCTGGATAAGCAGAACAAATATAGTCAAAATTGCCATATTTATGAAACTGATATACAGATTTAATGCAATCCCAATCAAAATACCAATAGGATTCTTCACAGACCTGGAGAAAACAATCCTAAAATTCATATGAAACCAGAAGAATCCCAAAATAGCACAAGCAATCCTGGGCAACAAAAGCAAAGAAGGAGCTATCTCAATCCCAGACTTTAAGTTACAGTACATTACAAATCACTGTGATAAAACAGCATGGCACTGGCACAAAAACAGGTGCAAGGATCGGTGGAACAGAATAGAGGAAGCAGACACAGCCCCAAACACATTCAACTGTTTGATCTTTGGCAAAGTGACCATGAACATACACTGGAGGGAAGATGGCCTTTCCAATAAATGATGTGGGAAAAATCACATGCAGAAGATTGAATCTAGACCCATGGACTGAATACAAATCAAAATGTATCATGGGGAGGGGATTTAGCTCAGTGGTTCTGCCGCCTGCCTCACAAGTGCAAAGCCCCGAGTTCAATCCCCAGTAGGAAAAAAATAAATTAGACCCCTCCAAATGAAAGATCCTATCAAAAAATGGGCAATGAAATGAATAGTCATTCTCAGAAGAAGTACAGATGGCCAATAAATACATGAGCTAAGAAATGCTCAACATTGCTAGCCATTAGAGAAATGCAAACTAAAACAACACTGAGATTTCATCTTACCCCAGAAAAAATGGCCATCAAGAAATCGAAGTGTTGGGCTGGGGATTTAGCTCAGTGGTTTGGTTGCCTGCTGCACAAGCGAAAGGACCTGAGTTCAATCCCCGGTACTAAAAGAAAAAAAAAAAGGAAATCAAAGTGCTGGCAAAGCTGTAAGGGGGAAAAAGAACTTTTCTATGTTGCTGGTGGGAATGTAAATCAGTACAACCACTTTGGAAAGCAGTATGGAGATTGTTTAAAAAACTATAACTAGGGCCAGGGATTTAGCTCAGTTGTTCAGGCGCCTACCTCGCAAGTGCAAGGTTCGATCCCCGGTACCAAAAAAAAACCCCCCAAAAAACCTAAAACTAGAAATTCCATTTGACCCAGCTATTCCACTTCTAGGTATCACCTTCTTTAAAGAGTTAAAGACAGCATATTATAGTGATACATGCATATCATTTTGATAGCAGCACAATTCATAATAGCTATATCTTGGAAGCAACCATGAATGGATTTTTAAAATGTGGTATTACACACAACAGAGTACTACTCTGCCATAAAGAAGGATAAAGTTGAGTCATTTGTAGGCAAATGGATGCACCTTGAGATCATAATGTTAAGTGAAATAAGTCAAACACACAACCTTAAATATTGCCTGGTTTCTCTTATATGAGAAACCTAAAATATAAATAAAAAGAGCAAAAAAAAAGATAATAGGGAGTAAGGAGATAGAGCATTCTCAAATGCCAAGGGGATCGAGAAATAGAGAGAAGAGAGGGAAGGGGACGGGAAGAAAAGAGAATTGAGGAGTGTTGTGCACAGCACAGCCTAACATGAAAGTAGCTATTCCGTACTGAAAACTTGCACTAATAAATTTTTTTTAAAATGCCAGTGCCCTGGAATCGATTGCAGTGTGTCAAGGAAGAGTTAACCTAATTTAAAACAATATTGACCTTTTCTTCCTATCCCTTTTGCTCTGACTAAATTGTAGGGTGCTGCTCTGAATTGTATTGAGTGTGTGTCAGCCCTGCCCTGGATGCTAGGAGTGGAACTAGGGGCACTCAGGGGAGCAGGAGGAGGCGGAGCCCTGAGCAGTGCTGACTGCCCCTCCTGGGTCTCCTGTGGGCCTTCGAATTACAGACGGGGAGCCGTGGGTGAGCTCTGCACCCTCCCATGACAGAGGCCCACAGAGAGGTGCTGTGTGCAGGGACTGTACAGCCCTGGGGCAGCTCTAGGTGCAGCTGCCAGCCCTGCCAGCCCTGGCTCTCCCAGATGTTGTGTCAGTCCCCGAATACCATGCTCTCCCTGCTGAGGACCAGAAGAATGTCCCTGGTGGGTCCCAGGGGAGCTCCCCACAACACCCACAGCTCTGCTCTTCAATCAGATCCTGAGCCACCCTGGGTGGGGAGACTGAGGCCCTAGGGTGACCTGAGCTGAATGGCCCGTGCATGACTTGCCATGCATCCTGGGTGGCCCAGACGCTTTGTGCTGGAAGTGGGCAGTTTGGGAGTCTGGAAACTTCTAGAGTGGGGGCCGGCAGGATGCCCTGTGAAAGGAAGGGCTTAGCTGGGCAGAGCTGGAGAGCTGCAGAAACCTGAGCCAGGGAACAGACAATCAAGGGGCAAGGCCAGTTCTGTTGTGCCACAGCTGCAGGAGCAGGACCAGGCCCAGTGTGTGATCCCAGAGCCTTCAGTCTGAGGAGCAGCCCAGCCCAGCACAGGGCCTGCTGCCAGTAACAGTCCTTGCACAGGTACCAGCTATGTGTGTGCCTGCTGTATGCACAAACAACACTGTGTGGCTCAGCACCTGCTGTAAACCTGAGCACTGCTGTGTGTGAGCCCCTGCTGTATGCATGAGCACTTGGTGTGTGCCTGAGAACCTATTGCATGCACGAATGCTTACATGCGTATGAGCACCTGCTCTGTGTGGGCTGTTCCAGCAGAAGCAAGAACTCAAGCCTGTGCCTAGAGGACTTCAGTCCCACTTCCCTCAGAATGCACCACCAGACCCCTCTGGCATGGCCCCTGCTCCTGCAGCTGTCAGATGGCTAAGGGAGCCTTTCTGCTCATGTGTCTAACATATTTAGTGAATTTCTAGCATCAATGTGTGTTAGAGATAGTGTAATTAGTATTCTGAGCCTCCAGATTACTCACAACCCACTTTCTCGATTCTCTAGGGCCCCTTGGTTTCAAGTAGGAGAAGTCCGATCTGGACTTGGGCTGGCAGCCTTTCCCACAAGGACCCAGGTGTGGACATTGTCATCTTTGGAGCACAGCCTCTCCCTGCCACGGCACTCAGCCCTGCTGTTGTAGGTGAAGACAGCATTGAACAATGTAAAACATGGCAATGCCTATGTGTCAATAAAACTTTATTTACAAATGCAACTGTGGCAGGCTTAGCCTGCCACACCGTGCTCTTGATCAGTGGTTCTGACCTGGTTGACATTTGCTCCCAGGAGACATTTGGCAGCATCTGACATATTTCCCACTGCTATAAATAAATACATTTTGGAAGGCTGAGGTAGGAGGATTACCACTAGTTTGAGGTCAGCCTGGACTACATAGTGAGACCTCGTCTCAAAAAAAAATAGAGAGGGTGCTACTGGATCCAGTGGAGGCCAGGGATGCTGCAGAGCACAGGACCTCCTGTTGGAAAGAACTCCCTACTCCAGGTGGGGAGTCAAGCCTGAGGGCCCTGACCTGGAGCCCTGGGTCAAGAGTCAGGAGCTGGGAGTCTGCTGCGCACTGACTGGGGCTTTGGGCAAGTGCCATCCAGCCTCCGTCTGAGCCCCCACAGCAGGTGAACTCTGTACAGGTGATGCGGGCAGCACTGCAGGGGATGTGAGGGTGCTCTGCGGGCCACACATGCACACAGGCTGCTCCCACCCTTCTGTGGGGTCAGCAGCAAGCAGGAGCCACAGTTGAAGTGATCAGTGTGAGGGCAGCTGGTGTGAGCAGAGCGGCGGCTGCTGTCCGGCTGTGACAGAGGGGTTTCTGAGGTAGGTTCTGGCGGTACCATGCCAGCAGCCAGCTCGACTGAGACCCAAGTCACCAGGGAGAGCAACTTTCTGGAGAGGAGATTAATCTCCCAAACTGGCCCCATCAAGTGGGGTCCACTCCCGCTGAGTTAGGTTGCGCTCAGCACCTGGGGTATGGGCAGAGGCGAACACCGATCCGTAGGAGGATAACCATCTGCCCATCAGTGTGCCATTACCTGGACACAAGGACCCCGTGTTGGTACAGTAACTACCCATCCCATGGTTCACCTGATTATTTTACTGGAGTCAGCATGTGAATCAGTGTCTAATTATCCTGCATAATTGTTCAATCTCATAGTAACACTTTAATTTGAAAAGCAAAAATAACCATGTGATTACCCTGCAATTACATGATAGTTACTAATCAATTACTTTATAGAGTTTTGTCTAGTGTTTACAGACTGGCTAATGCCCATGCCCCTTCCTTAGCACAGTGTTCTGGGGCATCCACCTGCCAATCGCTCTGTGACCCCCTCTGTTGGCTGACAAAATCCAGTTTAGGACCCTGACCTGGCAAGTCATAGCTGCCCAGCCTGGAGGTGCCCCCTCCCCCCTGCACGTCGGGGGCCGAGATTCAGGAAGCGCTCTTAATAGCAGTGGTCCCTGCTTCAACCTGTTGTGCCAAGGCCTGAGGCACTTCATCCCTGCAGGACCCTGAGCGAGGGACAAAGAGCGCCCTCCTGTGTAGGAACTGGATGAAGCTGGGTCCCCGGAGGCACACAGCCCTAAGTCTGTGCAACCAACAAGAGGCAGGGTGGACCACCATCTGTCTAGACACGATGTCCACTCCCCAGACCCCTCAGCCTATAGTTCTGTGCAGTAGATTCAGGGCAGGATTGCCCTCTGAGGACAGGCATAGCAAGCATCACACACCTGTGCCCTTTCCTGGGTGACTCAGTGGCGAGCACCTGGCTCCTCTCTGGGAAGCCACCACTTTCCAAAAACTGTGAAAAGAAGTTGTCCGGGTGAAAGAGGTGATCGAACCACTGACCAAGAGCCCAGCAAAAGTAATTATAAAAGGCATTGAAAGGAAAACTCCTTTTTTCCTCTTAACTGTTTTTTTTTATTAATACATGTTTGCAACACCTAATATTTACATTCCTTGTGTGAAGTTGACACGTGCACATAACAAACAGGCATAGAAAAGGATGTGCATGGAATGGATTGTCAGGCTTGTGGCAGAGGGAAAGGTAGCACCCACGTATCATGTTTGGGAGTAGTTACACAAAGGTGGGAGGGAGTGAGGCCAGACCGGGCTGTGGGCGTGAGGACCCGTGCAAGGGAATAACTGCCAGATGTGTTGTGGGCTTTGTAATCCTGAGAGAGTCACATGTACAGAACAGTGCCATAAAAGCCAGAGGGAAGGAGCTGTGTGGGAGTTGTATTTCCTGACCCCCCCATCCCCACCCCCACAGAATCCTGCAGACCCTGAGGTTGACTCTGATGAGATGTACACAGAAATCCTACAGCGACCACTAAAGACAGCTCAGGAGCCAGAGGGTTGTGTCTGGAGCCAGATGCTGGGGGAGAGAGGTGACCGGCAAGGCTCAGTGTGGTCAGGTGGACACTGCTGGGGAGGTGGGTCAGCAGGCCGGCAGGGGCAGGAAGGACAGGGGCTGGATGTGGCTCCCACAGTTGCCTCTTCCTGGCCTCTGAGAGAGGCCAGGTCACCTCTGCAAGCTTGGCTTCCTGACGTCCTTCTGCAGTGGACAGAAGTGTCTCTGCAAGCTCTTCTGGCTCCAGGGTGGAGGCCCAGGGGACGGGACTTTGTGCCCTTGGGGAGGTGCTTGGAGTGGACTCTGGGACCTGCAGACGGAGCTGTCCACACCTGCCTGGATGGAGCAAGGGGCACTCAGCTGTCAGCTCTGTGGTGGAGACTCCTTTGCAGGCTGCTCCAGGCATGGGAAGCCAGGGAGCTTTGTTGAGGCAGGAGCAGGACACAGAGCAGGAAGAGGAAGGACCGCTGTGTTTCCCTTGGCTCCTGTCTCCTCTTCAGAGCCCAGTGCCACAGAGGGCAAGGATCAGAACAGGCCAGGGATGCCCTGTGTTGGCGGTAGACATATGTGTACACATACACACACACATGTACACATGTGTACACATCCTAGAATCACATTCCGGTGGAACAAGCTTCTTAATAAGGCCATGCCACCCACAGGACTGTGACCCAACCGGGCCCCTGTGTTTGTTAGGCTAGTTCCAGGGCTGGTGCCTGGCACTCCCAGTAAGGAACTCGTGGCCTCTACAGCCTTGGACCCCCAAGTAAGGCCAGGAGGGACCCTCAGTTCCTGCCCTGCCAGGCTCCCTCAAGATGCTGCAGTGTCATCCAGTCTGGCCCATGGTGGGGAAGGGGAAATGCTCACCTTTCCCCTGAGAGGCAAACCGCCTTTGGACCAGGTGGGCTGGTGTAAATGCACTGCAGGGCTGGGGTAAATCAGGGAGTATTTGACCACTTGTGAGACACTTACTCTGTGAAAGTGAACACAGGTAACCCAGTGTTCCAGGAGTGCTGGGCAGATAAAGGCGCTCGGTCGGCAGGGAAATAGCACCATGGCAGGGTACAAGAACACCCAGAGGAGATTCAGAGTCACCTTGGAAGCCACTGGCCAGGCTGGGACATGGCCCTAGTCCCACCTGCCCTCAACCCCCCACCCAGCAATCCTACCTCCCTGATCCTTTTAGACAAGATTTGTTTTTTTTGTTTTTTGTTTGTACCAGGGATCGAACTCAGGTCCTTGTGCTTGCAAGGCAGGCAGCAGAACCACTGAGCTAAATCCCCGGCCCTCCCTGCTCCTTTTAAACCTGAGGCTGGAGGGCCACTGCCTTCTCCAGCCCCGCTGGCTGAGCAGACTTGCACTTCAAACAGCCTGAGATCCAAAATGAGAAATAATGATCTGTCTGTTGACTCAGAATAAATCACAGGACAAAGTGCAGCCCGCTACTCTGCGCTGTCGTGTTGCGTTGTTTCCTGCCTTTATTTCCAGGATGGGCAAAACTCAGCAAGAGCTCAGTCCCTGCTTTGAATAAACACCCGGAGCTGACACCCAGGTTCCCCAGAGGTGCGGTTCACTGGAGAAGTGGATGCTATGCTGTGCACCCATCTGGAACATACAGGTGAGCAGGCGCTCACTCGGACACACAGACACACACACAGACACATGGGTGCAGGCATATATGGACACGTAACATGCATGTGCCCACACACATGCACAGATATAGACATGCAAACATACACATGCACAAGCGCATAGACACACAGAGGGCAGGGACGGCTGCAAGATGCCGAGATTCCCAGGGGAAGCTGCATCCTTAATGATACACATGATAATTAAAGAATACAATAAACATGATTAGCATATGTTTTCAACAGCTTATTAGTGAAGCTTACCATAAACTCAGAATAGAGTGCTCCGGGGTGGGTTGGGATAACAGCTTCTAATCCTTAGAGCCATAAAATCCCTGGCTCAGAAGAAATGGCATCTTCAAATGATGGAATCAGCTGGCCTGGGCGCGGAGCTGCCAGTGTGTCAGCCCTGCCGAGTGTTGTGATGCAGAGGTGAGGCACAGGGGTCTCCACTGCACAGCCAGGCAGCAAGGGCAGGTGTGGCCGCAGGCGAGGCCTGTGTCCTCTGCAGGTGGCTGTTGATGGCATCCAAGGAGGCTCTCAGCTCATGGTAAGATGACAGCATACCTGAGGAGTCAGGTCACGCTGACAGTGCTGAGCCCTCAGCCAGGGTTAGCTGAAGGTAGAGAAGCAGGTGAGGCTGAGACCCCAGTCCGCGTCTCCCAAGGCTCCGGAAGCTGCTTGTTTTGTCTTTGTGTGTGTGTGCGTGTGCGGTCCACCTCAGAACCCCTTGGAATTCCTGGCAGTGGGAAGCAGAGGGGAGGGCAGGGCTCGGGAGGTCTTGCTGCTGATGCGGGGAGGAGGTCCCAGGCCTCGGGGCTTCTTCTGGAAAGGGGCCATGATCTTGTGGCCTGTGGCCCCACCGAGGGAGAGTGGTGACCCCAAAGGGCGTGCCCAGGCAGCCCCACCCACGAGGGGCTCACAACTTCCCCAGGCCTGGGAACTGCGCCCCCTAGAGGGTGATGGCCCCTTTTACTTCCCTTTCCGGAGGAGGCCTGTGACTAGGTCCATGTGACCAAGGGGGCAGCTGTTGCCAGGGCCCCAGGCCTGTCGCTGGGCACCATGGAAAGGGCCCGGGGGTGACACTGAGGTCAGCTCCAGCTCTGGGCCAGCTCTCAGGTGGGAGCAGGGACTTCTTCAAGGGTGGCAGCTGCCTGGGACACGCAGGAGACACAGCCAGGGCCGTGCTGTGGGCAGACCTCAGGCCGCCTGAGGCAGGCCTTTCCCACGAGGGCTCTGCCACTTCCCACAAACAGCTCCAGGCCTGTGCGGGGCCCACTTGGCCTTGGCTGACCCCGCAGGCCCCTCCATGCCGGGGGTAAGAGGACGTGGGGGGTCCTCTTAGGGAGTCCTCTGTGGGTCACACGGAGAGCAGGGGGCTCTGGCCCTGGGCAGGGATGTGTCCCGAGACAGAGCCAGCAGTGGCTGCTCCATGGTCTGTGCTAAAGGAGCCACCACCCTCTGGGCTCGTGGTCCTTCTACTGGGACAGGAAATGAGTGGCTGCTCCCACAGGAGTGGCTGCTGCTCCTGCTGCCGGATCTTGGCTGGTAATGTAGCCAGTAGAACCCAATTCATGCACCTGTGTTCCGGCTGCCCAGGGCCTGTCTGGGAACTTAGTGCACTTCTAGTTTCAGTGCAGAGCAAACACTCCAGGATGGTGTCGTTTCTGCAGATAAGCCGAGTCCAGCACGCCAGAGGAGTGGCTGTGACTTGGGCAGCCTCGTGGCTTGCAAGCAGACTGACTGGCACTTCTGCCTTTTGTACTCAGAACCAACCAACATTCGCAAAAGGAGAGACACAGAGGGCTCCGGACACAGGCTGTGAGGCACACACATGTGTGGCCCCTGACTTCCCAGGCAGGCCCCACTGCCCTCCTCTGCACCAGCCCACTATGCCTTCTGCACCTGGGGGCCAGCCAGGCACGCAGCCTCTGCGTGCAGTCAGCCTCCTGCCTCTGTCCCATCTGGCTGAGGCTGCCCCCGAGGCCCTGCCTTGGCTCTCTCTCCTCAGGACCCCCACTCCTGCTGGCATTAATCACACACTCTGGCCGGCTTCGGTGTCCCAAAAGCAAACCCTGACTGCGACAGGGACTTGGGTGAAGGCCGTTTGTGTGCAATGTGACGCCAAAGTGAGGCAGGCAGGAAGAGTGAGACCCAGGAGGAAGAAATGGAGGAGATTCTGTGAGGGACCAGGGCTCTGGCCTCCTGGGGTCTCCTTGAGACACCACAGTGAATGCACTTCAGTCGTCCCCTGGAGGCCAGGCAGGCAGGACACTTACCCACCCGCTCGCCTCTGTGCATCTGGCACACAGGAGCCACCTTCCTCTCTGCAGCAGCAGCTGCCTTGGGGAACAACGTCCGTCCCCGTGACGTGGAAGCCCAAGGCTCCTCCTCCCCAGAGCACTCTGCGTGCAGCAGGCCAGGCCTTGGCTGGATGGGGCTCTGCAGGGGCCTCGAAGGAGGGCTCCCCAGAGGCAAGAAGGGCAGGTCAGACCACAGGCCCCCCACATGGCAGATCTGAGTACAAACCTGCAGGTGGACACAAAGGAGAACATTCCTTCCTGCTGGAGAGGACAGGGCTGCCCCTGCTGTCAGCCCTAGGAAGCCTCACCTGCCTTTGGGACAGAGGCTCTGAGTGGAATGGGACACTCCCTGCTTACTGCTCCTCACCCAGGATTCAGAGTTTGGCCACAAGTGACCACTCCAGCAGCTCTGCACTGGACACTCAGAGTGATGGCCCGGAGCCCTGTTTCTTGATTATGTCCACAAAATGTCCTATAGGAAGAACTCTGTGCAGAGCTCCAGCTGCTGGAAATCCAGGGCTGGAGTCTGGGGATGCCAAGCCCAGAGCTGTGATGCAAACACGACCCAAGTGGACATGTCCCTTCCTCCTTGGAGCCTCATTCTGGGCCTGCTGCTCAGTGTCCAATGCCCAGGGGAGCCGAGGTCCCTACACTGAGGTTCCTGACCAGGCAGCAGAGGTCTGACTTGAAAGCTGTGTAGGGCAAACTCGGGAGACCGGGGTACAGGACTCACTCTATGTCTGCGTAGGGTGCCTCTCCCTGGAGTTGGGGTGAAGTGGACCCACTTGCTCCTCCTGCCTCTGGGCTCCACCCTCCACCTACAGGAGGGCCGGGCCTGAAGGGTTCTGGGTGAGACTGAGCAGCTGCCCTTGGGCGTCTCCCTCACACCGGCATCATCCATTCTCCCGTGTGCTTTCTCAGCAGGACGCAAATGCACTCAGAGTCCCAGACCTTAAAGAACAGAACTACCTTGACCGCACACTCCCTGGCTGCTGCTCCATTTCTCCTGTCCCCTGACCACAGAAGTGTACAGAGTTGTCTTCACTTGCTCTTGTGGACCAGATCCATCCGGAAATCTGTGCAAACAGATACCGGACCAGGGGGATCCTGGGATTTGTTGTAATGCAGCACAGGGATGGCGCATGCCCCAGGGCTGTCGTAACCAAGGACAAATGACAGCGGTTCACTCTCTCATAGTTGTGAGGCCAGAGGTTCAACATCCGGCATTGGAGGGGTAGGGGGGTCCCTCTGGAGGCCCTCAGGAATGCTGGGGGCTCCAGGAGTCCCTTGCCATGTGGCCATGTCACCCCAGTCTCCAGCTCTGTCTTCACGTGGCCTCCTCTGGGGCTCTTGACCTCTCTTCTTACATGGACCCTGATCACACTGGACTAAGCATGTGCCCATCCAGGGTGACCTGATCTTAACTCAGTGCATCTGCATGAACCTACTTCCAAATAAGGCCCAGGCTGAGCCCCTGGATGCTCAGAGGGTGGACTTTCTCAGTCAGTCGACTAACTGATGTCAGGTGCTTTCTCCCATCAGGCCCCTCAGTCATCGTCGAGACGGAGCCTTCGAGAGAAGGGCCAGCCCCAGGTGGAACCACCCCAAGGCAAGTGTGCAGGCACTCTTTGTTAAGGGGGTGACAGTCAATGTCAGCACCGTGTGGAGGCGCAGAGGCAGCAGAGTGAGCTGCACACTGTTCATGAGAAAGGTGAGGTTCGGGAATTGGATGAGACTCGTGGAGAGAGAGGCTGGTCCCCAGAGAGCCAGAGTGGACCGACCCACCCCTCCTCCCCCTTCCACTGTTGCGGGGGGTGTCCTCAAACACAGTGACTGGCATTCGTCTCTGGGGGCTGCACACGCCTGGGCCCGGGTCTGGAGCAGAGTTTGGTGTGCTTGGTCCTACCCAGGCCTGAAGGGAGGCACTGCAGAGCTCATCTCCGTAATGTTCATTCCCTCTGCACCCACAATTCCTCTGCCTGGAGATGCTCAGGCACCTCCTTCGTAGCCCTGGGCCGGGGCCCATCGCTGAGTCCGACCACCCACAGTGACCCAAGAGGGGCACAGAAGAGTCCTCTAGGGCGAGAAGCTTCCCCTGCTATGAGGAGAGGTAATGGGGACACTGCAACCCCACTTGGGATTGGGGTGGGTGACTCAAGTCCCTGGGCTTCCTGCCTCAGCGTCTGCCACTTGCAAGGGGGCAACCCTAAGTCAGGCTCTGTCCTGGGCCTCTTTTTGAGAAGTGAAGGAAGACAGTGCAGGTGGGTGCCTTGGGCAGGGTCCCTGATGACTTCACTGCCACCCAGGGCCTTAACCCAGGGGAGAGACATGCTTTCCCTCTGGTCACGCGCAGAGCGAGACATCTGTGCAGCTGTTTCCTGGCATCACAGGAATGGCCTAGGCATGGCCGGGGATCCACAACACCTGGGGTCACCGTCTCAATGGGACCATTTCCAAGGAGCCAGTGCCTGCGTGCCCGGCCGCATATCACAGGACAAGTCTTCACAAAAGGAAGTGATTAGAAATCTAGATTTTGTGAAGGAAATTGTGGAATACAAATATCAGGTCTGAAAAATAGGAGACCTTGGTGTGTAAAAGAGAATGCAAACTGGTGGCACACACCTGTAATTCTAGAACTCTGGGAGGCTGAGGCAGGAGGATTAATTGTCAGTTCAAACCCAGTCCTGGCAACTTAGTAACTTAATGAGACCCTTTCTCAAAACACAAACAAAGGGCTGGGGATGTAGCTTAGGGAGGGCCCTGGGTTCAATGCTCAGTACTAAATACATACATGCATACAGACCAAGCAATGCCCTGAGAGCTGGGGAGGGCCTCTTCCCTTTGGCCTGAGCGCATCCTTGGGGAAGTTCTGAAGATCCTTGGGCCTCAGGCTCTGCTGCCAGTGTGCCCACTGAGGCACTGCCGCTGTGGCTCAGCCCGGGTGAGACCCCTGCTGCTTTGGACGAGTGAATCCCTGCTGTGCTGGGAACCCCATGAGGCCTCCTGTGTCTTCTGGGGAGTTGATGACCCCAGAATTCCAGGCTCAGATAGTTGCAGCGGGGACCCATGGAGGAAAGGAAGTTTGTAGAAGACATGAAAATGGACTCCACTGGGGTCACCGGGCTTCTTCCCCCCTCGACCCACCCAGGAGACAGCAGCCTTGTGTGCCAAGGCCAGGGCTCAGAACCTGGGGTCCTGCTGTTCCTAAGCACACTCATCTATGTCCCCCATCCTGAGCACCTGCCAGCATTCTCAGTTCCTGGAGGCTCAGCCGAAGGCCCTGGGGAGCCCAAGCCTGACCCCCAAGAGGGCTCAGCTGAGGACTTCTCAAGACAAGGCCAGGCTGCCCCTCCTCACCAATATGGCCAGAGCTCGCGCCATGGCGAGCCACCTGAGCCACCTTAGTTTTGTGGATTTGATTTGGGACCAAAACAGGAATGAGACAAACTTTGAAGTCTCCCCAGATGTCGCTGGAGCCCTTTTCATCAGGTGTTGTGAAATCTGCGAAGTTGACAGGATAGCTAGCAAATGTCTCCATCCACTCCAGAGTCAAGTGCAGTGCCCACGAGGCCATGGCAGATGTGAACCTCAAAGCCACCTCTGGCTCCAAGTGTGCCTTGAACACCTGTGTGAATGTTGGCCAGCTGCGGGCACCTCTGTACCACACAAAAACTGCAAAGGCAACACGCTCCCAATGTCCCCACCTTCCCACGGCCCTGGCTTTCAATACTGCCCAAAGAGACTACTCTGAGGGGGTGGCTCCTGCGGGGGCTTCGGGGGAACCCATCGTGGAAACTGAAGACTCAGGTGCCCCCTCTGAAACAGAGGGAACCTTGCAAAACGCAGCTGCAAGGGCCGGGGATTTAGCTCAGTGGTTTCGCTGCCTGCTGCACAAGCGCAAGGACCCAAGTTCGATCCCCGGTACCAAAAAATAAAATTAAATTAAATTTTAAAAAAAACACAGCTGCAGAGAAAAAGTCCCCACATGGGCTGGGCATTTAGCTCAGTGGTTCTGCCTCCTGCTTCGCAAGCGCAAGGACCTAAGTTCGATCCCCAGTACCAAAAAAAAAAAAAGTCCCCACTTTCCATCATTTTCTCATGACAGATGAGAGACAGGCTCTGGGGACAGTCCAGGCCTCCATATAGCATGTGTCCCTGTGTGTCCTGTCCTATGAAGAAGAGCTGTGGCTGCTCCCTTAAGCCAGCCCCCAAGAGAACCCCCATGGCAGAGGCAGATCTCCCTCCAGGAAACCCCCAGGATGATTTCTTCCAGAGCCCCCCTGGATGACATCTCCAAGAAACTCCCAGGAGGACTTCTTCAGGAAACTTCCAGGAGGACCTCTATAGGAGAACCCCCAGAAGGATGCTCAGGAGACCTCCAGGAGGATATCAGGAGACCTTCAAGAGGATCTCAGGAGACCCCCAGGAGGATGCTCAGGAGACCCCAGGAGGACTTCAGGAGACCCCCAGGAGGACATCCAGAGACCCCAGGAGGACCTCAGGAGACCCCCCAGGAGGACATCCGGAGACCCCAGGAGGATCTCAGGAGACCCCCCAAGTGGACCTCAGGAGACCCCCAGGAGGACCTCAGGAGACCCCAGGAGGACTTTAGGAGACCCCAGGAGGACCTCAGAAGACTCCACCAAGTG
>NW_004624741.1:28792354-28810059 GCF_000247695.1 Heterocephalus glaber | reverse complement strand
GGAGACCCCAGGAGGACTTCAGGAGACCCCAGGAGGACATCTGGAGACCTCCAAGTGGACCTCAGGAGACCCCAGGAGGACTTCAGGAGACCCCAAGAAGAATGCTCAGGAGACCCCTGGTAGGACCTCAGAAGACCCCTGGGAGGACCTCTCCAGGAGACTTTTGGGAAACCTCCTCAAGAGAACCCAGGAGCCCACCAGGACCCTGAGGCTGGCACTGTCCACCTCAATCAGGAGCCAGCCAGCCACCCCAGACTCCTGTCAGCAGCAGGGAACTCACACCTACTGGCCTCAAGGATAGTCAAGCCAGCTCTGGGGGCAACTACGCCAGCCATACCCCCACAGTGGGCAGATAACCCCAAAATGTCACCAACTGTCCTGCTAGAGCTGAGATTCAGGCAACTTTGGGGTCTCCGAGCAAGAGACTAGGGGTCTGAAGCTTCCCCCAGATGTGAAAAGCCCATAGCCATTTGGGTTCCCCACTAAGGACCCCTCCAGTCCAGGTGAGGCTTCAAGTCGCTGAGGGATGGGGCTGCGGGCTCTATGTTGGGACTCCTTCCCATGAGCAAGACCGCCACCCCAGGGGCCCCTCCCTGAGCCATGCATGCTTGATACCTCATGCTACACAGGACCTCATTTGGGAAGGAGCCCTGATCCCCAGGGACAGCAGGACACTGGGTCCTTGCTCCCAGCTCGCAGGGCCCAGGGACACCCAGCAGTGCCCACACAGGGCAGCCCTCAAAGGGGTGGGAGGCCAGGACAGCCGTGGCCTGAGGTAATCAGCAGGCAAAGTTATTATCATTATGGTTCTAATTAATTCCCAGCTCATTACATTTCCTATGGCTAATTTGTACTCGGCTGATTTGATTAAACTCATCTCTATGCTAATAAATGTGTTTTCCATTTGTTTTAGTGACTGAAGGAAAAGGGTTCGATATTTACATATTTTTATGTTTATCAGAGAAATAGCAGCATCTGAATTAATTTCTCTCTGATTTGTAGGTGTGTAGAAAGGATCATGGGCCAGACAGTTTCCCTGGGCCCTGAGGTCCTCCCATCAGCTCTCCTCTGCCAGGAGCATCGCAGCACAACCCCGATGTTCAAGTCTCCTCAGGCCTGAGAATACAGATGGTCCCATGTCCCCCTTGTCCTGACTGTGGGCCTCCTCCTGGGCGGCTGCAGGACACAGCTCCTGCCTGCAGTGTCTGCAGTGCCACTGAGGCTCCTGCCTCAGTGCCTCCTCTCTCAGGCCCACTGGGCCCGCCTGGCCCCGAAAAAAGCTGAGAAAACGCTCTCTGAAAGTGGCCGGCTGGGGAGGGCCATCTGCTCCTGCCTGCCTGGCCCCCACCATGAGCGTCTGTCCCTCTCCACCGCCACCTGTCCTGCTCCCGCTTCAGCAGGGCCTGCTCTGGCTCAGCCTGGGCTCCCCCTCACCTGCTCCTCCTCACCCCTGCAGGCCCCTCCGCCTCACAGCCTTGGCCTCTGCCATGCTGTTGACAGCCCCCTTCCTGGGCCTCTCCCCCTCCTCACCCCACCATGGGGCCCTGGCCCGGGGAGGGCTAAGGAGGTCCTTTAGCCCAACTGCCCCTGGACGAGCCGGACAGCCAGCCACTCGCAGGCTGCATCCAGTCCAGTTAGCGTGCTGGGTGCAGAGGGTGGTGGCACAGGGCCAGCCTGGCAGGTGGTGGAGGAGGTGGCCTGGCCGCCATGCCCAGGACTGACTGCAGCATGAGGCCTGCCAGTTGATCCCTTGCCTCACTGGGTTAAATGCTCCAGGGGACCTGAATGGTTGCCCGGGGCAGTAGGTGAGCAGGGCTGAAGTCTGACTGTCCATGGTCCTGGGTCTGCACAGACACAGGGCCTGCGAGAGATGCCGAAAGACATCTCAGAATGGGTGCGAAATGTGTCCACAGTCCTTCCCTGAAAGGAGGGGGCAGCAGAGGGTGGCCAGGGGAGAAGCAGGTGACACCAGGAGGGCAGAACCAGGAGGGGCCCCCGGGGAGGAGCATGGTTCACACGTCCACCCAGGCCCGTCCTGAATGGTGTCCCAGGGTCCAAGGCGGGGGCAACAAGCACTTTCCTGGGATCACCTTGTAGAGGTGGAGACAAGCTTAGGGTCAAATGGCCATTGATCTCAGGGTCTGTGCAGATCTCTGTCACCGGGCAGGGTTGGGGTGAACACAGGTGGTACACGAGGAAGGCCTTGCCTGCCTAGTGGAAGGGGAGGAGTGGAGTAGAACCCCCTTGAGACAGTGTTAGCCAATAATTATGGTGGGAATTCCAGGGGGGCCAGCTCATTAGGCCTGTCCGCCCAGAGCTGGGGTTCATGGGCTCTGTGGCCCCCATGGTCCCTGGGTGTTGATGGGCTCTGGGTGTGTGCTTGTCCCCAGGGGGACTGAGGTGTGTTGTAGAGCCATGATTTCTGCCACGGGACCAGAAGTCTTAGTAGTAGGTCCCTAATAATGTACCCACTTTGCAGGTGGGGAAACTGAGGAATGAGTAATGGCTTAAAAATAAGCAATCTGACTTCTGGGTTCCCTGGAGGTCACACCCTCTGGCAGAGGCAGTGCTACCTCAGACAGGAGTTATTCAGGGCTCACAGCCTTGTCTGCCATGCCAGGTTGCCTCCTTGCATCCAGACTCCGTCTGACTCCAAATCCAGCCTTGCCTGCAGGCTTTGGGGGCTCTGTTACCTAGCACCAACCTCAGCCTTCCTCCAGGGCTCAGCATCAACCAACCACAATTCTAATTTCAGCCTTAACACGTCTTAGTCAGTGGTAGAAGAGGGCTAAGCCAAACACAGCTAGAAAACACCCTACCCACACTGCTCACACAGGATAAATACCAGCTATTCGGACATGTAGCTCCTCAGTAAAGCCCTCACTTTACTGATTTCTATTACCCTACAGGCTCCATATTTATAACATTTAATCTTCACATAAGCATCACAATATTGTCAGTCACACCCCTGAAAAAAAGCACCCTTAATAACCAAATTGGTTACCTCATTTTCCTCAGGCTTAACCTTACCTCCATTCACCAGCTTCTTCCCATGTGCGTCCCCTCTGCCCCAGCCCACCCTCAGGTCTGCCCCTTTCTGCATCAGCCTCTCTGAAAGCTGAGGAACTGGGAGCAGAGTCCTGAAGACCAGACACTGGGCACTCAGCATCAGGCAAGTGCTCGCTGAATGTGAGCACAAAAAGCCAAATTGCAACCACCTTGCCGGACACACTGTCTTGCTTCCTGTCGATGGAATAAATCCCAGGTATTTGCAAAGGGCCTTGTGTTGATCTCAGAAAGTATAAGGATGGCTACTGGTTATTCCACTAGGAATCTTGTTTCACTGAGTGGGATGAGGACAGAGGGGGGTGGCATGGCCACTGGGATTGCATATTTCCACATAAACTTGCTGCTGTGACCAATCCATAGGCAAAGGACTCAGCCTCCCCTTGGGTTGGTGGGGTTTGGGGTTACTCTGGGGACAGGTCCAGAGTACATCTGCTCTGCTCACCTGCCAGGGCGCCAACTCTCAGCAGGAAGTCTGGCATCCCACCACACTGTCCCCAAGGGGCCAAATAGAGGGGACTTCTGCACACTTGGCTCCTCTGGGAACTAGCCATGGGGTGGGGGGGTCTAGTCAAGGGTCGAAGTCCGACTGAGGTTAACAGTGAGAGGTGCTCCCATGACCCAGGGCGGAGCAGCATCCTAGTTGTGAGTCAGGCCCAGTGGAGCCAGAGGTTCTGGGAGCCACTGGATGTCTCCAAGGCCACCAGAAGGAAGGCAGGAGCGGTGTGGTCAGCACCTTGGAGAGGGCCCAGGCTCAGGGGCTGCTCCTAGCACTGTGAACAGCAAACTGGGCGGCTTCCCCCAACCCCTACAGGGGCTGCTGTGCACAGGGCCCAGCCCCTCTCCAGGAGGTGCAGGGGCAGATGGCTAAAAGGCTCTGCCAGGCCCTCAGCCAGGACTCGAGGCCCAGCCCACCTCCCCACACTTCCTAAGGGCTGGCTGTCCTCCACCAGAGCCTTCTGACACATGCCTCTGATGAGCAGTGACAGCTCCGCTCCCCTGGGGAAGTAGGGGCCTCTCTGGGCCAGGCATTTTAATTGGCCTCTAACCAGCACTTCTGAAAGACCAGAGCTCACAAACTGAGCAATTCCAGCCACCTGAGAAACTGGTAAGGATGCACACAGGGAGAGGGCCCCATGCTCCCAAGCTGCCACCTCTGCTGGGTGACAGAGGGCCTGGTCCCCTCCAGACCCCCCAGCAGCCTCCTTGGATGTTGCTGGCTCTGCTCCCGAGAGCAGCTAGAGGTGGCACCACGTGGCTGTAGCAGAGAGAGGAGGCCTGCTCTGCACTTACTGTCGGTTAAAGCCAGGGTCCTCCCCGTACAGCCTATCCCAACAGGTCCACCACGTATGGCTTGGCTGGTGCAGGCACCAACCCAGAGACCCGAGAGAGCAGCTTGTCTGCTGCTGTTGTGCCAGCTTTCTGGCAGGGCCCCTCTTCTTCCTCATCAGAAAGCACAAGCCACCCTCTTAATGTCCCACATGAGGACCCACTGATCCTGATGGCTGCCAGATGCCCCCTGGTGTGGGTGCTGAGGGAACACAGGCAGCTTCTCATCCACTGTGTTCCCAGCCAGCCCCCATGAAGGCGCTGGTTGGAGAGGTCCGAATGAAGGAAACGGCCCCTGGGACCCTCCTGGGGACCTCTGCCTGGGTGTCTCAGGCCTTTCCCCACCCAGGAGAGGGCACACAGCCAGCCTCACCCAGCTGAGCTGTTCATGTGGTCTCCACCCTCCCTCCTGCTCCTGGAAAGCACAGGTGCAGCTTCGTTCAATGCGTGAATGTCTGGCTTCAGAATCCCATCCTGCCCCCATCTAGCATGTGATCCTTACTAGCTGCCCTCTTTAAACCCCCTCATCTCAGAAACTCCCTACTGACTTGAACAAAGAGCTTGTTTTGTCAGGGAGGGAAGAGGTACATAGCGCACCTGCCTTGCCATTGCAGCCATGTGTGCAGAAATCCTTCATTTTGCCTTTCTTCTGGCTCTGCTCAGCTCCTGCTCCTGGCTATCCATGGTGGAGTCACCTCTGCCACTGTGGGGCAGGCTGGGCACAGGGAGCAGGCAGGAGAATGAGCACCAACCCTGGGAGGGGCAGGCAGGAAGGACACGGGTCCACGCATCCCCAGCTCCCGGCTCCGCTCCCCGCTCCATACGTGACCCCGGGGCTTGGCTCCTGCCAGTCAGTTGAGGGATGCACTCTAGGCTTCAACAAGGCCTGAGAGGGCTTCAGCCCCCTCCCTCCCACCCACCATAACTGCCAGGTCGGTTTGTTTGAGGAATGAGTGAGCAAATGAGCACATGAAGGGCTGAGCCAGCGTATGAGTGAGTTCTGATTGAATGAATGAATGAATGAGCAGATGGAGTGAGTAAATGAATGAGTCAGTGACTGAATGATCAAGTGAACATGCTATGAACGAGTGAACGTGAGGCTGGACAAGTGAGTGAATGAGTGAGTGAATGAATGAATGAGTGAATGAATGAGTAAATGAAAACGGCCCGGGACTGCCAGGGGAGGCAGGGAGGCACTGGTGAGCAGGCTGCCCAGGATCATTCTGGATGGCACCTTGAGGCAGGAGCGGGTATAGGTCAGACACATGCAGGGTCTCTGCCCGGCCAAGCCCTGGCTGCTCTTGCTGGGAACCTCCTGTCTGAAGCCACTGTCCCTCCAGGGAGCGCTTCCCCGCCTGTGACCCCACAGCATCTGTGCCTCCTCCTACCCCACCCCAAGGCCACAGGAGGGGCCTCTGCTCACGCATCTCATCTCCCTCCCGGTTAGCAGGTCCTGGGGAGCTCGGTGAGAACCCCACAGCCCCCGTTAACATGTGTCAGGCCCTCACGGTAAGTTCCTGGCAAGCTGGACCTGATCCAGGCCTGTATCTTGCTACCTAAAAAGCAAAAGGGCTGCGTGCCTCAGTGGGCCTGCAGTGCTGGCAGGGACTGTGTGACACACACCCCAGCACAGAGGTGGTCTCACCTGGAGGGGCCAGGGCCAGTGGGTGAGCACCGTGAGGACCAGCAGAGACTGTCACCCTGGGCCTCTTGTGGCCCTGTCACCAGCTACACGCTCTTGTGATCCACAGAACAACCTGCTGCTGGCCACGTGGGCTCTGCAGGCCCCTCTGAAGCCAAATTATTTACTGACTTCTTAAACCAATTCCGGAAACCTTTCAATTTACCCACAGGGCCCAGGCAGATGAGATCCAAGTCCTTCCGGTCCCAGAGGACCCAAGGAGACAAAGGAACCATCCAGCCCCCAAGACAGAAAGCCATCAGCAGGAGGAAGAGGTATGCAGTGTGGTGGAATCCACAGAACAGCATCCATTTAGCTTGACCTCCTGTTCCACACTTTTAAATAACACAAAATTGATTACTATCTAATCTGAGCAAAAAGTGTGACTAAGAATGGCCTCGATGCTGAGCAGGTATCATTCCAGTTAGAATAACAGGAAAGTGTAAGGGAAGTGGCTGTCTGAGGCCCTACAAATGTGGCGTGATGTCCCAGGCTTATCACTGGGAGGTGGCTGGGAACTCAACAGCCTTGGGAGGGGACACAAAGGCCATATACAAAGCCAGGCTCTTTCCAGGGGCTGCCCCTGCCAAACTACCTCAGGGGCAGCAGGGCACAGCACCATGGACGTTTTCTGTGCCTGTGACCTCCCCACCCCTTCCTCCACGGGGCTGGCCAGCTGGAGACAAGGCTTGGCAGCAGCCATGGACACCAGCTCTGGCGTGTGTATCCTGCCAGTGAGTCTCTGAGCTGCTTCAAGCTCAGGCTCAGTGATTCCTACAAAACGCAGAACCATGAGAGGAGAGGCAGTGAGGACACTGGGAGACAGCAGGAGCAAATGTGGCTCCAGCGTGGCTGGCACAGAATCTGTGGTCCAATGAGGAGGCAGAGGTGTGCGGTGACCCTTCCCAACCCGGACCCTGGGAAAGGCAGCATCCCCCGAGTGCAGCCCGGGGACTGTGCTGTCAAAAACCAGGCCAAAAGTGCCAAGCTCTGAGTTGCTGAAGTCCCACACCAAAACAGAGAACAGAGCACCCTCACCAGAACCTGTCTTTGCTTAACACCCGATTGACAGGTGACCTTCACATGCTGGCATGTCATTAGCGGATAGCAGCCACACAGACCCCTCCCAGCGAAGGAGTGGTCCTGACTTGCCAGGCCACAGGGGGACACGGAAGCAAACATGCCAGCAATGTGGCATCCCTCCAACATCACCTTTCCCCCCCAGCATGTTCAGCCTGGGATCCTCCACTGGAGATCCATCTGCACGCCCACCACCTCCTTGCCATCCTGACCTGAATATTTAGGTCTTTTATCCATGAACCACAGAGCTCGAGGATGGACAAAGACTTCTGGAGTTGTCTTGGTCCCATCAGTTTGGGAAGGAACCAGCCTGGGAAGAAGATAAAGTCTAATGTTCCACCTTTGCCCGGTGTTTTCCCACCTCAGCAGATTCTCTACCCCAGAGCGCCAAGGGCCCCCCGAGATCCCAGGTCCTTCCTAGGGGACACAGCGAGGGCCAGGGCCATAAAGCTCTCAAGGAGGCTGCAGCTGAGAGAAACTCTGCCGTGATGTCTGTGCCTTCGACACCCTGGCCTGCGAGGAGCACCAGGGGGCAGCCACCCCCACGGCTCCTCCCTGCTTCCGGGAGGCCACCGCTCCTGCTGGACAGGGGATGTGCTGGGCCATGGACAGGTGCACAGGGCCAGATGCCAAGAAAGAGGCCTCAGCCAGATGAAGGATGAACCAAAACACGGGCCAGCAGGGCCACCTCTCCCCACCCTGCCATGCAGATGCTGCCAGCCAGAGGCTTGCTCCAGGACTGCCCGTTCCCGCCATGCCTGGTGTCTGGAACTGGCCCCCCCATACTTGTGCCCACAGTCTGATTTCCCACTGTGTGCACTGCCTGCCCTCAAAATATTTGTTTGTTTTCAGAACTGGGGATTCAGAACCCAGGGCCTTCACACAGAGCCGCATCCTCAGCCTATTTACTCATTTGTTCATTTATATGTTGAGACAGGGTTTTGCTAAATCACTAACTTGTCTGGGCTGATTTTGAACTCACAACCCTCTTGCCTTCGGGCTCCCAGAATGCTGGGATTACAGGCATGTGCCGCTACACCTGGCTGAAATACTTTTCTAAATGGCCCTTTTAATTCTCGTAAATTGCTTATGCCTCCCTCTTGTGACCGACAATGGGCAAGCTGCCCAGCTACACCGGGGTGGACACCATAAATACACGGAGTGGATAACAAAAGGCGTGGGTTCCATTTTTAAAAATGAAATCTGATCCAGCAACTGTGTGAGACAGAATTTGAAGAGAAAATGCCTCCAGCTCCACCCCTAGGTGGCTCCACGCATTTGGGGAAACAGATAAAAGCAAGTGTTTAAAACCACCTCTCAGGCTGCGGGCTGAGCTCAGGATGGTGCCGGGGTGGCGGGACCTGGCCGTCTGACTGCAAACAGCACAGGTGCCAAGTCCCCAGCCCTGTCACTGACTTCCCCCAGTCTGGCCGGGCCTTGGCTCCCACAAGATGACAGGATGCTTCCTGGGGGCCTGGTGTGGCCTGGCTGCCTCGCCCCTGTCCTAGCAGAGAGCCACAGCAGCCTCGAGGCGGAGGGCAAGGTCCTGACTGCTCTGCGTCTCACCACACGTGTCCCCGAGACCAGCCCTGATGCTGCATGGAGCTTCCAGAGGCTCTCGCCTGGCTCCACCTCAGACCTGAGCTCCTTCCGAGGCAGGCCTGGCCGGGGCTGCAGGGCCCAGGCACTGCCACCGGACCCAAGTGGACCCGCTCTGCTGCTGGAGCCCAGCCTGCGGGCCAGCGAGGCCTGGCCGAGGACGCACCCCAAAGCTATAGGGGCCCCTCCAGACAAGCTCCAGCTTGTGCGGCCTGGCCATCTCCCTGGAGAGAAAGCAGAGCTGACCTTCGAGACTCCAACATTGGCTCTGGTTAGGACACAAAGCCGTGGGTAACCACAATGATGACACAGACAAAGTTGTAAAATTGTGTGCACCAAAGGGTGTCCACAGGGAAAACAGGCACCCCAGAAAGGGGGGTTGTATTTGTAAATTATAGGTTATATGTTGCAGAATTAACATCAAGAATATATAGAAAACTTCTAAAAGCAACATAGCCAAAAAACTGAAAGATGAAACAGGCAAAGGACTTGAACAGACATTTCTCCCAATGGCACAAAGCACATGGAGAGAGGTTCACTCATTGGCCCCGAGGGAAATGCAAACCCTAATGAGACACCAACTGCCACCATCAGGATGGCTACTATAGAAACCCAAAACAGGAAGTGTTCTTGAGGATGTGCAGCAGCTGGGCCACGTGTGCTGTTGGTGGGACTGTAAATGACCCGCCAGGGCAGTGGAACCTCAGAACACTAGAAGCACAGTTACTGTGTGATATAGCAAATCCACTCCTGGGTATGTGTAATCAAGAGGTTTGAAGTCAGGGTCTGAAAGATATTTGTACACCCATTCGCACAGCAGGACTTTCTGCAGCAGCCTCGACGTAGAAGCAGCCCACGTGTCCATGGACAGGGAGCAGACCGGGAAGCTGGCACCCTGCAGACAGATGGCGCCTGCAGATGTGGCACTGAGTGACATGAGCCAGGAGCAGGGGGACAGTGCTGAGGGGTCCGCTTATAGAGGTGTCTGGAGGAGCAGAATCAGAGACAGAGCAGAAGGCGAGCCAGGGGCCAGGAGGGGCTGGGAATCTCTGACTGGGGAGACCAAGGAAGGGTTCTGCAGACGGACGGTAGTGAGGTTGCACAATGGGAATGAGCCCAATGTCCTACTGAAAAAAACAGTTAAGATGGAAAATTTAGGGGTCTTTTACCACAATAAAACACATTGGTCAAAAAATAGAATAGTTTGCGCACAACCAGCTGCAGATGTCCACCCTCCTGGGCAGACCCAGGCTGGGCTCCACCTGCTCCAGAAGACCCCACCGCCCTGGTCTGCTTCTCCCAGATCCCTGAGCAAGGGGCTGGCAAGGGGCGAGGGGTGACAAGGTGTCTGTGCCCCTGACTCCTCTTCCTGGGGTGGGCAGGGGTGGAATCCCTTGGGCAAAGGTGGCCCTCAGTGGAGATTCCAGGCAGGCTGGGAGGGGCAAGCAGAGCAGATACAGTCCCACCTCCAGCGCTGGCAGGGCAGGAGTAACCCACTCTCTCCCATGGGTGCAGTCGTCCCTGAGGAGCCTGAGCACGGAGGTAGGCCAGCCAGCCTGTCCACTGGCCACGGCCAGCTTCGCATCTCAGTGCCCACTTTCCCGGTCAACCTCAGTCAGTAGCTTCTGAGACCTCATCCAGCTCTCTCCCTGACTCCGCTGTGGAAAGAGCCCCCTGAACTCCCGCAGGGCCAAGGTCCCCTTAAAGGACGAAGCTGGTTGGGCTTGGGGGCTGATGGGAGCCTGATGGCAATGCAACCAGTGATTCCTGGGCCAGAGGGTGAGGGGTCCTGCAGGGCTGGAGGTGGAACTGAAGATGTCACAATCAGAGAGTGGCAGTCACCTGGGGGCCATGCCCCACCCCACCCAGGAGCTGCAGGCTTGGCCTGGTCCAGTCAGCAAGCTGCCAGGTGAGGCAATGTCATGTCAGCCGCTCCACATTTGCAGACCAGGACAGAGATGCAGCACCTGCCTCGAGGCGGCTGGGCAGGAGTGCCCAGGCGTGGGGTGACTGCCTGGCCTCTGCGGCCCTGCCATCCTCTGCTGCCATCAAGGGTATCTGGGGCAGCACACACGACAGCCGCTAATGTACTGCTAAAGCCTTGCACCTGGCACCTGATGTCAGCAAGCAGCCCCTGGGAGCAGAGGTGTGCTGCGTCCGAGTGTCTGGTGTGTGCACAGCTTGCTCACACTCACACTGAGATCACATTGTCCTGAAGGGGTGGACATAGCCCTGTGTGAACTGGACCTCCCGGCTCCTGCATGTCAGCCCCAGAAGCTAAGGGGCTTCTTCCACCTCTGAAGCCTCCTGGGGATAGTGGACTCCCCGCAGGAGAGGAGCCGAGCACAGGCTGAACGGCCCCTCCTGCTGCCCTCCGACCCCCGCCTGGGGCTCATTGAGCCTGCAAGGCTGCACCACCAGGGAGAAGAGGCACCCGCGTGCCCCGACTTGGCTGAACACCGCGCCTGCTACAAACAAGGGCAGGCTGAGGGCTCAGCCAGCCATGCGACCACATCCCCAGTGTGGTGGCTCAGAAGGGAGGTTCGGGGGGCTCCTCCTCCACTCTGTGGGGCTAGGCCCTGTCAGTGTGAGAACACACAGACTGTGTGCACGGGTGCACTTCTTACACATGCACCTGCACGTGTGCACACCACTTGGGCCTCACCTGTGCACAGAGCCATCACACGCACACATGAGCCCCAGAGCCCTCGGCCCCCAGCCTTGAAGCTGTGTCCAATTGGCTTCCCTTTCACCCACCATCTGGCCCCAGGCCAGGGCGGCAGGGGCCTCATCACAACCGCAGCTCCCGGGGAGGGACGCAGCTAACTGTCTCCCAGACCTGTGTCTCAGCTGGGCCTACAGATTTTAATAAAGCTTTCTGAGAGCTACCCCTGATGCTTGCTGATACCACAGTGCGAACGTTGCAGCCCGCTGACAGCCTCTTGACACTGCTCAAAGAGAATGACCAGTGGGCTTTTGGTGACATCCTTCCTCTTGTTCCATATTTTTTTGCTCCTCTAGATGAATTCCTTGAACCAGAAATATGGCTACAAGAATGTTTTCTCTTGCTTGTGCTGTAGATGCCGGGTTAACCTCAGGCAGGGGAAGAAACTTCAAAAAATAAATGACCCAGCTCGGAACCAGGAGAAACTGGCAGCAGAGACTTGAAGACACCTGACGCCTTCCGTGTGACGAGTTCGTGGGTGAATGAGTGAGCGAGCAAGCGAGCCAGTGCGTGAATCATGGGTAGGTGACAGAAGGAGCGAATGACTGACTGCACGCACGAATGCGCATGTGAGCCAATGAGAACGAGCACAGCCCTGGGTCTCGCCAGCAACTGGGGCCGTGAGCAGGCCGGAGACCCCGTCCTTAGAGGCTGCTGGCTCGGCATACTCAGCCCCTCAGCCCAACAGACAGAACACCTAGAAGGGTGTGGCCACATTGTCGCCATGGTGACACCCCCTTTCCTCCGTGTAGGCACAACAACCAATCCCTGTCACCCTCCTGCTGCTCTCCCCAGCGCAAGTGCGGGGTCTGCGCCCCACCATGGCCACCAGCAGCCCGCTGCTGCCCTCTGCTGGCTGGCCAGGCCCAGAGACAGTGGGGAGGGGATCACTGGGGCGAATTGGGACAGTGTCAGCTTCTGCCGGCTCCCAGCTGGTTGCCAAGGCGACGAGCTGCTGAGGGGCCTTTGGAAGGCGGGAATGCCACATCCTCCTTCTGCTGGAGCCAAATCCCTCCAGCTCTGCCTCCCCAGCACAGCCCCTGTGACCCTGGGCCCGCTGAAGGGGAAAGAGTACTGCCCAGGACCCAGCACCGCGCACACTGGCACCACACTGGCCCTCGCTCGAGTAGGGCCAGAGCTGCATCCACGGGCCTCTGACCGCTCAGCTGGCGCCTGAGGGCCAGGAAAGCCCCTAGCCGGAGGTGCACAGGGGCTGCCTCAGGGGTTAGTACCCCAGACATTTCCTCAGCCAGGATCGCTGATATTTCTCCAGTTACTGCTTCAAGTAAACAAACACAAGAGTTGCTGATTCTAAATAAAGCTGTCTGTCTGTAAATTAATATATCACATTCTCTCCTGAAATGAGAGAATTATTTGTCTCTGGAGGAATCACGTTAAAGACTGACATAGGGTATAATGTAGCATTTGCATATGCAGATATGTCCAATTATTCAACTCCCAATTAAAGGCTTGTGTGTCAGCAAATGAGACTAATTAGATACATTTATCTATGATAATCAGCTTTTTTTTTTTTAACAAACAAAATAGATCCCCCTTTGTAACCCGAGAAATTGTGCTGGATGGACAGGAGCGAAAACCCTGCCTGGCCTGAGGCCGGCGGGGAGAGGACACTGCGGGTGCCCTGCGTCTGGGCTGGTCTCCCAGGCCACAGGCCCAGGGCACAGAGCTGCCCTGGATGCCAGCCACCTCACAGGCTGCCAGCAGTCAGAAATGCGGGCTCGAGCTGTCCAAGAGCCATGGGGCCCAGGAAAGCCCAGGGCTGGGTTCCGTCCCCAGAAAGAAAGGATGGCACAGGCAGGGCCGGCACCAGGACTCACCCTGGGTGGTACCGCACGCCCTGGGCCCTTCCCCAGCATCTTCCTGGACATGGGGGTGGGCCCTTTCCAGGGTCCACAAAACATGCCACCTGCAATGGGCATGGCAAACCCCGAACTCTGCTTCCTCCAGCAGTGTGGGGAGGGGCGCTGTACAGGGAAGGGATGGTGCTGCCCTTGGCCATTACTGCCCACCCTAACCTGCTTCCCTCTGGGCTTTGGGCACTCTGGGCTCTGCCTCCTTGACCTGGAAGGCCTTCCCTGCCCCCTTACTAATCAGAGATTCCCCAAGGGCTTGGAGCCCCTGTCCCTGACCACACACGGCTGCCCGCGCCAGCCTGGGTCCGTGGCCAGGGTCTGTCATCATTTTCAGTCTTTTAGAGAGACACCAGGAAGCCCTGCCAGCTGGCACGAGCCCTACCACCCCAGCTCAGGGCTGGGGTGCTCCTGGCTGGGAGGGTCTTTGAGGGCTTGCTGGTGAGAAGGGAAGGGGTGGCTGGGGGCACCTCGCAGGGTAGGGGCAGCACAGGGCAGGCCCGGCCGACGAGGCCTTGATGTCTTCTCGGCCCTGGGACATGGGCCTTCTCCCCTTAGGGCATCTCTCCCGGCCTCCTATGTTGGCCCCCTCCCCAGCACAACCACCCGCTGCGTGCTGCCCTGCCCTGGCACCTGGCCACAGCGACAGTCCCGGCCTCAGTCTTTGGGGGCTGTGGCTGACACTCAGACACTGCAATGTTTAAAATGCTCACTGAAGCCCTGGCCACCTCCACTGTCCCAGAGGCTGCTAGCAAAGGCTGCTCACCTGTGGGAAAGCTGGTCCCTCGGGCCGCTCTGAAATGTCCTGCAGCGCCAGTCCGGGCTGCAGATGGGTGCTTGGGGCATGCAGAGGGAGGGGAGGGAGGGGTCAAGACCAAGGCTGGGCGGATCTGGACCGGGAAAGCAGGAGCGCCAGGGTGCTGCTGCCGGGCCCTGTCCTGCTTGGGGAGCCCCCCACCCCACCCCACACAGTCCAGCAGCCAGAGTCAGTCTAAGCGGGAGGTGAAAGTCCCCCCGCCTCCTCCCGGGGCTCCTGCTGCAGACCCTACCTCCTCACGGGTCCTCCAGGGTCTGGTTCCAGGCAGGGGTTTCCCTAGAACTAGAGATGCAGAGCGCCTGGGACACCCCAAAGCCCAGGAAACTGTCCCTGCTTCCCACAAGACCTCCTCAGTCATCTGTTCTGGGGCAATTAAAGCCTTTACTTGGAAAAGATGTGTTCAAGTGAATAAAAACAGAGAACCGGACTGAAGACAAAACCAGGCAGACTTCATCAGGGCTCTCAGCCTTGCTTGATTTGCAAACATAAGCGGAATCTGGCTCATTTCTGGTAAAAAATTACATTAGATTCAAAGCCTAACCTCCGCCGAGGACAGGTAGCCCCCAGGCGCTGGTGCATCTAATGGGGAAGCCAAAAGAGGCAACGTGGGGTGCAGCAATCACACGGCTCGATCTGCTCCTGTGCTCCCCCGGCGGCCCTGCTCCTGCCATGAATGGACCCACAGGCCTCCTCCTCTGATGCTCCCGAGTTCACGAGTCCTTCCCAGCGCATAGACTCTAAAGTTTTACCAAGCTTCAGGTTTTTCAGCACAGACATAACACCAGGTCTCCCCCAATATGCAGGTTTTAAGCAGCATGAAGTTGAGTGGAGGAATCCGTGGGGCTGCCATCCAGGCAGGCATGGCCTCCAGGACCAGCCTGCCAGGTCGGAGGGCGGAGAGGCCCCAAGGAGCCTCTGGAGGAAGGGGTTTGCTTCTCTGTCCTCTGTGGAAAAGTCCAGGCAAGCCAGGGGGGAAGGGAGATGGAAGACTCCAGAGGGCAGGGGTCTGAGCAGGAGCGGAGCAGGGCTGGAGGGAATGAATGCTGGGGATGCACAAGCAGAGCCCAGCGGAGACGCAGCCCGCTGAAGCAGCCAACACTATCTCACCTTTTGGCAAATGCTTAGGCTCAAAGCCGCTCGCTCAGCCTGCTTTTCACTAGACTCTGCCTCTGCTGCTCCCTGTGGGGTTGGTGGAAATCTAATTAGCCAGGCGGCCTGGCACCAAATGTCCTGATTTACCCAACACTCAAGAGACCTGAGCATCTCTTCGCTGCTAGCTCCCATCCTCTGTTGCCTCAGTGCCCTCTCATTTTCCAAGGTGACCTGCACTGCCTACTGGAAGCCTGAACTGTTTTTCAGAAACGGATAATTAACCAGGCCGCTGTTATGAAAGGCACTTGCACTGCCAGCATGTTAGAGAAGAGCAGAACCCAGTGCCCAAGGTGCTCGGGGTGAGGAGCCAGCTGCTCCCTCCCTGTGGTGCTCATGCTGCACTGCCTCACGGAGCCCAGGGCAGGAATCAGAGTCCACATCTGGACCAACCTGAGGTCCGACTCTGATGGCCAGGGGCTCTGGACAGGGCTGGACGCAGGGCTTCCAGTCTCCCGCCTGCCCCTTCACATGGACAGTCGGGCTCCCTGGCTCTGGCCTCTGGTGGGTTTGGCAGTGGGGTAGGGGGTGTTTATTTCTGGTCCTCCCACCTTCCCTGTGGTGTAGGGGGCCGTACTGCCACCTGCCCTCCGATCTGTGCCCCACACATGACTCCCCCACAGTCATTTGAGGGTCTGCTTCCTGGCAGGACTCTGCTTATTCATTCAGCCATGAACTCTCGCTGCCAGGAGCCGCTGCTGAACCGCACCGGTCGGGTGCTGAGCCCCAGAGAGAGCAAAGGGTGAGCCGCGGAGTGCTTGCGAGGGCTGGCCTGGTGCTGGGGTGAGAGTGTGGCAGAGCACCCTCTCCGGGAATTGGCACAGGGAGAACAGAGGGATCCAGGCTGTGGTTGTGGGGCAGCAGCACAAAGCTGAGGACAGGGCGGAGGTCGGGAAGGATTGGCTGGTGGGCAGAGAGATGGGCAGACAAACAGATGCGTCTCACACTGACTTCCACTAGGACCCCCACAGGGCTTGCTGCGGGGGAAGAATGCCAGCCAATGCATTTTGACAGGATCGCTTGGACCGCTATTGGCCAACAGCCTGGGTAGGTGGGAGAGGGGGACTGGGAGAGCAGCCTCAAGGGCAGCCTTGCTCCAAGTAGGAAGTCCTGGGGCAGAGCGGGCAGCGAGGAGGTAGGCAGCTGGTCAACCTGGTGTTCACGATGTGCAACCAGGCCCATCATGTGTAGGGACAGGAGTCTCTCCCCAGGGGGTTCGAGGTTCCAGGACCTCTCTCCTAAGGTGGATCAGGTGATTTCAGTAACTCTTCTCCATTGCTTTGCCTCCTATTTATATCTGACCTTGTTATTTCAAGCTACACATATGTAGCACCCTATGAAAGGATTGGCTGATACCCACCACCTTGTGGGAGTCCCCTGACAACAAGGCCTCAATAGAAAGTCTCTGCAGTGATCAGGGAACCCTACTATGTGCGGGCCTGTGTGTGGGACTTGAGGACCCTTCACCTGTTTCTGCTGATAACCTGCACTGAGTCGACCTGGCAAAGAGGGCAGACTGAACAGCACCTGAGCACCACAGTGAGTGCAAAGCGAGCCAGGATGCTTGGCTCCCAGCAGTGCAGGGGCTTGCGCAAGATGCACCAGAGAGAAGACCCAGCACTGCCAGCTCCCTTCACGGAGCTCTCAGCTCAACCGCTGACTATCAGCTGTGGGCCTTTGCACAGTGCAGGGCTCCTGCCCTCTTCTTCCATTCAGACACTCTCATCTTCCGCAAGAGAATGCATAAACACACACGCACACATATACATGCACACACACAGAGTGCACCCTCAAATGCACAGGCTCTGTCCACAGACCCAGAAATGCTATCTTCGAGTAGTTTGGTACTCGCTGTGTCCACTGGTCTGCGGTGACAATGGTGATGATGGTGACAGTGATAACAGAGGTGATGGGGTGGTCTTAGTCACTTTCCTTGCCACTGAGACAAAATACTTGGAATATAAAGGAGGACAAGTTTGCCTTAGTTTATGGTTTCAGTCCATGGTTGGCCAGCTCCAAGGCAGAAACGGCATGGCAGACAGACATGGCAGAGGAAATGCTGCTCCCATCCTGGTGACCAGGATGCAGAGAGGGAGAGGAATAGAGAAGAGGGGGGTAGAACCTGCCAGGTCATTCCACCCCACCTTCGAACAGCAGATCAGCCGTAGCACTCCTGTAAGCACTCACCTGTCAAAAGTCCCTCCTCTGCCAGGGATTTAGCTCAGTGGTTTCGCCGCCTGCTGCACAAGCGCAAGGACCCGAGTTCGATCCCCAGCACCAAAACAAAAACAAAACAAAGCAAAACAAAACAAAACAAAACAAAAAATAAAGACCGGAGTTCAATCCCCAGTACCAAAAAAAAAAAAAAAAAAAAAAATAAGCACTGTC
>NW_004624741.1:28750739-28792254 GCF_000247695.1 Heterocephalus glaber | reverse complement strand
AAAAACAAAACAAAGCAAAACAAAACAAAACAAAACAAAAAATAAAGACCGGAGTTCAATCCCCAGTACCAAAAAAAAAAAAAAAAAAAAAAAAAGTCCCTCCTCTGAACACTCGAGACTGGGGACACTCTAGAAATAAAGCATCGGTGATGATGATGGTGAGGACAATAACAGTGATGATGAACATGGTCGCTGGTGATCTCAGACACTTGACCCAATTGCAGTCCTCACCTTTATTTTCCTCTCAGAACTGGGTAACAAAGCCCTCATTCTGGCTTGCCTTTGCCTGCACCCACCAGAGTTTCTGCTGTTCTCCTCCTCTCTCGTGACACTCCGCCCCCATGAAGCTGCTCCCATTTTCCTGAAGCTGGCCCCAGGCAAGGCCCCTTCAACACTGCCCTCTTGTTCCACTTTTTCTTCCCGGTTCAATTAGTGGAGCTATAACTTCTAGAAATTCTGAACTCTCCGGAGGACCTTCGCAGCAGGGAAGACATGGCTACAACTGGGGCAAAGCAGCGAGCTGGTGAATTCAAAAGCATGGTGACCTTGGCCACACAGAATCATGGGAGCCACCTCCTGGGGCTCATGGGGGGAATTTGCTCAGCTGGCTTGGAGGATGGGCCCTTGTGGGGTCTGGCTCTGTGCTCCAGTCCTCTGTTAACAACCCCTTCTCTCTAACCCCATGAGGAAGCGACGTGGCTGTGGGGCTCCCAAGGCCTCAGGTGATATGTTCAGATATATTCCCAACATTGAAATCCGTGCTTCTGTCCAGTAGGTGCAGCGGGCCCCAGGCAGTCAGGGCATTCGAGGCTCAAGCAGCTCATGCTGCAAGGACGCCTGCCTGTCTCCACATGGCTGCAGCAAGCGTTCAAAGCGTACGGCTCTCGAGTGGACACAGGCATGGCTAGAAGGCTCTTGTGTGCCCAGATGGAGCGTGTGCACTGCCCACCACCCTCCAGCCAGCCCGCCCACAGTGGGCCTCTCACGCCCGAATCTTCACCAGAGCTGCTTTTCACTGAGCCGATCCCAGAAGTGTCTGAGCACCCTCTTCGTGGCAGGAGGAGCAGGCCCTGGCCAGTGCTTTGCCTTCATAGAGCGCTTAAGCTGTGAACAGTATTGGAGAAGGGCAGGAAGGGGAGGGAGCGTGGCCTTCTCTCTAATATGGGGTTTGGTAACTGCAAATGGGCTTGGAATCACGCTCCCTCGTCCAGAGGGCTCAGCTTACAGAAGCCCCGTCCTGTCTGTGACCATCACCCTGAACACGCCCGGTCTCGGCCGATCTCAGAAGCTAAGCAGGCTCGGGCCTGGCTAGTACTTGGATGGGAGGAACCCCTCCTGGCTCCTGGTACTGGCGAGCAGGGTGTGCTGCTGTGACCAAGGCCCCCGCTTGTGTAGGCAGCTTTCTGATCCCCCAGGCCTTGAAGTCCCCACATCTCAGCTCGATTCTGCTCCAGATAGAGGCTGCCACGCCTCAGCTGAGTTAATCTGTTACCCCAAACAGGTTAATTACATTATGACTTTCTCATGCTGCAATCACAAGATTTTTAAGTTTTGATGCTAAATCTGGTAAAACTTTAAATTAGGGTAATTAAATAATTAGCTATAAGGTATGACAAGCTAACAAACAACTTCCCCCTTCCCCACATTCCCGGTCGGTGCTGCCTGTGTGGGAATGCCAGAGGGCCAGTTTGTGTGCTCCAGCAGCCTAGCCCGTGCCTCCCCTCTAAATCCACCATGTCCCCCAAACCACCCATCAGCCTGGGTTCTTGCCTAGCTATCTGTGCCCAAACTGGACGAGAACCGAATCAAATTCAATGGTCAGGTTCAATGTTGACTTATGGGGAATTTGATTCGGTTCTCATCCAATTTGATTTGCAACCAGAATCGTGGAAAGAATTAAGTTTGTGAACCGAGGTGCCACTGTATTTAACAATTAATAGGGGAATTAAAATGATATATTAGAATATATTTGTTTAACACAATGAAGGCAGTGAAGGAGGAACAGAGCAACAAAAAGACATGAGACACAAAACAAACAGCAAAGCCAGGGGTGGTGGCATAAACCAGCCATCCTAGTACTCTGGGAGGCTGAGGCAGGACAATAACAAGTTCAAACCAAGCTGGTGAAATGTAGAGACTTAGATCCTGTCTCAAAATTTAATAAATAAATAAAGGGCTGGGTGGTATAGCTCAGTGTGAAAGGCTTGGGCTCAATCCCCAGTACAACCCCCCCAAAAATCAAAGATGACCTATATGTTGTCTACAAGACCTGTTTTAATTTCAAGATGCAAATGTAGAAAGGAAAAGGAGGAAAAATATATGCCGTGTGAGTAATAATCACAGCACAGCCGAAACTATTACATTTATAGATGACTGGGCTGGGGATTTAGCTCAGTGGTTCTGCTGCCAGACTCGAAAGCTCAAGGACCCGAGTTCGATCCCTGGTACCAAAAAAAAAAAAAATTCTGTGGCATTTACAGATGACAAAATAAGCTTTCAGACAAAAAGTAATAGTAGACACAAGAGAATCATTTTTTGATGATAAAAAGTCAATAAAACAGGAAAAGGCACAACCATAAATGTATCCACATATAACAGAAACTTGAAGTACACGAAGTGAAGTCTGGCAGGACTGAAGGAAGAAACAGATTATTTAACAATTGAGTCAGAGGCTGAGACACCCACACTCAGTCACCAACGGATCGAGAACCAGCCAGGGTCCAGGGACACAACCAGCGTGCTGTCCACACAGCTCACAGGACGCCCCACCCGACAGCCGCGGGCCACCGCGCTGGGACCTTGCCAGGCAGACTGCAAGGACATCACAAAACTCCTACTCCGGTCCAAGCATGGGGAGGTGGCTGCTGGCACCTGAGGCGGGCAGGCCTGCCTGGAAGTAGCCCTGGCTACAGGACATGGGTGGACACCACCTGGCCTCCCCCCATTCTCACCCCCAGCCGCCAAAGAGGGTATTTATTTTGTCTTTTTTCCTGCCAATGACCAAATTAAAATGTACTATTTTAAAACTACATTTGCACTTTCCACCCTGCTGCCTGCAATGATTGTGCTGTGATTATTAAACACTTCACAATTAATAATATGACATTTTCAGGTTGGGTGTCTGATTGAGTGGCCATTCTTCTCAGCCTGAGACTCTGGACAGACGAGATCTCAGAGGACAGGACAATTCCACAGGGCCCTGGGCCCCTGGGGACCAATTAAGGCCAGCCCAGATGTAGCTCTCCTCCAGACCACCCCTTGCTTCCCACCGCCAGCCTCCCCCAGCCGGGAGTGTCCTGTCTGCCGCCCTCTGGCCCCAGCCTTGTGGCCACTGCCCCAGCTGTGACTCAGGTCCAGGCCCCTTTATTTCGTGGAGGGCCAAGACCTCCCCTCAGGGCTGCTTCTCCTGACAGGCCCTCCCAGCTTGGAGAGGGGGGTGTAGACCCAGGAGCAGAATTACCCCCTGGGGACTCACCCTGCTCACCACCCTCAAGATGGCAAAGAATGCCCGAGTCCTGGCAGCCAGAACAGCCTGGGCCCCTGTGCCCGCCCAAATCAGTGCAATGGACTTTTTCCTTGCTTGTAATACTTGCCTTGGGACAAAGGAACTTATTTTTTAAAAAACAAAAAGTGGTCGTTTTTGTCCTCTGTAATTTCCTCCTCGGAAACGTGGTTCATGCGGGGCGGTGTCCTTTGTTGCCCCCCAGGATGGTAGGCCAACGGCTGGCTCCGGACACTGCAGGCCTGCCCATTCCTCACCCCCAGAAGAGGCCTTGGGGTACATTCTCCACCCTGGCTTTGTCACATCAGCCTCCAGGGTGGCCCTCAGAGAGCTCCCCGCTCTGCTCAGGGGGCCGGGAAGCCCTCATCAAGGCGATGGCTTTGGTGACCCTGCCTCTCCCCAACTCAGACTGGAGCCTGGTGGTTTGCAGTCTCACCTCAGAGGGAGGAGTGGGACGAGAAACTCGGAGGACCCCAAGTAGGAAGCCTGCACTTAACTTGCGGATGTAGCTATTTATTTTCTTCCCTCGCTAGTCCAGACCATGAAACATTTATTTTTCCTTTCTGTGTCTGTGCTCAGGCAGCCTCTGACTAGCTCCCCTGGGGCGGTGAGTTGAGTGTTAGTCAATAACCTCAAGCCAGGTTGGCCCTTGGGGACTCAGCCTGGACCCCCACAGAGCTGCCCTGGGGGGGGCACGGGAACCAAGAGGCTTCCTGGGGCTCTTGCTGCCTACCAGGGCCGGAGGCTCAGGACCTGAGTCGCTGCCCCGTCCAGTGTGGGTGCTCAGGGTGGAATTTAAATGAATCCCTGTGGTCCAGATGCCAGTGCGAGCAGAGAGGCTCACATGTGCTGGGACCCCACCTTGAGCTGCAGAAGTGCAAAGCTGGGGGACTGGGTGCACAAGGCAGTAGCCGTCAGAAACCAGAAGTCATCACAAGGAGGAACAAACCGCGTGTCTCCACAGCGCCTCTGCTTGGCTGCCCGTCTTGTCAGACCGGGCAGCCTCTGTCAGGCGTTTCCGTTGACTATGAGGGCGGAGCTCCTCACCAGGTGTTAACTGGGCCTCCACCTTCTCCAAACCTGACTCCTCCCCAAACTGCACAGCCCCGCTGTGAAGCCCAGAGCCCAGGGGCTCCAGCCACTGCCCAGAGAACTCTGGAGCGGGACATCTGGCCCAGCCGGCCCTGAGCTCCAGCTCCAGGTCTGCCGTGTCGGTGCTCAGCTGGAGGAGCAGCTCAAGGCTGGTGGCTTCGGGACTCCGCCAGGGAAGGGCTAGTGGGATGGAGCGGAGGAGACAGCAGGGCTGGGTGGGCTTCCGGGTCCCTCCTCCACCAGAAAGCGAGGATGAAGGCGGAAGAAAATTGAAATTCCGCCGCTAAGCAGCTTGGAGCCTTCATTCCATGCCCCATTTGGGTAATGCAGCGGCAGCAGCGCCAGAGCAATCCGAAGGGCTCAGATCCCACGCCCACGCCCTCTGCTGAGTACAACCCGGCAGGAGGCAGGAGCCGACCAGTCGCCAGATTAGTTCACTTCCGCCTCTCTCCACCACAGACCCGCGCCCAGACACTGCTCCGGCGCTCCCCTGCCTCCCCTCTGCTCTCTCCTGCTCAAGGGGTCGGGGCAGGGAGGCCCTAACACGTGACTGTGCCTTTTGGAGTTGGGGAACGCACGGGGCATATCCAACTGCCCTCACGGGGAAAGGCACAGTAAGGAGGTGCCCATTAGTGGCTCTGTGTCACCTACACAAATTACCATAGAATGAGCTGCTGACTGAGGTGGGGTCCCCGGAATTCCCAGTCCTGGATGTCACTGTTTGGGTAAAGGTGACCTAGATGCGACTGCTCAAAAGTATGTCATCTACACCCAAAAGACCATGTGTAGCATGGGCCTTTTTCCCCAGTACTGGTGATTGAACCTAGTCCCCTCCAGAGCTCTGTCCCCAGAGACACTAATCAATAAATTAGTGACATGAATGCCAGGCAAGTGGTCTACCACTGAGCTGCTTCCCCAGCATGAATCCGTGTCTATGAAACATCCAGAACAGGCAAACCCGGAGACCAAAAGGAGGCACATGGTTGCCAGGCCCTGGGAAGAAGAGACTGGGGTGAACAGCCAGTGGGCAGGGCCTTCTTCTGGGGCTAGAGATGTTCTGGGGTTGCTGGTGATGGCTGCACAGGTAGTGAGCTGCTGAACAGCACCGGACAGCCCTCTGAACTGGTGAGCTGGCTGCACAAACCCCGTGTTGGGTAGCAGGGAAAGCAGGCACCCTGCACCCGCTCGCCTGGCCCCCGAGACCATCTGTGTTCTGGGCTGGCGGAGCAGTGACGGGTCTCAACTGCTTGTCCAGACATCCCACAGGCAGTGCGGCTCAGCAGGCAGCGACAGGGAATGCAGTGGCTTTCTGAGCATTCCTCTGCCCCCCACTGGTGTCACAGGGCGGGGACCTGGACAGCCGCCCTGTCTCCACTCGGGAGGTTCACTCCTCTGCAGCTACTACAAAAGTTCTTGAGCTTTGAGCAAGTGTTCCTGCATTTTTATTTTGTAAGAGGCACCAAACATTCTGCCTCCCCGGGGGATAAACGTTGACCTGCGTAGGCTCCTGCATGTGCCCAGAGTGAGGCCTCCCACAATCCACCCCAGTCCCAGCGAGGCTCCAGGATGCCCGGGACCAGGACAGGGGGAGGAGAACCCCACTGGGCCAGGCACCAGCCCCCCAGGACTCACACTGGGCCCGGCACTGACATCCACCGTCTGGCTCCACAGCTGTGCAGGGTCGCTGGGTGGCACAGCCCAGGGTTCGGGACGAGTGAGGCGTGGGTGAGGGCTGTCTGACCTCAGGGAAGAAGCTGGGCAGAGAGCAGGCACCACTGGGCAGGGTCTCCAAGGCTGCAGGATGAGCTTCAGCCCCCAGGCCGTGCCCATATGTCAGGCATGAGGGCGGAAAGGAAGCCCAGGACAGAGCTCCACCAGTGCCTGCTCTGCTGCAACACAGGCCTCCTGGTTCTACCTGACCTCAGGCCCCAGGGATGACCGTGCTTGGGCAGGGTCACTCGAGACACCGCTGGCAGAGACGGGGTCATGGCAGAATAGGGTGGGTCCCGATCCAGTGAGTGTCCTGTGAGAGGGGATTAGGCACAGACACAGGCAGAGCGCCAGTGGAGGTGGAGGCAGAGGTCAGGGTGATGCGTGCACTGAACCTCGCCAGCAGCCACCAGGCGCCCGAGAGCCCAGGGCAGACCCGCAGCGCGGCAGCCAGCTCCCGTGCCCTGGCTTCAGGCTCTGCTCTAGAGCTGGGAGACAAGGACTTCCTGCTGTTAAAAGTGCCTGCGGTCAGCAGGGCTGCTCTGGGGGACATAGACTGGCAGCCCAGTGCGTTCTCAGCCCGGCCCACGCCCCTCGGGTCCCCATGGTGAGAGCTGAGCGGCCACAAAGGTCTCTCCTGCTCCCAGTGCTCTGTCACTGTCACCCTCAAGGCCCCTGGGCCCAGGAGTTTCATCACAGCTGCGGGGAGACCTGCAGCCCTGTGTGAGTGTTTGCTGAGAGCCAGGAAGGTGCCGTATTACTGACAACTCAGGGAGGTGGATTTCTAAGTGGACTGTGTACACTCACTTTTAAAACAGACACCTTGACCTATTTTGATGGGCCCACATTGTGTGATCTTCGAAGTGGTGAATGTTCAAAGCCGAGCGGGTGGGGCCAGCCTTGGGCGCTCAACGCAGCTTCCTCCAAACCCAAGAAAGAGACCTGGCGGCTGGGCTGTCGCCTGGCTGCAGGGCCCTGACCCACCTGGCGGCAGGGCAATCGGAGCGCACGCTGTCCCTGGCCCCCTGCGCTTCTCCGTCAAATATTTCAGCTGGTTGCTTGGAGGTGGTTGTTGTTTTCATGTGGAAAATAAAGATCTTGCCAAGGTCACGTGTTATTTTTTCCCAGCTCTCAGTGGGAGGGAAACGCTTGGAGTGTGAGAAATACAACAGGCAACACGCCACCCACCGACCCAAGCCTGTCACCCCTGCCCCGCCGCTAACCCGACTTGAAACTCGGAGGCCGGCACCAGCCTGCGCGCTGCAGGAGGTGGAGGAGCCGCTCAGGAGGAGGCTCGTGCTGGGGCCCCAGAAGGACCCGCTGCAGAACACACAGTGCCCCTTCCCAGCCTCTGGCGCCCGGTAGACAAACGGCAGGGAGCCCTCCCGACCCTCGCTCAGGCCCCAAAGGCCACACTAGATCCTGAGGACAGACGCCACCAGCCCGCCTGCTCCCGAGAAGCCCCTTCCGCGGATGGGACACAAATCCGGGCAGACACCACCGAGGCCGGCCTCCAGGGCCACAAGCAGCTGTGGAAGGAGCCAAGTAGCTGGGTTCACCCCGGTGGACAAGAGGGCGGGGTGTGCAGGGAGCCCATCTTCTGTGCAGGGCGAGTGGCTCTCTCCGGGGCCCTTAGTGCAGCGCCTCAGTGAAGCACGGGGCCCACAGGCGGCCCGGAGGGCAGTGGTGTGCAGCGCACGACAGCACCCAGCACCGGCACTCAACTGGACGGCAGTGTGTGTGCGCGCGCAGGCCGGCTACCTTACACCGCTGGGCGCTGGGCTGAGTCTTCCGTCTTCACATCCTTTAGTTTCACCTCACGTGGAAAATGTGAAGTAATTCTGATCTCACCCCTCAACCCTTGTCCCCCTCCTTATTTACAAAAGCTTTGTTTCTATTTTTTCCTTCCATTCTTTTTTTTCCTTTTCCTTGGGAAAGGAGAGGAATGGGGAAAAAATAATCATCAAGATATATTATGAACAGGTACAATTCCCTATTATGAATGTGATCTTTATGTATATCAAGTGTACCAAGAATTAATTTAACAAACAACAAAAACCCCAAAACTAACACTTGAAAGAGAAAAAAGTAATAAAAAATATTACTTCGCCTCATTTCAAACCTTTGTCTGAGGCCTGCACCGCCCACGCTGTCGCCACCAGGTGGCGATGCAGGCTGACAAGAGCACTGGCCTTTGTCCCACGAGAGGCTGAGCAAGGCGAGCCAGAGCCCTGAGAGGCCTGAGGAGTGCAGAGGGAGGCGAGACGCTGCTCCCTAGCTCGGCCCCGCTGGCCCAGAAGCTTGGGAAGATCTAGTCCCGCTCCGCCCAGGTCGCTGCCCAGACGCAGCCTCCTCCAGGAAGCCCTCCTGCCGGCCTGGGTCTCCTTCCAGCCCAGAAGGATGGGGCGGGGCACCACTGCCAGTGGACTGGGCGACCCCGCCCAGTGGCCTTTGTGGTGGTCGCGACACCGGCCAAGGGCTGGCACCCCTCACGCTGAGCTGTGTTTCTGAGGCAGGAGGGGATTCTGATTGTTGGTCCAGGGGGCTGGGGGCAGCCAGGACCGAGATCGGGGAGAGACCCGGGCCAAGCCGGAGCCAGAAGGGAAAGAGGTTCGCCGAGCAGAGGCCGTCAGCCTGAAGTGGTCACCAGCTCTGCCACCCGAGGATCACACCTGCCAGAACAGGGCAGGACCCCCGGCCTGTCCTTCATCTGGATACCTGGGTCCAGCTGTGCCTGAAGCCATCCTTGGTTCGAAGAAGCCAAAACTGCAGCTTGAACCAGTGGGGATCCCTGCAGCTGCACAGGACTAAGTCCCAGCCGGGGAAAAGCACTTCCTGCGGCCTCACCTCAGCCTGCTGTCCTAGCTGTGGATGTGGACAGCCCCTTGAAGCAGAACACACCTCCACTTGGGGAGAAAGTGGACCCCACCAAGACCCCCTGCACTGTGCAACTCAAACTCAAACGCATACCTGACAAACACCGTTTTCTTTTTTTCCTTCAGTACTGGGGATTGAACCTGGGGCCTTCACACTGAGCTGTATTCCTGTAGGGGCCAGGGACAGGGCACGTTACCAGAACCTCTGCAGTGAGTCCTAGTCTCCTGCGAGCCACAGCAGCACAAGGCGAATTAACATCATACAGGGAAGGTAGAAAAATGAGACTTGGAGCAGCTGAGCTTTGGGCCTGATCAGTGCTGCTCTGGCCGGCAAAGACAGATGCCCACAAGCTTACCGCACCTTTATTCAGTACATCGGGAGAAACAGATGTAACAAATGACTTGCCAAGAGTTCAGTACATCAGGATAAACAAGGTGTAACAATCCAAGAACAATGAGGAACTGAGTAGATGAAGATTTTGTTCCTCCCAGGATGTTTCTTGTCCTGGAGCATCACAGCATCACCGGACCACTGAGGTCTCAGCTGTGACCGGAGACCAAAATGGAGTTTTGTCTGGAAACCCCAAAGGCTGGCCTCTAGGCAGAAGAACTAGGCCTGATCAAATGATTTTTCCCCAAAATGATGCAGACCTGCTCCCGCCATGCCCCCAGCCCGTTTTATTTTTTATTCTGAGACAGGGCCTTGCTAGGCTGACCAGGCTGGGCTCAAACTTGCAATCTTCCTTCCTGCCTCAGCCTCCCAGGGGCCCGGGGTTTAATTTGCTTTTAAAATGAATTGTAAGTAATTATTTAGAGGCCTGGAATCTCTCTTTTAAGTTCTTTTCCTATGTATTAATATTTAATCTCAGCGAAGTACAAAATCATTTGCCTACCAAGATGGGAGCCATGGGGAAAGAATCAATATCAGACACGTTCACTCCCTGTCGGTGCCGCCTGAGCCCCGGGCTTCTCGGGGCATTCGCGCCCCGGGTGCTGCAGCCCTAACACTGCAGGGAGCGAAGCCGCCAGGCAGCTTCCGGCGCGGGATCACCTGCCCGGCGCCTCCCACGCAGCACCAACTGAGGAGGGGAGGGTGGAGGCCCAGCCTCTCCCGGCCTCAGGTGCCTGGTCTCCATCCTCATCGCCTGGTGCAGCGAGGGGCTCAGATTCGGCCCCGCCTGTGCCCCTCCCAGCTTCCTGCCCTCCACAGCTCAGGATCGGACAGAGGCCACGTCTGTGCTCCAGGCTCGGTGGCGGAGATGGACACCGGCCAGGCCCGAGCGCGGCTCCCTGAGACCCCACACGCACAACAGCACAATGCCCACCTCCGTGGACTGCTCCTCCCCATGCACCAGGTTCAAGGCCAGCACCTGATTCGGTCTGTAGCCAGGTGTGGCACACACTCTGGCTCTGCCCCTGGGAAACCCGGGAGGCCCACCCTGCCCAGCAGGCCAGTTCCCCCAGCCGTGAAAGGCGAAGAGAGGAGGGTGCCGTGTGCCTTTCAGAGCTCACCTTGCCATGGTTCACTAAACGTCTCGGTCCCCTTCCCAGTCCCGAGCTGGAGGGTGGAGGACTGAGGAAGTGCAGACTGAGTCCAGCACGCTCCAGAGAGAAGAGGGACGCAATGGCCCCACTCGAGGACCAGGAACCCAGGTCACACATGGAGTAGAAGCTTCCGGACACAGGCGCCAGGCAGTGCAGGACGGAGAAGGGAGCCCCAGCCACCTCTGGAGCAGCTCAGAGAGGCTCTGCACACAACCCAGAGGGCTCTGGGCTGAGAAGACAGAGGAAGGGTCCAGGGAGGCTGAAGAGCAGACAGCACCACCCAGAAAGGAGTCGAGTCAGCAGCAGGCCCCTCAGGCTTTCACCTGCCGATTTTCACACACAGGGAGTATGGCTGCCCAAGTCGGGAGGCCAGAAGAGACAGCAGGACAATGCCAGCACTGGGCTGGGCTGGGCTGCACCCTCCAGCAGGGGGCGTCATAGTCCTCGAAAGGAAACTGCTATGCACTCCTGCAGCAGGGCGACCATGACCACCTGCGTGCTCACTCTGCATGCAGGGAAAATATCCTCACAAATGTAGCAGATGAAGACTTCTTTAAACAAACAAAAGGCTGAGAGAACTGTTTACCAGCAAACATGCACTACAAGAAAGTCCAGACGGAAGAAAAACCGTGTAGGGCCAGGGATGTAGCTCAGCAGCACTGTGCCTGCCTGGCAAGCGTGAGGTCCTGAGTTTGAGCCCCATTACAAGAAGAAAAAGGAAAACCGTGTAGCCCGTGTAGAAGAGACTACATGAAAGACTAAAGGGCGGACCCAGACAAGGAAAACTTCGTGAAGCATGCAGCAACAGCCCCAGGAGGAGCCCAGAGACAATGGCAGCTACTGCAGTGTTCGCACGCCCAGCCTGGGACACACATCCCTCCTCAAAGTGCGGCAAGAAAAAGATTCATGTGGTGAGCGGGCCCGCTGTGACCAAGCAGGCTCTAGAACAGTAAGACACACAGCAATTCCAGTAGTGAAGACAAAAATAGAATTATCTAAAAGCTCAATTAATTCAAACTGATACAGAAGGGAGGGGAAGGAGCAGCAACAGCAGTGGAAGGGATGGGCTCCGAAACTTCAAGCCAGTGAGAAGACCGAAGACCTCAATGTTGTGGTTCAGCTCTAGCTGCTGCCATGGCCTCCAGTGCTCACAGGAGGGTGTCTGGGGTGACGGGATCATGGGGCGCTGACTGAGTGTGGGGCCTGGTTGGAAGGCACAGGTCCCTAGGGGCATGACCCAGGGAATGAGGCTTCCTCCCGGCTCCTCCTTCATGCCCGGTTTCCTGCCTGCGGGGCGGCCTTCCTCTGCCAGAACCTTGGCCAGGCCTTCCTGCCGTGGAGCCAGCTGGCTATGGACTAAAAATGTGAGCCAAGAAACCTCTCTGCCTTTGAGCTGTGGGTGTTCGGTGTTGTGTCCCAGCAATGAGAAAGTGACTGAGACGTTAATAAACAGAAAGAGGTATGCGAAGATCCAGCGTCACTAAGACAGCAAGATGTCGGCTCTCCAACGGATCTCTGTTTTCTCATGGAGGACAGCAAGGGACACCTGCAGGTTCCACAGGTGCTGAGAGGAGACAGTGACACATGGGACAGAACCCGAAGCCAGCCGACAGCAGGCACATCCACAAGGCAGGAATGCCCACAGCGCTGATGAGGACGTGCCACGGCTGAGGACCCCAGGTCCACATCACCTGTGCAGCACAGTGAGCCACTCCCACAGCAGCAGTGCTGGTGACCACCGCTCACCTCCTGCCTGGCCAGGGACACTGTCAGCAGGCAGCAGAGACTGACCTGGCCCAGGGCTAAGCATCTTGTGGCCCTCAGAGGTGAGGTGAGGGACAGGCTCCTGTCCAAGGCCCCTGGGGTGAGCTCTGTGGTGCTGGGAACAGTGTGGCAGGGCTCAGTCAGAGTCCATAGCAGCACAACCAGGGACTAACAGACCAAGAAGCCTGCCTGTCCTCTGGGTGCCATAGAGCTCCACACTCTACAAGGGGCTCTGTCAGCCTGCAGAGCTTCTGAGGGGACACTCGAGGGGCCAGAGAGGAGCAGGGCCTCTCGGTCCACACTGTGGTCATCTCGGCAGGGGCTGAGAGAGCTGTGGATCACAGCTCTGGGTATGGAAGCCACAACCTGAGGAGGAAGGACCAGGCCCACGCTGGCTGACCCGCCCTGGACCACACCGATGCCAACCAATAGGCTTGTAGCAGCTGGCTGTAGTAAACAGAGAAAGAAGGAGGAAGACTCCCATTTTTGCTTCGGAGGAGAAGGTCCAGGCTTTGCCATTGCCTTCGGGCCTTCCAGTCCTCCAGGCTTCTAGTGCAGATTCCTCAACTTCCAGACACTGACACTCACCAGGCTCTGCTGTGGGCTCCAGGCCTTCCTTTCTTGACCAGATCCTCCACTCTCTGGGCACAGATGGCCCTGCGGCATTCTTCCACCCGGACTCTGCAGGTGGCCACTGTAAGCCTACTTTGTAAACCCTTTATATGTAAATCCGTTCCCCTAGTGAACCCTACCTGCTGCGGGGGTGCCCCACAGGGTGTCCATGGAGGCCTGAGTGCTCGGCAGACCTCACTCACCTGTGCATACCAAGTCACGTGCGGTGCTGGGTCTTGGCTTTCTCATTTAATGGGTGAGGGAGAGGTGGGGGCCCACCCAGCACGGATGTGGGCCCTGGCTGTCCCTGCAGCCAGTCTTTCCTGTGTCCCGTGCCGGCCTGGTCAGCACAGACCCTCCTGGGTCCTGCACCCCACCCAGCCCTGGACAGCAGGCACTGCATGAGCCTCTCTCCCCGAGGAGCACCCTTTGCCACCCCCAAGAGCTCACCCACACAGGGTGGCTGCACCCAGAGGGGCTGGGGCTGTGGGCACCAGGCCCACCCATCCTCCTCCTCTTTCTGACCCACTCCGCACAGACCAGCTGCCCTCCTGGCTGCATCCCAGCTATTCTGGGGGACCCAGGGCCTGCAAAGACACACTCGGTCACTGCCTCCTGCTGTCCCCAAAGCCTCTCCTGAAACTGGCCTTGGGATGCAGACCCAGGGGGCTTGCTGCCCCCTGGAGGCCAGGAGGAGAACTGCCCAGATCCACTGCCCCAGCCCCAGTCAACAGCTTCCTGGCAGGACAGTCCCACACTACAGCAGGCTGACCCCAGACAGCTGGAGGGCCTGGGCAGAGCTCGCCCTTGCCACTCCCCGAGAGCCACCCCACAGGCTCTGGCAGAGACCCTCTACTCCCCTAAGGCGAGTGCTGCCTGCACAGGTGAATCTGGGGAGCTGCTCTCTGCTCTGGAACCTGGGGGACCGAATGCAGGTGCCAAGGATGGCTGAGCAGGTTCTCAGGTGCCCCCTGTGTGGGATGAAGCATCTGCCCAGCTCAGAGTAGCATGGGAGCCACCGCAGAGGGCAGGGTGGCCGCTGCCAAGGGATGATGCGTTTCAACGTCATGGTCCAGGGATAATGAATTATGGGGAGACCAGCTGAGAGTGTCTCCATCACCTACTGCCACAACAGCCCCCAGACTTGGTGGCTTAAAACAGCTGCCAATGCATTGCTCACAACTCTAGGAGGCCAGAATGGGGGATGGGCTCAGGGGGTGGCTCGTGGTTCCCGTGTGTGGGCTGCGCTGAGCATGTGGCCACATCCAGGCAGGGGCTGGGTGGAATCGAAGGTCTGAGGAGGGTCACTGACACTCGTGGGGCCTGGGAGGCAGGGGTGCTAGTGACGAAGAGAAATGAGCTATCAAGTCATGAGGAGACACAGAGAAGACGTAAATGCACATTATTAATCGGGAGAAGCCAATCTGATGAGAATGTTCAGTGTGTTTCCCACTACAGGAATCCTTGTGAAATAAACCCTATGAAGTACAAAGATCAGTGGTTGCCAGGGGCTGGAGGTGAACAAGCAGAGCTCAGTCTCCAGGGGGAGGGAAGCCGCTGTATCTGACCCCGTGCTGGCTGATACATCATCTCACAGATGTTTCCAAGCCTCCAGAGTGTGCATCCCTGAGTGGCCCTCAGACTCCAGCCTGTGCAAACTACAGACTTAATAACAAGGCTGTGGCGGCCTACAGAAGAACGTAATGAGCAGGAATAGGAAAGGCAGGGCTTATCCGCTCGTGTGGGCCTGGTACCCTATGGTCTGTCTTGCCTCTGTCTGTGGAGGTCTAGTGTCTCGAGCTGACCTGTGAAAATGGTTCCATGCTCTCTTGACCCAGAAAACCCCACAAAATCATGCAAATCAAGAGGCTCGAATCTTCGTGTTCACTTTAAGAACACCCGTGAAACTGCCCAGGCCATCAAGAGTATGCATATCCGAAAGGCCACCAAGTATCTGAAGGATGTCACGTTAAAGAAACAATGTGTGCCATTCAGGCGTGACAATGGTCAAACAGTGGGGCTGGACACAGGGCTAGTGGCCCAAAAAGAGTGCTGAATTTTTGCTGCACATGCTTAAAAATGCAGAGAGCTTAAGGGTTTAGATGTCGATTCTCTGGTCATTGAACATATCCAGGTGAACAAAGCACCCAAGATGCACCGCCATGCTTATAGACCTCATGGCCAGATTAACCCATACATGATCTCCCCCTGCCACACTGAGATGATCCTTACTGAAAAGGAACAAACTGTTCCTAAACCAGAGGAGGAAGTTGCACAGAAGAAAAAGATATCCCAGAAGAAACTGAAGAATCAAAAACAAGGCACGGGCATAAATTAGGCATAAAATAAATGGAAATAAAAGTTAAAAAAAAAAAATAACAAGGCTGCAGTGCTGACCCCTCAGTTCTAACAGCAACAAACCAACGCACAATGCCAACAACAAAGTGTGAGGAGGCTTAGAGGGTGCCACAGAGCTCTCTACATGTTCCACTCTGTTTTTCTGTAGATGTAAGACTTAAATCTGAAATTAATAAAAACACACAGACTCTGGCACGTCAGAGTAAAATGGCTGAAAACCATGGAGGAAATATTAGAGCACCCAGAGCTTGAGTCCCCAAATGGCCAGGCAGTGGGTACCAGCAACTCAGCTTCTCCAGGACAGGGTGTCTGGAGTCTGGAAAACAACAGCCCGGAGAGGAACTGCAGTGAGTGGAGGTTATTCTGGAACCACGAGGGAACTGACAGAGGAGAAGACAGGATTAAGTGTCACACGGTGGAGGCACCACGCAGTGCTGCTGGGAGGCCAGTAAAATTACAACTCTTTTGCTCAGGAAGAACTACAGAACTGCATTGGGACCAAAAGGGTGACCAGCAGTTGGAAGCAGCAGTAAAATGAGAGACGCTGCTTCACAGCGGCCTTCCACAGGCCACAGTGACCTCGGTACAGTGCCACAGTCACGGAGCAGGAGCTGGCAGGTTGCCACTGCAGGGAGGCCTGGGCGTCTGAACCCGGGGCTCACTAACACAAGCACAGCAGGGGCTTTTAACGCCCACGTTTGCAAAGAGATAGAGCAACTAAACAAAAAACCAATACAGAAACTTCAGAGCTGAACCACACCCTGAACATATGGACTTAATGGAGCTATACAGTGCTTCACCCCGTACAACAGAGCATACGTTCTTGGCAGCAGCACATGGTACTTTTTCCAAAACAGATCACATACGAGCCCACAAAGCTTGCTTCAGTAAATACAGAAGAATAGAAATTACCCCATGCATACTATCAGATCACTCTGCAACGAAAATAGAAATCAACGGAAGAAACTTCAGAAAACGCAAAAGATCCTACAAAATTTACATTGAACCCCTAAACGACCAATGGGTCAGAGAAGAAATTTTTAAATTTCTGGACATTAATGACAATGACAGTACAACTTGTGGAAACCTCTGGGAGACTATGGAAGCAGTTCGAAGAGGAAAATTCATTGCAATCAGTCCTCACATTAGGAAAACAAGACAAGCTCAAATAGACAACCTTATGAGAAATCTTAAGATACTTGAGAAACAACAACAAACCAGCCCTAAACCAAAATTAATGAGGGAAACTCTAAAGATGAGAGTGGAAATCAATGAAATTGAGACTAAAAAGAAAAAAGAAATTAATGAATTGAAGAGCTGGTTCTTTGGAAGAATCAATAAAATAGATAAGCCCATAGCCAGAGAAAAGACTCACATCAATGCAATTAGAAATTTTTTAAAAACTGAAATCACAACAGCCACTGTGGAAATCCAAAAGATAGTAACTACTTTGAAAAATTACATGCCAACAAATTAGCAAATGCTGAAGAAATGGACAAATTCCTAGACACATACAAACTATTGAAACTAACCCCAGGAGACGTAAAGATGCTTAACAACTCAAGAACAAGCAATGAAATTGACACAGTAATAAAGAATCTACCAATGAAATAAAAGCACAGGACCTAATGGATTCACTGCTGAATTCCACAAAACCTTTAAGGATGTTGTATCACCAGTACTCCTCAAGCTCTTCAAGAAATTGAAAGGGATGGAGTACTCCCAAACTCATTTATAGAAGCCAGTATCATCCTGATCTCAAAACCAACAGAAGACCCAACTAAAAAAGAAAATTATAGGCCAGTCTCTTTTTTTAAGAATTTTTTTTGGCGGGGGGGGGGGGGGGGCATGGTCTTGCTCTAATTTAGGCTGGCTTTGAATTCACTATTTAGCCCAGGATCCTCCTGCCTCAGCACAGGGAATCATAGGCATTGTCACCACGCCTGGCTAGGCCAATCTCCTTAATGAACATGGATGAAAAAATCCTCAATAAGGTATTAGCAAATAGCAAATAGACTGCAGCACATTATCAAGAAGATCATACATTATGATCAAGTAGGTTTCATCCCAGAGATGCAAGGATGGGTCAACATACATATGTCAATAAATGTAATGCATCCCATAAACAGGAGCAAGGTAAAAAACATGTGATCACATCAATAGATGCATAAAATTCTTTTGACAAACTCCAACACCCTTCTTGATAAAAAAAAAATACCCTAAAGAAAACAGGTATATTTTGCTGCCTGCTGCACAACCGCAAGGACTCGAGTTTGATCCCCGGTACCAAAAAAAAAAAAAAGGATATAAACAGGTATAGAAGGATCATACTTGAATGATAAAAGCTCTGTATGACAAACCAATATCCAGCATCAAACTAAATGCAGAAAAACTAAAATCGGGAACAAGACAAGGATTTCCACTATCAACTCTTCTTTTTAACATAGCACTTAAAATGTTAGTCAGAGCAGTTAGGCAAGAGAAAGAAATAAAAAGGATACATATGGGCCGGGGATTTAGCTCAGTGGTTTCACCGCCTGCTGCACAAGCACAAGGACCCAAGTTCCATCCCCGGTACCAAAAAAAAAAAAAAAAAAAGGATACATCTGGGAAAAGAAGAACTCAAATTATCATTAATTGCAGATGACATGATACTCTATATAGAAGTCCCAAAGAACTCTACCAAAAAGCTTTTAAAATTAATAATAAACTTCAGCAATGTAGCAGGATACAATATCAACACACAAAAATCATTATCCTGTGTACACCAATGAACAGGGTGAGAAGGAAATTATGAAAATGATAGCATTCACAGCAGCTTCAAGAAAAACTAAATACCTAGGAATTAAAAAAAAGAAAACTTGGGCCTAGGATTTAGCTCAGTGGTTCTGCCGCCTGCCTTGCAAACACAAGGTCCAAGTTCGATCCCCGATACCAAAAAAAAAAAAGAAAACTACAGCATTCTTAAAAAGGAGATTGAATGGCGCCTGCCTCACAAGCACAAGGTCCCAAGTTCGATCCCCGGTACCAAAAAAAAAACCCCAAAAAACAAAAAAGGAGACTGAAGAGGACATCAGAAAATGGAAAGATGTCCCCTGCTCCCAGATAGGCAGAATCTATATTGTCAAAATGACCATATTCTCAAAACTGTTAAATAGATTTAATATGGTCCTGATCAAAATACCTACAGCATACTTTACAGATCTAGAAATGGAGCAGAACTGATGGAGTGAAAGGAAAATGTAAAGGCTCAGCAATCGGTCTCTACACATGAGTCTTACTTGGATGCTGACCTTTCAAAAGACAAAATATTTGCATCATGAGACAAAAATAGGAACTATCAAGCTATGACTATCCCTAGTTTTTACATGTGATAATGGTGTCATGGCTTTTTAAAGGACCCTGGTCATTGTAATCCACTCTGAAGTACTCACACAAACGGCCACAGAATTGAGGATTATCTGAACAGATGAGGGCACAGTGTGGGTGGCAGCGGAGCCCTCCCACACTGCAGAGAGGGCTCTATCTCGTGCACCAGTGGCTAAGAAGCCAAAGGGTCCATGAGCGGAAGGCTTCAGGAAGCCAGGCCCTGCATTGTGCAGCACGGCACTTCTCAGGTGGTAAGAGAAAATATTCAGCATTCAGGCAATCTAAAGCGGGGAGTAGAGGAGAGGAAGGACCACAGAGCAGGCAGAACAAAGTTCTTAGGTGACAGATTTAAACCCAAGTTCATCAGTGACTACACAAGACATCAATGGGAAATCCCCAACTAAAAGGCAAAAAGGCAAAGATTTCTAACGGGGCTTTGCTCCCTCCCTCCCTCCTTCCTTCCTTCATCTCTTTTTTAGACAAGCTCTCACTATGTAGCTCAGGGTGGCCTTGAACTCACAGCAGTCCTTCTGCCTCAGCCTCCCACGTGCTGGGATTACAAGTGTGTGCCTCCATGCTCAGCTTTTTAAAATCTTTTATTTTTTGCCTGACTGGGCTTTAAAATAATCAACACCACATATTCTTTACTAGATATGTGTTTCAAAGTACAGATGTAGGAAGACTGACTCTCCAAAGATGAAAACAGATAACCATGCAAACGAGCCAAAAGAGAATGCCACAAGCACATTAGGGTCAAAGTACATCTTACTGCTAATGATGCTTTGTGCTTGAAGCAGGGACACTGCATAATGGCAGAAGTCTCAATTCTCCAGGAAAATCAGTACATGCAAATCTATATGCACCTAATAATGTAGATTTTTAAAACATACAGCAAAAGCTGGCAGGTATGTAAAGACAAAGAGATGACACTAGCCGCAAGGAGATCAGAGACCACCCCAATTAACAGAAGAAAGCAATGGGATATGTGTGTAAATATACACACATTTTAACAGTATCATCAGTAAATTTGGGCCAGATTAACGTGTATAGAACCTCTACACCTAGCAAATGCAGTGTGCCATAATAAATGTAAATACATACAATAGAATACTAGAAAATATATTCCTATACTACAGAACATATAGAGACTATTTATTATAGGGTATTACTATATATTATGCAATACTATGCCACTATACACAGCTACACAATGCTATGCATGATGCAGTGACAGTACTATCCTATAATAAAATGTGGAAGTATGCACATATTTTTCACCCAGAGCAAACTGTTGGCAAAACCTAACCATACGCGGCATCACAGCAGTCACAGGAAGGGGGAGGGACAAAGGGTACCGCGCAAAGGCTACTTTCAGAGCAGTCTCACTTCTGAAGAAGGACTCACGTCATGCACATTTGTAAAACCCACAAAACATGCAGCAAAAAGAGCAAGCCAAAGAGATGTAACCATGGACTGCAGTCAACAATGTGTGGGTACCGGTAATCAACTCCCTCAAATGTGCCACACCAATACAAGAGGCCGACGTAGCGGAAACTGGAGCAAAGAAGGAGCACACAGAGATTCTCTGTACTTTCTGACCAGGTTTCTTTGCACTTATGTTTCAGTTTAGGGCATGCGTGTACATAATGATCACACTCCTCGTGGGCACTCAGTACATGCACATAACACAGCCCAGCACCTCTTGCGCCCCGTTCCCTTCCTGCCTCCCCTCCCGCATCTCTTGACCTCTTTGCCCTCTGAGAACGATCTATCTCCATACTTCCTACGATGAATCTTTTATTTTGCCCTTTATTTTTACTCTTGGATTCTTAGCAATTTCTCAAACAAAGGACTCATATCCAGAATACATAAAGAACTTGAGAAATTAGGCCCCCAACATAAAAGACCCAATCAAAAGATGGGCACATGAAATGAACAGACAATGACAGAAGAAAGAAAATGGCCAATAAACACACAAAGAAATGCTCAGCATCACTGGGCCTTAGAGAAATGCAAATTGAAACAGCACTGAGATTCCCTCTAACCCCAGAAAGAATGGCCATCATCAAGAAAGCAAATAGTAACACATGCTGGACAGGCTTTGGGGAAAGAGGAACCCTTCTCCACTGTTGGTGGGAACGTAAACTAGTATACCCACCGTGGAAATCAGTATGGAGAGTCCTCAAAAAGCTAAAACTAGAAATTCCATTTGATCCAGCTATTCCCCTTCTAGGTATCTTCCTGAAGGAGCTAATGACATCATACAAGTGATACATACACATTCATATTTATAGCAGCATCGTTCATAATAGCTAAATCTTCAAAGTGGCCTATATGTCCATCAACAAACGACCGGGAAAAGAAAATGTGGCATTACACACCATGGAGTACTGCTCTTCCATAAAGAAAGGTAAACTCAAGTCATCTGTAGGAAATGGATGCACCTTGAGACCATAACGTTAAGTGAAACAAATCAGACACAAACTTAAATATCACATAGACCAATTTTTCTGTAAACCTAAAACTTCTCTGAAAACAGTAAAGTGTATTAATTTCTTTTAACTGACCACATGCTGGACCTAAAGCACAACCTAGCAGAGAAAGTGAGTGACCATGTGAGTGTTTTCAGGGAGTAAGTTTTCCAGAATAATCGTGATGGGGGCGGGGGGGGCATTGCTGTACATTTTCCCTGTAGTCTGTCAGCTTTTGTGTGTTACAGGTCAGTTCTATAGTAAGGGAATTATCACAGCTCCCTCATAATCACAAAAATGTAGACCAAAGGACTGAACAAATGCGCTTGATTGGACAGGGGTGGCTGTTTCCCCCCACATCCCACACCCGTCCTTTGGTTAAAATACATGTGGAATATTTTCCACAATTAACCACATATTGAAATGGAAAGTTTCAACTATATCCAATAAAATTACCCTCTCAGAACATCGTTCTTTGACCATAATGTGATAATATTAGAAATCAGAAATAAAACTTAAAACGTGCTCATGTGTCTGCATATTTACCCAAGATTTATTTACAGAATCCAGAACTGCTTTCTCTCAGTGAAGTCTGCTAAGACCATTTAGGGGAACATGAACCTGGGGCTAGCAGTGTTCTCAGAAATAAGCGTGAGCCCTGGCCAAGTGGCAAGGAGAAGGTCCCCAGTGTGTAGGTGTGTGTCACTGTGCCAGGGCAGCGCGTGAGGTATGGGAGTGTGGGTGAGGGACCCTAAAGCGGGGACTGAGCCCTCCTGGTGCCCAGGAGCTGGCAGGTGTTTAGGTGGAAAGAAACCTTGTCCGTCAGAAACATGGCAACCACCAGGGCTGAGATGGCAGCCGGATCCTCACCTCGGCCCCTCAGCTCCCTCCTCTGTCGCTCGGGTGATGTTTATTACTCTAGGTCACGTTTGTGCCACAGCCCGGCAGTTCGGGGAGACCACTAGCCCGTGCTGGCATGTGCTGCCCTGGCCTCTGGGACAGCCCCCCGACGCCGGCAGGCGGCACTGCGAGGCGATTCTAAAGGTCCGCCCCAGGGGCCACCGCCTGGAGTCTTCAGCAGCTCTGGGAAGAGATAAGGTACTAGAAGGCTTCCCTAAAATGAGCTACCGAGCAGTGCCTTCGTGCTGAGGCCAAGCCCCATCTCTGGCACCCATTCAAATAACGGGGGGAAGGGCAGAGTCTCACCCAAGGTCTCAGGTCCACTTCAGCGCCCAGAACAGCCAAGCCAGCCATGCTCTTGGGCCAAGGTGGCGGCGCAGCTGCTGTCCCATCTGTCCTCCCCCGCCCAGGGTGCTCACCCGTGCAGAATTTGCCTCGCCAGAGGGCAAAGGAGCTGCAAACTTTTTAACCTCTCATGATTAGGAAATATCACAGGAAAAAATAACTCAAAAGCAAGTTTAGAGGTGTAAAACAAAATCAATAAAAACATAAAGAAGCTCAAAATATGGCTGGAGACTTAGCTCAGTGGTTCCAGCGCCTGCCTCGCAAGTGCGAGGTCCCGAGTTTGACCCCCGGTACCAAAAACAAAAAAAAAGAAGCTCAAAATAAATACCCTGTAGGCATCTTTCAGTGTCTGAGTTTAACTCTCCGATTCCAATACTGGCCGGTGTGGCTTTTTGTGTAAAATGAGCTATCCTTATGGGATGTTTTACAAGAAAATGGCTAAGATGTTTCAGATAACACAGCAGCGCTGAGGCCTCCCTGTGCTGTGGGAACCAGCAACCGGCTCTCATTCTAGGGGTCCAAACCTGGGTGGCGGCCTGCAGCCTGGGAAACCACGGCGGCCTCTTCCGGGGTTTGTTCCTTCTCTTATTTAATTCTCCAGGAGACGCGTGTTGTGGAAGCAGGAGCACTCTGCAGGTGCTGCCTTCTGTGCGGGTGGTCTTCCGCCTCCTAGTTGCTAGGGGTTGTTTTCCAGCCGCGCAGGCCGATGATGCATGGCGTGTGGGCGGGTCGGGTGGGGTGGGGTGGTCACCAGCGGCAGCCAGCTCAGGCCTCTCAGGGCCTGCTCCCCACACTTAGGAGTTGCTCAGTGAGTCCCCTCAGCTCCAGCTGGTGCTCTGCCACCCCGCCAGCCTTCCCTTCCCCAAGACATGGCCACCAAAACGCAGCTGCTAGGGCCGGGGATTTAGCTCATTGGTTTGGAAGCCCGCTGCGCAAGCGCAAGGACCCGAGTTCGATGCCCGGTACAAAAAAAAAAAAAAAAAAAAAACAAACAACAAAAACCCAGCTGCTCGTCACTGGGAGCTCACCTGAGCCCGGGGCAGATGCATTGGCCAGCTGGGGCCACAGGGGGGCCAGGAGACCTTGGTCCAGAAGAGCCTGCGGGGGCCGACCAGGGACACAGCGCCCACTTCACCGACGCAGAAACAGGCACAAAGGAGCTGAGCAACTGACCAACAGCCCCTTCCTCAATGCGGAGCTGCTCCACACGCTCTCTCCCAAGGCTGGCAAGGGCTCTGCGCCTCGGCTGCGGCCGGGAGCCTTCAGCCCCACAGATCCCCTGCACATCTGACACCCCCGGGAAGCAGGACCAGCAGCCGGGGAGCAGAAATCCGGAGGGGTCAGAGAAAGTGGGGCTCCACCCCGATAGCTGGGGTGAAATCTCCCTGGGCGCCAGTAGATGGCACCATCAGCCTGAAAACGCTGCCCTGCCCGCAGGGGGGTTTATCTTCGGCACAATGCTGGCCGGCCATCCAACCCTGGGGCAGCAGGTGGCCTTCCACGGGCGTCCTTCAACTGCCTGACTGGAGCCCCGCCCTGTCCCCTGTTCCTTGCCTCTAGCCCTTCTGAGATGGGGGCTGGAGGAAAGGTTCTTGATTAACCAGCCTAAAGCTCCATGCCTGGCTGGGCCGCCCACTTCAGAACCCCTGGTTTCGTGTAACCCCCGGTGGTGCCGCACACAGCCTCAGCCGGAACCGGCTCGGGTAAAGGCTCGGACGCCCGCCTCGCCAGCGCCTGCCCTGAGCACAGCCACCCCCACGCTCCGAATCTCGCAGCCTGTGTCCTGGACCCGCCTGACTGCTCCCAGCATCTCGGCCTGCTGGGGCACGGACCCCCCGCACCACCTCCCAGCTGAGCAGCCCGGAGTCCCGGCCTGCGCCCCCGTGGGCAGGATGGGAAGGTGGGCGTTCAGGCCGGCCAGATTCCCACGCAGCGAAGCTGGATCTGAGAGGGAGGCTGGCAGGAAGCCCAGCTCCTCAGTCCCCGACAGGAGGGGGCGCCTCGGCCACACCCCCTTCCCTGATTAAAATGCCCCTGGCCCGCCCCTGGCCCTCAGGGAGATCAGTTCAGCCTCAGGCCTGTCTGGGTGCGGGCAGCTCAGAACTGGGCACCCGGACTCGCTTCCCCCCTGTAGGGGCCCAGGCAGCACCCTTGGTCAGAAGCCACCTGCTGGTCTTCAAGGAACAGGGACAGGCGAGCCCCCGACCCCACCCCTCGCCGCCGAGGGTGGCGGGCAGGAGTCCGGGCACCCGCCCGCTCCCCGCTCTGTTGTCCGACGGCGCCTCGCTCCTCCCCTCCGAGAGGAGAACTGAATTGCAGGACAGCCCGAGAACTTTCCCCCAGACACCAAACCGAAGCCAGAGGTCTGACCCTAAGCTCCCGATCCCTGCGTGCGTTTCGGTGAGGACGACCGCCTCAGGACGCACCCGTCCAGGCTGCTGGTCCAGGAAAGGACCGCCGTAGGCAGGCGCTCGCGGCCAGACGGGCCCCCTGGCCCCAGACCTCGGGAGCCGGGCGTCTGCCCCTGCGGCGCTGTTCGGAGGCGCAGAGAAGGTCCGCGCGGGCTCCCGGGGGCGCCGAGGACGCAGGCAGGCACCCGGGTCCCGCCGCCTGCGGCCCGGCCTGCGGATTGTGCGCCCCGGGTGAGCGGACTCGGAAGGGGCGGCCCCCAGGGCCCCTCTGATTGGACGGCGCCAAACCCAGCCGGTGCCTCCCCTAAAAAGCGAAGCGGGGCGAGCGAGCTGCCGGGCCGGCGCGCGGCCGGAGCCGAGAAGGGAGGCGCGGGTGGGCATGGCCGAGCTCAAGTCGCTATCGGCGGACGCGTACCTGGCGCTGAGCCCCAGCTACGCGGCGGCTCGGGGGCCCGAGGCGGCCCGCGACTACTGCGCGCCGGGCCCGGGCGGCGACCTCCCCTTGGCTCCCCCGTCCCGCGCCCCGGAAAGCAGCGGCGAGCAGAGCTGCGACGAGGACGACGCCTTCGAGCGGCGGCGGCGGCGGCGCGGGCCCGGGGGCGTGGTGGACGGGCGGCGGCGGCCGCGGGAGCAGCGCTCGCTGCGGCTTAGCATCAACGCGCGCGAGCGGCGGCGCATGCACGACCTGAACGACGCGCTGGACGGGCTGCGCGCCGTCATCCCCTACGCGCACAGCCCGTCGGTGCGTAAGCTCTCCAAGATCGCCACGCTGCTGCTGGCCAAGAACTACATCCTCATGCAGGCGCAGGCCCTGGACGAGATGCGGCGCCTCGTGGCCTACCTCAACCAGGGCCAGGGCCTGGCAGCGCCCGTGGCCCCGGCGCCGCTGACACCCTTCGGCCCGACCGCCGCGTACCCCTTCTCGGCTGGCGCCGCCCTGGGGCCCTGCCCGGACAAGTGCGCCGCGTTCTGCAAGCACTGCGGCGAGAAGCCGTGAGCGCCACCCGCCGGCCGCCCGTGACTCCCCGCTTGCGCGGGTGCGGGCCCGCCGCCGACCGCCGCGGCACGGTGGGGCGCGGGGCGGAGCTGGGATCCCCCGAGAGCGTCGTCGGGCGGGCCACGGTGGCGGGAGGCGCCGGGCTCCCTCCGATCGCTTCCCAGAGCGGCCGCCGCGGGGCCGGGCGCAGACGGAGTCCCTGGGCCCTTGAGTGAGCGGCCGGCCCGGGGGCTGCGGCGGCTCAGGCCGGCCCCAGCCCCCCCAGCCGCACCTTCCTGCCGGGCGGACGCGGAGCTGGAGGCGAACTCCGGAAACGCCGGGCGGGGCGCGAGTTGCCCGAGCCCGCGCTTGTTTATCCTCGTCGGGCTGGAGGCTCGGTGAAGCCTGCGGTGGACCCTAAAGCCCCGGACTCCCCGCCGGCCTGGCCGGAGCCGGCCTGGCGCCCCCGCCCGCACTCATCCGGACGACCCGCGGAGGGCGCTTCCGGTCGAGACTAGCGCCGCAACTCCGAAGGCCCCCGAGCGAGGCCGAGGCCGAGGCCGAGGCCGGGCTGGGTGAGTAGCTGCGGGCGCCTGGCGACAGCTCGGGCGGCGGAGCGCCTGTCCGTGGCGCTTAACTTTAATACGTTTCAAGCGGCCCTTTTGTATTTGCAAAACGAAGTGTGTGATGAAGTCTTACTTATAAAACTTATGCTGAATACCGGTTTCTGCTCATTTCCATTTTTATTTCTGCCCACCCCCCACCCCCCACATTAGTTTATCAGTTCTGCGCATTCAAAAAGCTGAGTGTTAAGACTATCGATAAGCCAGGGCAGGAAAACTGGAAACCCAGATGTTCTGGGGTCATTTCAAAGCAGGTTCACATCAACTTGATAAATTACTTTCGTATGGTAATTTGAGATAGTTGTGTATTTCATTTAATACCGGAGATGTGTGGTCCAAAATAAAGTATTGGATTTCAGTTTCTTTTGCAGAAATAGTATGATTAAATTTTAATATCTAATTATGTAGTGTCCATCTGTGACTGAATTAATAATTTCGATTTTCACACAACTGTGCGTGTTTGGTAGCCCTGCTTTTAGGGCCCAAAAAGTCGCTGATCGCCAAGCTACTACTCATAGCAGATATGTGAAATTATAAGAAAAAGGTGAAAGAGAAAAATCTTGTCTTCCCCCTTTGGGTGAAAAACAGGTTTCCAAAAACATTACTTCATTAATCTAAATTTTCTCCAATAATTAACTTGAATAAAAGTTCAAGTTAAATTTAAACATTTTGTAAATTGCCAAGCTGTTTATCTATTGTTCCCCTAAAATGTCAGCAAGCCTTTCTCTGGGGTTGAGTGGGGTATAGTTTTTCAAAGTGAAATTCAGTAGCTTTCTCAGCCACTGATAAAGCAGTCCCATCTATCAAAATGAAAGACATAGGTTTCCCAGTCCCAGACCACCCCCAGAGCCAAGTGCAGAGCAGCCACATCCAGTCGGCAAGGGCAGGCCTGGGGCCGCGGCTCTCTGGGGTGGCTCTGGCTCCTGCAGTAAGCAGAGCGTGCCGTGAGTCTTCACCCTGCGAGGCCAGGCCGTAGGGCTGGGGCTCCCTGGGAGCTGGGCGGAGGAGTGAAGTAGGGAAAGGGTGTGCTAACCTGGACCCAGACCAGCTTGATTCTAGGCTCTCAGCAAGCCGTGCAGCGCTGCTGAGGTCCCGTAGTGAGCCCGCCCCGGGGCTGGGACGCCCGCACCAGCGCTTTGGGCCAGCGTCCGTGCCGAGGGAGAATTCAGACTCTGTGAAGTGCACATTCTCAAGTGGCCACAGAAAAAGTGAGCAAAAGCAGATGAAGTCGATTGTATTGATAAATATTATCCAACCCCATGTATCCAAAATAATATCTCCACGTCTAATCAATGCCTTTCAGCTATTAGTGCCATCTTTTACACTTCGGTGCCCAGTCCTCCGACTGCAGTCTTGCTGCAGAGCTCTCCTCTTGTCAGCCCGGCCCTGTCTCCAGTGCTCAGTGGCCTCAGGTGGCCATGGCTGCTGTGTGGGATAGGGCAGCCCCAGATCTGCACACGCAGAGCCCTACAAGCCCTTTGTGTCCCCTTTTTGCTTAATAATAACCAAGAAATGTCTGCTGATTTGGGGGATAAGTTCTGGAGCCTTGTTTCTTTTCTCATCCTGAGTCACTGAGTCTCCCTCCAAAGTACAGCAGGGCCAGGGCAGGTGGCACGAAGATGCCACTGTCAGCTTTCTGCCAAGAGTCGGTGGCCGCATGTCCAGCGCGCGTCTGCTTCCCCATGCCCTCCAGCCTTGCATTGGCCAACCACACCGAGTCCTGGGAGCTGTCAGGAGCAGCCGATTAATAGGTGGAAACATTATCACCACCATTGGTGAGGACCCTGAGTCCTCCTTGACCTTGAGTAGGGGTTAGTCTTGAACGGAAGCATCTTCTTCCCCTGCTCAACACACAAGTGGAAGTCAGCCTGCTTGACAAATCTGTAGAGTGGACTCCTAAAATCTCAGGTCAAGATTCCCTGGGTTGGCCTTGATTAGAGAAGGGGCTCCTTAACGAAGCCCAGTTCATGGGGGCTGAGAGCTTGAGGCTTCTCTGAGCTCCCGGGGGCCACTGTTGAAGCAGGAAAAGCAGACTGCCCAGCTAGGTCCTACACCATCTTCATTCACTGTCTGCCATATCCACAGCAGCCTGCTGCCGGCCTACGGCTCACCCCTGGCACCCGATGGCTCGCCAAGCAGAAGCAGAGTGCTGAATAGGTCAGAAGACAAAAAGCGGAGACTTGTGGCTTCTCCTTTCCTTAAAACACTCAGACTATTTCTCTTCCCATGTTCTGATGCCCTGTGGTCACTGTAACTAAAGCAGGTATGGCCCAACCCTGCCGCCTTGCCCCACACAGGATTTTCCCACCTACGCAATAGGTTTGTAGTGCTTTTGGTTCGATGGTGCCCAAGGTACTTCATACCCAAAGGCCTTTCATTTGCCCACAGCTAAGAAATGCACTCGCCTAAGACGCGTGCCTGACCTGTAGACCCAGGCCATGGCAGGGCAGAGTGGTCGCTGCCCATCTTCGACTCCAGGGGCCTGAGTTTGCCATGCCTCTCCCCAGCAACCCCTCCTCCTTCCGCCCATGATGCTCCTATTAGGCAGGGTGGTTTCCAGCTGTTTGTTTTGTTGTTCATTTCATCCTAAAGATGAGATTTTTCCCTCTCACTTATGCAGATGTTCAGTCACTGGGAAGCCTGTTTCACCATATGATTAAGTTAAAGAACATCCCAGCACAGGCAAGCTTTGCCAAATATGCGTGTCTGTTTTCCTTGCAGGCTGGGAACGTTAATAGAAGAGGCGCCTCTTCATAAAGGACACATACTGTTTTCCTAAAGGGTTGGGTAAAATGCACAAACCATCCCAGCCCCAAAGCCAGCACGGCCGCTCCATCAGCTGTTTGAAAGAACTCCGAGTGTAACCAAGTAGCAGCTTCTAAGCCTTGCTTAATCTGGCACAGAATGATTACAGCAATTTTGTAATGTAAATTTGTTTGTGATATGTTTTTAGTCTAATCACTTTGGCATCCCATTTGAAGGGATGGAGATAGAGGGATTTGCAATGTATTAAGTCATTCTCTAACAATTGTCTCTTCGGACTTGGAGCCCTGGCCACGGGGCTCCAATATCCCAGGGAAAGTCTGTTCCATGTAGTCAAAGTTAATACACATTTGCGAATTTAACCCCAAAGGAATAAAACCCATTTACCATGAATGCAGAAAGGTTCAAATGATTAGCAAAACGACCTTTCGTGGCAGCTCTTCCCTGTGGTAGAAAGTGATTTGTGCTGGTCCTTTGCAGTCTGAAGTGCCCCAGGTATATTTCCCCGTGTAATGGAGAGAGGCTGCTGTTGAGCAGCCCTCTGAGTGAGATCAGAAATATTCCTGAAGCTAACGTAAAGCAGAGGAGCACTTGTGAGGTGCACACACTGAAAAGGTCCCTGAACAAACTGCACTGCCTGTGTCCCTGGCTCTTTCATCCATGCTTGCGGCTGTGGTTCAGCGTCCCTGGACGTCCCAGGGAAGCGTGCCCGGCTTGTGAGAGCCAGAGCACAGGCTGCCTCCCTGGTCCAGCAGCCACAGCCTGCACCTCTGAGAGGCACAGCTATCAGAACGCAGGCTGAGCCAGGCACGGTGCACCCGCCCCTAGCTTCTTTCCGCCAAACACTCAGCCACCTGGCGTGCTCACCCCACCAAGGGCCACGGTGACGGAGCCTGACCTGGCTCAAGGCGTTCACAGGAGCAGCCCCTGTCTGCTCAGCCTCGTTCTGCCCCTGGGTCTCACTTTGTCCAAAGCAATGAGCCTACACTCAGTCGCCCTCCCAGGGACCCTGATTTGCCCTGACGTGAGGCCCGTCCCCCAGTTCCATGGAGATGGTTCTGGCTGTCCTAATGAGGCTTTGGGCAGTCTGCATATTTGGCCACCACCGGAGACACACACAGGACCTGAGACAAGGCTCCCTCATGGCCACAAGGCGTCTGACAGGATGGATTTACATTTCGAAATCTGCAGCCTCAGTGCTTGTGGCATCAGAGCTGCATGCCTGACCCTCAGAGCTTCCTGCTTTGCGGCCACACGGGACCGATGTCACAAAATCCCCAGGAGCAGATGCTCGCTGTGCCTCCCGTGCCGGGGACAACTGCCTCTCGGAGCCCTGGCCACACTGGGCAGTGAGTCAGGGATCATTCGCAGCCTGCCTCTGCCTGGGGCTCCACACCACAGTCTGAGAAGGAGCAGAGATGATGATGACCAGGGGCAAGCGGCAACCTCCACGTGGCTGGCACGGTGCAAGCGGGGACCAAGACGAGCCTCCCAGAGCCTCTGCGTGGTTTTGTGTGCAGCAGGCTGGTAGCAGGTGCCACTTCGAGTGCTCAGTGTGGGGCACCCTCGAGGGCGAAGCCGAGTCTGGTGCCCAGTGGCTGCTGACAGAAGAGCAGTCCCCCGGGTGGGGACACCGACTGCCCTTCTGGCAGAGCACAGCACACGCATCCCCCAGCAGTGTGTTCCCCCCGTCTCCGTGGAGAGTTCCACGAAGTCACTTCTTCCACCTCAAACACCACGGACAAACGGGAAGGTGTTCATCTCACATTTGAGCATCTGAATCTCTGAAGTCAATGCCTTTCACCACTGCGGGGCTGGAGAAGAATCCTCTTCCTTTGTCCTGGGATCTTTCTCTGAACATGGAGCTGGCCATGACTTGGAGAAAAGCAGCCACTTCCCAGCTTTCTGTTCTTTGCCTCCACCTCCCTGCCATTCGGCACCAGATGGGGAAACGCATCGGCCCAGAATTCATGGGCCCTGCTCCGAAGGGGCTGTGTCCAGGAGCAGGGCCCAGGCCAGGCCTCCCTCCCCAGCCTCAGCCCGCATCCTGACCCCTCCTCCCTGGGCATCCCCGTTCCCTAAAACGTCCCTCTTGTGGCTCGGTGCTGCTCTATCTGAGGTGCCAGTTGCATCTTGGGGGAAGACCTGGCTGGTTTGGAAGAATATGCTGGCAAGCAAAGGACTGACCGGCAGTCATCGGCCTGGCCTCTCGCTGGGGGACACCAGACAAGAGCGAGGCTGGGCATGGTCTCCTGTCTGCCTCAGTGCTACCTGAACACGTGTGTGGAATATGTGTGTCCATGTGGTCTGTGTGTGTGCGTGTGTGATTCCCATGTAGTATAGCTATTTGTGTGTCTGTGATATGTATGTGTACGTCATATGCATGGATAGTGTTTGTGTGTACTGTACATGCATGTGTGTGGTATGTGTACATGTGTGTGCATGTAGGTGTGTGGAGCTGCACATAGCTTTCTCCCGTGAGGCCCCTGGGATCTGGGCCCCGGTCCAGACCCGGCACAGGCCCAGCTCTCAAGGACCCTGTCTGCCTTCTAAGCCCTCGCCTGGCACTGACGGCCCTGGAGTCTCCTGTTGGGGGGCGGGGGGCTTGTGTGTTTTACGGAGGTTCCATGGGGACTCACTGCCCTGGTTTCCCAGGAGGCAGCCCTCTCCATTCTAAAACCCAGGAAGTGTTGGTGAACCCGGATGAACAGGTCACCCAAGCAGATTGGTCCTAAGGTCAAAGACAGACCAAAGACAGAACCTGGCCGGGACCCTGATCCCAGGAGGCCTTGGGAGTCCAGCCAGCTGCTGACTTCTCCCTTGGCCTTTGGAGGAACCGGCCCTGAGTAAACCCTGAGGACGTGGTCCAAAAGGCATGGCATGCAGTTCTAGGGCCATAGCAGTGCCCAAGCTCACCTGAGTTTTCCTGACATGGACCCCCCACGGACAGTCGGACACTAGCCACACTCCATCTTTGCTGACAAGTGAGCTTTTTTTTTGGTACAGGATCAAACTCGGGTCCTTGCGCTTGCACAGCAGGCAGTGAAACCACTGAGCTAAATCCCCGACAAGCTTTTTAAGGTTTCTGTTTCAGAGACTTCTGGAATCGGGAGCTGTGGACTAGGGATGATGAGATTACATGGGCCGTGTTCCCAGATGAGGAAGCCCAGCTCTGGAAAGATTATTCTTTGAAAAGCAGCAAGGCTCAGGTTCCGAGCTCAAGCCTGCTTTCCTCCAGTGGCCACAGCAGCACCCTGTACACCTAGTCCCAGACCCACGCCACAAAAGTGTGGCCAGAGAGCTAAGGCCTAGAGGAAATGAATGTCCTCCCAGAATAACCTCGAAGAAGGGGGTTCTTTGCTGCTTCTGTGGGCTGTTGCTAAAGACAGGCTCCGCCTTCCTGTGCAGACAGAAGACAGGACTGAGACCAGCCGGATTTGGCCATAGTCAGCATGGGCTCCACAGGCAGGGCCCGTTCTCTGAGCTCAGGTCTCTTCCTGGGCCCTGATTTCTCACCCAGGTGCCAGCCCCTCCCCACTCAGCCAGGCCCTGGCCTCTTGGTCCACTGGGCTTCACATGAGGCAGACGGAGACCCTTCCCGCAGATAAGGAGCCCAGGAGAGGGAGGGGCCGCGGGGCAGCCAGGCTGTCTCTGGTTTTGTGCTTAATCAGGCTGGTTTAGAGCATAGTTCTGAGGAGCGTGGCTCCCTAAACCTGCTCATTATCATTGATAGGCCTGTCTCTGGCACTGCAGGGGACGTTGTGGTTAATTAATATCTCACTGGGAAGTGGCTGTGCTGACAGATGAGGGAGATGGACGAACTCTCAAGGGTACTGTCTCCGTTAAGCAGCCTCATTACAGCCTGCAGACTTGCATAGAGGGAGCGGGTGGCTTACAGCTAACTGCCCTCTTCCCCAGGCTGCTGCCTCCACCACGAAGCTGCTAGTGTTTCCTAAATGATGGCAAATGAACAAGAAGGTCAAAGGCCCCAAGGGGCAGGCTCCTCCCCACTCCACCCTGAACACGGGAGGGCAGCGAGCTACTTCTGAGCGCAGCCTGGACCGTTAGAGTGAGTCGGGGCCTGGGCTCCGACCCCACAGTGTAGCTCCGTCCTCAGCACATGCTGCACAGGAAACCAGGCTTCTCCCTCTTCTGAGGAAGGACAGTGACAGAGCTGCGTGCACTGAAGGCTGAGTGGGACATGTGCACATTCCAGGCCGCTGCAGGCCCCGGGTGAAGGTCATGCTCCAGGGAGATGCGAGCCAGTGGCTACATGGTGACGTCAGTGACCGGACGTGTAGCTGTTTGCTGAAGACCCCGGGGAGGGCCAGGCACAGTGGCTCGGTGCCCACTGAAGAATCCTGATCATCAGATACAGGGTTATCTGCCCGGAGGACATGCAGGGGGACCACTCTTCTAAGGGCAGCTCACTCTGTGATGTGATTTTTTTTTCCTTTTTTTTATTGTGATAAAATTATATGACAGCTACCATTTTGACCCTTTCTTTCTTCTTTTTTTTTCAGAGAAACAAACTCAGGGCTTTGTGCGTGACAGAGAAGTGTCCTACCACTGAGCTGTAGTTCCACTGCAGCTCTTCCTAAGGTGATAAGCCATGGCATTGAAGACATTCCCAGCTCTGGGCAACCACTGTCCATCTTCAGAACTTTTTTTTGGTAGGGGGGATCAAACTCGGATCCTTGCACTTGCGAGGCAGGCGGCAGAACCACTGAGCTAAATCCCTGGCCCCTTCAGAACATTTTTTAAAGCCTACAGTTTGATTTTTTTCTTTCTTTTTCTTTTGCACACTGAGAATTGAACCCAGAGCCTTCGCACTGAGCTACATCCCCAGCCCATTTACTTATTTACTTTTTAATTTTAAGACAGGGTCTCCCTAAGTTGTTAAGTTGCCCAGGCTGGGCTCCAACTTGAGCTCCCTACAATTCAATTTTTAAAGTCACACTTATTGAGGTATAATTCACATACAATAAAATGCACCCTCTGAGATGCAGTCCATGAATGCTGGTAATATGCACAGCCATGAGGCCACCAGCACGACAGCTATAGAGTGTTGCTGTCAGCCCCCAAAAGCCCTCCCACACCCTAGCCCTGTGACGACCACACTGCTCCCCGTTGCTGGCTGCTTTTCAGGTCGCCACGGTGGAGCCTGGAAGTGGAGTGGAGGTTTTCGACCTGGCTTCCTGCTCTGCAGGAACTGCAGGGTTCCTCTTCGTGCTTAGCCCATCAGCGTTGCATCCAGGTGTTGAGAGGGCCATGCCGCAACTCTGGGAGTCCGAACCCTGCTCCTGCGGCACAAGCGATGCTGGCGCCATCATCTGTGACCCACAGTGGCCCCAGCAGACTCTGAGAGCGCTGTGTCGCCTTGACTTCTGCAGGAGAAGCAGGTGTGAGCCTCTGCAGCATGACAGACGTTCGGGGGAGAAAGTGACCGACCCACCTCAGTCCTACTGGAAAGATCCAGCCGGTCTGTGTGAGATTTCCACAGACAACTCTGCCTGCAATTCTGGGCCGGCTGAGCAGTGAGACACAGAGAAGGCCCAGCAGGACCTCGCTGAACAGTCTCAAGCCCGCAAGTCTCCCGTATACTAAAGACGCCTCTGAATCAACGTGGCAGCGACTCACTGGCAGGGAGCACAGAGGAGCGAAAGGGTCGGGCCCTGTAGCTGATGTAGGGACCCATGCACCCTACCTGTGGAAAGGTCTGAGTGTGAGCCCCGAGAGCCTCTACCCAGCAGAAATGACCACAGCGGCCTGGGGACACTTGGGATGTGGTCCTCGGGCCTCAGCACCCAAGGCTGCTGCTGAGTGGTAATGAGCCCAGGCCCTGTCAAAAACTGAAGAGACCGAAGAACATAAGCCTTTCACGAAGACTCCTAGGAGAATCCTGTGAGGAAGCAGGAAATATGTCTGCAAGATGACAAAGGGTGCAAACAAGTGGTTGCATCTAAATCACAGCTCACGAGATAAAACCGAGCCAGGGAAAGAGGCCATTTCACTGTTGCCTCCAGAACCTGGGAATAAAGGCAGGCTTTTTCTTACTCATATCTTGTCTCAACAGGGACCATGGCCTGTACTCCCAGCTACTCAGGAGGATGAAGCAGGGGGATCGCAAGTCCAAGCCCAGCCTGGATAACTCAGGGAGAACCTTTCTCAAGTAAAATAGAGCCAGGGATGAAGCTGTCTACTACCACACACAAAACGTGTCTTGCTCTACCTTTCTCTTTTTGTGTTTCTTTAATGGAGAAGTCTTTAATCAGCAAAGCCAGCCCCCAGGAGCTAGTCAAAGGTGTCAGGAGGAGAACACCTCAAGGAGCCTCCAGCGCGGCCGGGCGGGGGCCTCTTCCTGGGCCAGAGGACACGGCTCGAGGGGTTCGTAATCCCCTCCCGGATGTTATGGATGAGGCTGTGATTAAATTCCCTCCTGTAATGACCCTAAGTAAATCTTTGCAATTTTCATTTTGCCGAGAATTAATATAGATCGGTGCCCTCTTGTGGGCTCTCACTTTAATCCAAAATCACTCATTAAATGGACCCCAGCAGACGTCAGTGGGTGAGACCTGTGAGCCATGGACAGAGCTATGGAGCAGGGTCCAGATGGACAGAAGCAGCTGCCCTCGTTACGTGCCAGGCGCTGATCTGAAATGCTGACCTGCTTCTGTGCACATCACACATATTAAATGCAACCAAAATTCCCCAGTGGCAAGGTCCTCAGAAGCTCTTCCCAGACACTGCTGGAAGGAGCCGGCCTGGCAGTCCTCTGCCTGCAGACGTCATGGCAAGGGAGCCTGCGCCACACCGAGCAGCTGCATGGGCAAGGCTGTGGGGGCACAGCGGTGTCTACTGACCGGTCTCACCTGGAGGAGGCTGGGTTCCTCCCTCTGGCCAGATATGCTCAGCTAGGAGTAACAGAAAATAAGAAACTAAAAAACAGCAAATAACTCTAAGAGCTGCATGGGACACATTTTTACTGAAATTCAAATGTAACCTGCCATCCTGCGTTTTTACTTGCAACTGTTTTGGCCACTGGGCCACATACACACATGGCCTTTGTCCCCAGCCTCCCTAAACCACATTAACCAGGAAAGCTCGAGTAGCTGCAGCTCCCAGTGGAGCCCTGCCCGGCGTCCCCGCCTCCAGAGGACAAGGCACACGCCTGTCCAGCCTGCCGGGGCCAGGACTGGCTGTGGAATTCGCACTCTCTGCACCAAAGACTGTGAGCCCTTGTTCCGAAATCATTAAGGGTTTTAGGATGCGACAGGGAGTGCTAGACCAAGCTCGGGTCCCCAGGAGTCACAGCCGGGTCAGCTCAGGTTGCATATCTGTGAAGCTGGCTGTGCCCGGGTGGGGTGGGGGCCTATGATGGTGAGTCAGGCTGGGACCAGAACCCAGAGCCACACCCACATGCAGTGTGTGTTCACACACACTCACACATGCACAGGCACCCTTGCTTCAGCACCCATGTGCACGCTTGCTCACGCATACTTCCATCTGAACAGTGTTGACTTTGGGAAGTGGAGACAGGTCTCCGTGGTGGGCACCACCCTGGTCGCTGTGCACAGGAGCAGAGTCCATTCAGTCTCAGTGTGCAGAGCAATGCAGTGATTTCTGTCCTGTCCTCCTGGGAAGGCACTGAGCACTGACTGGAGGTTCTGCTGAGGGACTCTGCCCGCCAACCCCAACCAGACCCCTGCATGAGGCTTGAGCAGCACTGTCTGTTACTGGGCACTGGGCAGTCACCAGCCTCATGGCCACACCCACCAGGTGAGACACTGCCGCCATTGGAGGAACCCAGCCGTGTCCCATGCTCCGAGAGGGACAGCTCCAAAGACCTACATGAGCAAGCAGGAGATGCACTGTTGGCACCAGGCACAGCCTCTGCTTTAGGACGGTCACATACACCGCCTCTCCAGAGGAGGATGAAGAGCTGGCCACTGTGGGGCTCAGGGAAGGGGCAGCCGGTGGGACAAGGGGGAAGCCTACGTGCCTGCCCCATGTGCTGCTTCTATTCTCTGCATGGTCCTCCCTCCACCATGAGTATTTTAATAAAACAAGAAAATGCTGTTGTGGGCTGAATGGTGGCCCCCAAAGGGTAGTTGTATAAGGACCTGAGTGGACCCAAGTGCAGCCATCTGAGTGGTAATCACCAGGACTGCTGCTGAGGGACCTGGCTGGCTTTTCCTGCATGGTTCCCAAACAAACCATGAACAGACAGAACCTTAGAGTAGAATATGCAGCTTCACCACTCGGCCATGGCACCGGGGGTGCTTGAGATAAACCAGGTGCATTTCAGCTTGGATGGCGTCACCAATATATTGGGGCCCACTTGGTCTTTGCTGTCCAGGACCACACTTTGGTCACTGAGTCTCCAATAAATTATACCCTGTACAGTCCTGGACCTGTCCGCCTCTTTCTTCAGTCTCATGAGTCCTACCCTGGGGCTGGTTGTCCCCGAACAAGGTCCAGATCCTGATCTCCAAAACCTGTGCCTGTTACCAAGTACAGTGAAATATGTGATCAAGCTGAAGATCCAGGAGGTGGTTGCCCTGGGTCATCCTGTACATACAGCCCAGTAAGAAAGTGGCTGCAGGACTGTGGAGACAGAGCCACACAAGCGCCAGTGATGTGAAGACCAAGCAAAGACAGATGTGGCCAGAAGCCAAGAGCTGACAGGCCCTGCCAGGATCAGGAAGAGGCAAGGAGCCTCTGCCTCTTCCTCCCTGATTGAGACCTCTGCCTCCAGAGACACTGGTGTGTAGCCTGAGTTAAGACACCCGCAGGGACTCACCCAGCACTTCCTGTGGTAAAAACAAACTCTAAACTCAGTGGAGACAGGGTCACAGTGCGCCAGCCTGCATCCCTGAGGACCCATGCTAGGCAGCAGTGTCATTTCCCTGGGGTGCATCCAAGTCCTCCCAGGACTCTGCTCTGCCTGAGGAGCCAGAGGACAGGGGCAGGCAGCTGTGTGTGGAATCCACCTGAGTGTCCAAGCCCACACGTCTGACACACCTGGTGACACCTTAGGGGAAGCCAGGGGGGCCCCAGAAACTGAGCAGCAGAGCATGAGCCCAGGCCTCCTGCTCCCTGCCCAGGAGCCAAGCTGTGGGGCCGTTGGAGCCCGGCCTGGCCTCGCTCTGGGTGTCATCTCGAAGGCGGGGTGGCAGGTAGAGAAGGTGAGGGGCTTGAGTCAAGTCCCTCGGTTGCTGCCTGGAGTCTCCCTGACTTGTGACCCCGCCCCCCAGAGGACCCATCCCCTCCCTGGTCAAGGCAAGACTGGGTGCCACCTGGGAAGTTTCTCAGAAACCTCCCAGCACCCTGGTTGCACAGGAAAATGTGTACTTAAGAAAACACAAAACAAACACCATGCACTGTCCACATCAGGACAAACAGTGCTCAGAGCACAGGGTGCTCCTGACGGTCACAGGCAAGTTGGAGGCCACCCCGAGAATGCCAGGAACGGGCTGGGCCAGTCGGGCCTTCCAGGACAGGCTGCATCTCTGGGGCCAGGAAGATGGCCCAGGCCTCAGAGAAGTGGTGTGGGGTGGTTCCAACAGAGAGCAGAGGAGAGGCCCTAGATATGCAGTGACTGTGTCCTGAGTGGTGTGGTTGAAACCTCTGGCTGGGGAGACTGTTCCACCAACCACCCCCAGAACAGAAATGAGACTGTAGCAAAAGATCTGCAGGGACCCACACTACACTGCTGGCAGTCTGGGTCCCTCAGCTCCATAGAAAGTTCTGTAGGCAGAAACTCCACCAGCCAGGACTGTGGGGATGGAAGTGGGACACAACAAAGGGGGGAATTCTGTAGTCACAGGAAGGGCCAGGGCTGCTCAGCCCTGTTAGGGTTCCCTTCCCAACAGGCTTTTCTGCTCCCAGCAGGGAGCCAGGCACCAGCCTTCTCCCCTCATAGATGAGGAGGAAGGAGAAGGCTGACAGCTCCTGCTGGCTCTCTCACTGCACACTGTGAAGTCAGAGGGCACATAAATTTAGTCTTACCTCCCAGTGAAACACCAGGGACAGCTGACCTTAATGCCTTAAAGAGGTCTGCTTAGCTCACACTGTGGAGGCTCGAAGGCCAAGCAGGTGCAGGTCTGGTGAGGCCCCCTTGGCTGTGTCTGCTTATGGCAGGGCAATGGCAGGAGCCATGTGGAAGGAGATCTCTTCTGGGAGCTAAAGAGAGCCATCTTAGGCCCCACCTAAGGGTCCCCACCTCTAACAGGTCTACCCCTCCCCACAGTCTGGGGACCCTGGGGACAAACACACCCAGACCACAGGAGAGGGAAATCCCCACGGCCCTCACTCCCGGCACCAACCGCAAGCTCGGGTTCACCAAAACCTCCCTGGGGCTTGAGGACTTGCTGGGAGGCCTCAAAGCCTATGCTGAGCGCTGTCGGACTCACGGTTACTATTGATTTTAATAAAAGGTACCTGTGAAAATCAGCCAGGGAAGAGGCATAGGGCTGGGGTCCAGGAAGGCCCTAAGCATAAGGTTTCTAATGTCTTCTCCCAGGGTAGACCAAGGCACCCTTGCCAGCAGGCAATCCAGGGGCCTAAAGGCCACTCCCAAGGAGGCAGAGCTTTGCCACCTGTGGGTGTGCACAAGCACACAAGCAGAGGGCTCACTCAGATGTCCATGGGACCCTCCTCCGAGCCAGGCGGGGGTGGGGCAGATGGACACAGCACAGCCTGGGGTGGGGCTGTCAACCAGGACAAACACGGCTGCGCATGGGTGGGGCTCTGTCACGTGTGTGTCCACAGGCTGCTGAGAACAAGGGCTGCAGTGACCGAGAATAAAGAATGGGGTTGCTCAGAGAGGAGAGCAGGAAGCTCTCCAGGAAGCGAGGAGGCAGGCACAGCAGGAGCCAGAGAGGGTGACCAGCGGAGGGGGCAGCATAAACCAAGACCCTGAAGCAAGGACCCCTTCAGTGCCACAGTGCTGTTCGGGGAGCAGGCGAGATGAGCCTGCGGCGGGGCGTCCCACAGAGGCTGCGAGCAGTGGCCTGCATGGTGCAGCAAGGAGAGGCCTGGCCAGATGGGAGGTGGGACCAGGCCTAGCAGACAGGGCTGACACAGCACTGGGCAGGACCTGGCTCTCCCAGTCTTCACTCCCCTGAAAGAGGCTGGGGAGCTAGGTGCCTTAGGGCTCCAGAACAGCCCCTCCACTTCCTCCCTGCCCTCCAAGGACCAGACCAGCTCCTGCAGGGTTGATGGCCCTGAGCACTAAAATAGCCCCATGGAGCATTTGTTTGCCCCCAGCGGTAATCAGCAGCACCTTTCACAAAGGCTGGCAGGAACACTAGGAACCAAGGCACACACTGTCTCCTTCCTTCAGTCTAGTGCCACGCAGCTGGGGAAGGGCTCTGGGCAGAGGTCCCTCGTTCTCTGAAGGACAGTGCCAAGAGAAGCCCAAGGGTTCCAACCAGTGAACTCAGGAAAGCAAGCTTAGTTCACAGTGGGCCCTGCCACTGGGGACATGGGGGCAGGGGGAGAAGATTAAGGCCAGAGACTAGGGCGGAAGAAGTCTCCATCCCAGACACGGAATCCTCCACAGTGACCCTCATATTTTCTTCCCACCCTGAGATCTGATTGGGTCCTTGCTAAGTGTGTCAGTTACGTGTTGCTGTGCAACAAATGAACCCCAAACTCAGCAGCTTTGAGCAACAGTAAATATTCATTATATCTCATAGTGTCTGTGGGCAGGAATTCAGGACAGTTAGCTGGGAGGCTCTCACATGGGATTGCAGCCACAATGTTGGCTAGGGCTCTGGCCATCTGAAAACTGGACAGGGCTGGAAGGTCCACTGCCAAGAAGGTGGGCTCGTGGGGCTGTCGGCAGGAGGTCTCAACCTCTCCACAGTGCTGCTTGAGAGTCCACACAGCCAGCAAAGCCTTTCACACCTACCCTGGAAGTAACCAGATGACCCTCCACCACCTGCGACTCATTAGGAGCAAGTCGTTAAGCCCAGCCCGCAGTGCAGAGAAGGGTAAACTCCCTTCGGGGAGAAGGGAGGTAAGAAAATGGAGACCTTTTTATTTTACTTTATTTATTTTTTATTGGACTGTTCTTTAGTGGAGATTTATCCATACTGTAAGACTGAGGGCCTTACCAAATGCTCTGAGGAGCTGACTGCAGCAAAGAACACCCGGGAAGGAACACACCGGACAAGTTGGAAAGTAAAACAG
>NW_004624741.1:28584217-28750544 GCF_000247695.1 Heterocephalus glaber | reverse complement strand
AAGGAGTTGAGTAGTTTACTTTGGGACTTTAGGTCTGTTACAGATTTTTATCTAGTGTCCCAAAACTAACAAGCATCTTTATCCATTAACTCACATTTAATCACAATGGGGCTGGAGAAAAGGAACAAAGGTTATGCAGTCCCACAATACAAGTGTATTTATTGTGAACATTCATTTGTCCTGAAGGGCTTATAATGGCAAAATTTGTGTGGATGAACTTGGAATTTTGGAAAATTACATTTTGTTTCCCATACTTTTCCTTGAGTAACTTTAGATTGATTTTCCCCTATTTAATGAATGACACTTCTAAAGTTTCATTCCTTGCACCTGTGTTGTCGTCCACGTTTCCTTTCACGAGACCTATAATTTTCTTCTATTTTCAGATTTTCTGACTTTATTGCTAAGCCTGTCACACATCCACCCTGACACTAAGATCTTTTCATTTTTCCACTGGAATGTCAGCATCAACACCTAAAAGTTAATGTCCCTTGGTTGTCTGTTTTTGAGCACCGTAATCGACTAGACGCATGCATTGTTGATGTCTACGGCAGCAGATGGCTTAGCTGGGGGGGTAGGTAAATTCAGCTTCTGCTGGGTATTTATGAATAATATACTGGAAGGAAATATGTGTAGAAAATGACTTGAATTTTCCCGTGTTTTGAGAGCTTTGTAAATGCAGCTTTGGGGAATATGAAGCTCTCTTTTTTAAGATTAACTCATTTAATTCTCATATCAGCATTGTGCAGCAAGTACATTTTTAGCCCCATCACAAAGATTCGACACACTAAGTTCCAAAGAGGTTAAATAACTTACCCAAACTCACACTGTCTCCAAACGACAAAGCCACTACAAAGTATGACAGCATCATGTCCTGAATCAGAAAACTGGCCCTGACATACTGTTGTGTGATCAAAAGCCAGAGACAAAATAGTAGTTTGGTTGGAACATATTTAAAAACAGGTGGACATGTATGTGGTACAGAGGTTTCAGTAAAGTTGGCAGTATGTCAGGGAAGCAGGTGCAGCTAGCATTCTTGTGTAAACAACTACACCACACGATACGGAGTTTTGGAGTTCAGGAAGGATTTGCCAAGAATTATGAATGGCGCTTATCTCTGAGAGCGGGGAGCTTTTACTTTCAAAACTTGTTGGGATTTTGTTTTGTTTTGATTTCCACAGTGGTCGCACCAGTCTGAACTCCCACCAACAGTGGAGAAGGGTTCCTTTCTCCCCACAGCCCCGCCAGCATTTGTTATTGGTTGATTTCTTGGTAGCAGCCATTCTTTGTGGGGCGAGGTGGAATCTCAGGGTTGTTTTAATTTGCATCTCTTGAATGACCAGTGATGTTGAACGTTTTTTCATATATTTATTTGCCATTTCTACTTCTTCATCTGAGGAGTGTCTATTCATTTCAGATGCCCATTTTTATGTTGTGTCTTTAAATTTGGGGGGGTCTGATTTTTTTGAGCTCTTTATATATCTAGATAGTAGCCCTTTGTCTGAAGAACACCTGGAAAAAATTTTTCCCACACTGTGGGTTGTCTCTTCACTCTGTTGGTGGTTTCTTTTGCTGTGAAAAAGCTTTTTAACAAGATGAGTTCCCAGCTATTGATTCTTTGTGATATTTCATGTGTGATCAGGGTTTTGTTCATAAAGTCTTTGTCTACACCATCTTCCAGCACATTTAGTGTTTCCGTTTTAATGTTTAGATCTTTGATCCATTCTGATTTTAGCTTAGTGTATGGTGAAAGATATGAGTCTAGTTTTAATCTTCGACATGTGGAAAGCCAGTTTTTCCAGCACCATTTATTAAAGAGGCTATCTTTCTTCCAGTGCAGATGTTTGGCTCTTTTTTCAAAGACATGGTGGCTGAGTGTGTTTGGAGTTGTTTCTACATCTTCTAATCTGTTAATCCTAGGGTCTGGTTTTTTGTTTTTGTTTGGGTTTTTTGTTTGTGTTTTTTTGCTAGTACCATTCTGGGTTTTTGTTGTTGTTGTTGTTGTTGTTGTTTGGTACTGGGGATCGAACTCAGGACCTTGCATTTTCAAGGCTGGCACCAGAACCACTGAGCTAAATCCCTGACCAAGTACCATGCTGTTTTTATCACAGTAGCTTTGTAGTATAATTTCAAGTTGAGGATTGTGATGCCCCCTGCCTTGCCTTTGTTGTCCAGAATTCTTTTGCTACTCAAGGTCTCTTCTGGTCTCAAATGAATTTTAGGATTGTTTTCTCTAATTCTGTGAGATATGGTATTGGTATTTTGCTCAGGATTGCATTAAATCTGTATAACAATTTTGGAAATATGGGCATTTTCACTATATTCATTCTTTCTACCTAAGAACAGGGATATCTTTCCATTTTCTGATATCCTCTTCAATTTCCTTTTTCAGAATACTGTAGTTTTCCATGTAAAGGTATTTTACATCCTTCGCTAGATTGATTCCTAGGTATTTCATTTTTTGGATGCTGTTGTGAAAGATGTGGTTTCCCTAATTTCTCACTCAGTGAGTTTGTTATTTGTGTACAAGGATGCTATTGATTTTTGAGTGTTGACTTTGTATACAGCTGAATTGATTATTAAATCTAGAAGTCTTTTGGTGGAGTTTTTGGGGTCTTCTATGAAGAATATCATGTCATTTGCAAATAAAGATAATTTAATTTCTTCCTTTCCTACCCTTATTCATTTTCTTTCTTTCTCTTATCTCATTGCTCTGGCTAATGTTTCCAGAACTATACTGAATAAGAATGGTGACAGTGGACATTCTTGTCTGGTTCCTGATTTTACAGTGAAAGCTTTCAGTTTTTGACCATTAGGTATAATGTTAGTGTTTGTTTATCATAGATGACTTTGATCAGATTGAGCTAAAGACCTTCTATCCCAATGTTCTGTAGGGTTGGTTTTTTTTTATCCTGAATGGGTGCTGGACTTTGTCAAATGCTTTTTCTGCATCTATAGAGATGATAATATTGTTTTTGTCCTTGGCTCTGTTAATACGGTGTATTACATTTATTGATTTGCATGTGATTTATTGATTTGAACCATCCCTGCAACCCTGGGATGAATCCTACTTGGTCACGGTGTATAACCCTCTGGATGATTTGCTGCATTCTGTCTGCCAGTATCTTGAGGATTTTTGCATCTATGTTCATTAAGGAGTTTGGCCTGTAGTTCTCTTTTTTGGTTGGATCCTTCTTCTCTCCTTTTGGTATCAGGGTGATGCTTGCTTCCAGGAATGAGTTTGGAAGTATTGCTTCCTTTTCAATTTCATTAAAGAGTTTGAAAAGTAGTGGCATTTGGTCTTCTCTAAATTTCTTGTAGAATTCAGCAGTGAATCTACCAGGGCCTTGGCTTTTCTTTGTTGGTAAGTTTTTAATTACATTTTCAATTTCATTGAGTGATATTGGATTATTTAAAATTTTTATATCTTCTTGGTTCAGCTTTGATAATTCATATGTATCCAGGAATCTGTCCATTTTTTCTGTGTTTTCCATCTTATTAGAATACAAGTTCTCTAAGTAGGTATAGATGATCTTCTGGATTTCTGCAGGATCTGTTGTAATTTCACTCTTTTCAATCCTAATTGCATGGACTTCACTATTTTCTTTTCCTTTTTGATAAGGTTGGCTAAAGGTTTGTCAATTTTATTTAATTTTTCAAAGAACCAACTCAATTCATTGATTTTTTGGTATTGTTTTCTTAGTCTCCATTGCATTAATTTCTGCTCTGATCTTTATAATTTTCTCCCTCCTATGAGTTTTAGGCTTGACCTGCTCTTTTTTTTCTAGAAGTTTGAGGTTCAACATTAGGTTGTTTATTTGAGCTCACTGTTTTTCTGATATGGGGACTCACTGCTATAAATTTCCCTCACAGGACTGCTTTCATTGTGTCCCATAAAGTTCTGGTATATTGTATTGGCATTATCATTTAATTGTAGAAACTGTCTAATTTCTTCTTTAATTTTATCTGTGACCCATTGGTTGTTCAAGAAGGTGTTATTTAATTTCTATGTGTCTATGAAGTTGTTGTGGTTTCTTTTGCCATTGATTTCCAATTTCATTGCACTATGGTCTGATAATATGCATTGGACGATTTCAATTCTTTTGCATTTACCTAAGCATGTTCCATGAGCTAATATGTGGTCTATCTTGGAGAATGTCCATGTGCATCTGAGAAGAATGTGTATTCAGATGTTGGGGGGTAGAACACTCTGTAGATATCTATAATTCCATTTGTTCAAAAGTTTGGAACATTTCTGTTATTTCTTTATTGATTTTTTTTTGTCTAGTTAATCTATTTGTGACAGTGTGGTATTGAGGTTCCCTATTATAATTGTATTAGTGCTTATTTGATTTTTCATGTCCATTAATATTTGTTTTATATAGTTGGATGTGCTGGTATTTGGAGCATATATATTTATAATTGTTATCTCCTCCTCTTGGATTGTTCCCTTTATAAGGATGTAGTGACCTTCTTTGTCTCTCTTAGTCAGTCTTGGCTTGAAATCCACTTTGTTTGCAAATAGAATAGATATCACTGGTTTTTTCCAGGTTCCTATCACATGGAGTATTGTTTTCCATCCTTTGACTTTCAGTCTATGAATTTCTTTTTGAATCAAATATGTTTCTTGTATGCAGCATATCGTTGGATCTTGCTTCTTGTTCCATTCTGCCACTCTGTTTCTTTCTCTCTTTTTTTGGTACTGGAGGTCGAACTCGGGTCCTTGCACTTGCGCAGCAGGCGGCAAAACCACTGAGCTAAATCCCCAGTCCTACTCTGTTTCTTTTGAAGGTGAATTGAGACCATTTACATTGAAACTGATATGTACTGACTTCTCCTTGGCATGTTATTTTCATGTTGTTGGTTCCTTTTTTCCCCCTCTGTTTAATGACTTGCTTTGCCTGGTGGATTCATTCTGTTGAGGGTCACGGAATTGTAGTCCATGTTATCTCTTTCTAGAATGTCCTTCAGAACATTTTGGAGTGCTGGTTTGGTGGTCATGAATTTCTTCAGGTTTTCTTGCTCATGGAAGTATTTTATTTCTCCATCAATTCTGAGAGCTTGTTTGGAGGTTTTAGCAGGGGAGCACAGCTACAGTATACCCTTGACTGAGGAAATGGCCCTCCTCTATTGGAGGTGGTCGTCTTTGAGTGCACAGCTCTGGGAGGGACACACATGGAGCGGTGCGGGAGGAAGGGGACACCCGCCTGGCCAGCCAGATCAGCCGAAGCAACCCTGGCAATCAATGGGGTGACAGATGTCGCAGCCAGATCGCCCTCACATCCTCTCCGTCAATTTTGAAAGATAATTTGTGGGGTACATCAATCTGGATTGGAGGTTGTTTTCTTTTAGGGCTTGAAATACTTCACTCCAAGCTTTCCTTAACTTGAGGGTTTGTGTTGAGAAGTCTGCTGTGATTCTGATGAGCCTACCTTGAAAGGTGATTTTTCTCTTTTCTCTAACACCTTTTAATATTTTGTTCTTGTATTGAATTTCTGGAATCGTGACTATTATATGCCTTGGTGTAGATTTTTTTGATCATGGATAATTGGAGTTCTATATGCCTCAGTTGTCTGTGTGTCAAATTCTTTTTCCCTGCTTGGGAAGTTTTCTGCCCTTTCTTTTGTGAACAGATTTTTTATGTCATCTGTGCTATCTCCTACTTTTTCATTGACTCAAATTAATCTTATGTTATTCTTCTTTGCATCAACTAGCAGCTGTTGGATTGATTTTTCATTGTCCATTACTATTTTTAAAAGATCTTTCTTTTAATGATTCCTAGCTGCAATCCATCCTGTCTTCTATATATGATATTCTGTCCTCATATTGGGTCATTCTGCTTCATACACTTTCAATGGCATTTTTTATCTCCTGGATATCTGTTTGAATCTGTTTCATGGATTCCATTTCTTTCCTGTGTTGGGTGTTCATGGTTTCCATCATTTTCATAAGCTCTTCTATTTTTTCTATCTGGATCTGCTCTAGAGTCACTAATCATGCCTTTCATTATGGTCATCATCGCTGTAGTTATCTGAGAAACTATTTCTGATTTGATTTTTTTCTACAGCCTCATTCATCTGCTTTGTCACTTCTGCTGTTAATACTTCAGAGAGTCCATGTAGGTGGGTTTCAAATTGTTCTACCTCACTGACTTTCTGGTTTTGCCTTTGATGAGCTGGAGGTCTGGGGTTGCATCTTGCTCAAGTGTCTTCCCAGTTTTTCTTTCTTTCTTTCTTTTTTCCTTCTTTCTTTCTTTCTTTCTTTCACTTTAATTCCTGGGTTGATGCTTATAAATTGTGTATGGCAAGTAGCTTTATTGCTAGCATTTAGAACCCTTAGGAAATGACTACTTCTCAGAGAGGTCTTCCAGGTGTAGCTGGCATTTGGATTTTGAGTCTGTTGCAAGACCCTACCTCTTTAATTTATTGGGGCTGAGAAGTTGCTGCCCATTTGGCCTGACCTCTGGTTCCTTAGCACTGGCCTATAGTATTGTTTATGGCCCTTAGGCAATCTCAGTCTTGATATCCCAGGAAGAACTGATTAGAACAATTATGTCACCTTGGCTAAAGCGGTATAATCAGCAACAACAATAACATCAAATACAGCCTAGAAAATGACAAACTGGTAACTATTGATTTGTCACCTTTAACCATTTGAACTAGATTTGAGGTTATATATCAAAATCTAAAGCAAACCAGAAAATTGTATACAGTAAATATGTCTTCAGTATGGTGATTTTGTCCTCCGGGGAGAAAATTTAAAGGAGGCAGGGGAAAAAATAGATCTTTGCTGGCTCCTGGGGACCACTTCCCTTCTTCTTTTCTTCCCCACCTTGCTACATTCCAACATCTGGACACCAAATCTCTGAGAGGCTGTTTCTCTGCTGTTCACCAGTCCACCATTTTCCTGGAAGTCTACATGGAGACTATTTTAAAACACCACACCAGGATAATTTATTGACAGTAATTTAAAGAAAATCACTCAGATATACTCTTCCCCACACCCCAAAGAGTTACAAGACCTGAATTCAACCATTAGCTGTCATCTCCAAGGTTGGGTGTGACTCTCCAGTGGGTCATCTACTGAGGAATGTTCTTCATCCATTCTTTCAAGATCAATCACTATCCCATCCATGAGTCTGCTGACTTCCTCAGACAGTGACCACTGTCCTCTGGGTACATCTGAACCTTAAGCCTCCTCTTCAGTCCAGGGTCCCCCGGGAGCCTGCCTGGCTCTCATGGGGCTGGATCTAGCATTACAGGGAGCAGGACAGCATTCCCAACCACTGGGGTTGTGGCCATGCATGAGAAGTGCTCACTAAGCAGATATGGCTGCACTATCCAGCTCCCAGCAAGAGTATCCCCTGGTCCCCACCATCTCCACTGACTCCCTCTGTCCCCTGTGTGCCTGCCCGAGCACTCCGTCAATCCCCCGACCAGCCGTCTGGTCAGCAGTAATAAATGCTCATGTTAATTAATTTAATGGCTTAACCATAGTGATGACTTTGTATCACAAGAGTGGCCATTCTGTATCTCATATAAAAATAGCAATATTACATTTCCTCTGTGATAGTTATATTAAGTTGTCATTGTTCTGAAAGAAAGCACATGTTCTACTAGAACATTCTGAAGGAGACCCTCCATGAGGAAAATTATAGGACCTTATATTCTGGGATCCCAAACATGATCCCAGGCAGAATCTTCTCTCCCCACCCCTCTGGCCTGGACTGCAAGGGTTGCAGGATGTAAGCAGGAGGTTGGGGTAACTCTGGCAAGGTGAGGACCAGGGCCTGGATCAATTACCAAGAGATCTGGACGAGCTGCTGAGCACCCTGAGCTCAGTGTCCTGGTCCACAAGATGGCTTTAAGCCTCTGATCCTAGGCTGGGCTGAAGCAGCCCTGCCACCTTGGGCCCACAGGTGTTCAGGAAGAAAATACTTGATAAGATAAGGCTCCTGGGAAGCAATTTACATAGTATGTTCAGGAAAGATAATCCTTCTTTTTTTTTTTTTTGGTACCAGGGATTGAACTCGGGTCCTTGCACTTGCGCAGCAGGTGCAGCAGGCAGCGAAACCACTGAGCTAAATCCCCAGCCCCGGAAAGATAATCTTGATTTTGAGGCATGAGCACATTTTCTCTAGTGGAAATCAGTTTCCCAGCTGGGAATGACACCAGAGGGCTGCCCCGCTGCTGGGCAGGTCACCTACTAGCCAGCATGGGTGACTGCCGTCACTGTGCCTCAGTCCACTGCACCCCTGCCACCTCGACCCCATGCCAGCTGCACACATGTCACCTGCACCCCACCACCTGCACCACACTGTGCCTGCAGCTCTTCCTCCACTGCAGCACTATCAGTGGAGCTGTGGCCCTGTTTCCTGCTCTCAGTCTGCCCAGATCTCCTTGCTGCTGGGCAGGCCCAGGCCCTGGAGAGGTGTCCTCCAGCCCACTGAGGCCCAGCAGAAAGCAGGATTCAGGTCTGGTGGTCATCCCTTCCACAGCACCAGCTCCTATGAGATGACCAAGGTGCCCCCAGAAGGGGACTTCAGGAGAGTAGATGCCCCGCCTGCTGCCTGGGCAGGAACCAGTGAGAGGGGTTTGTTGTACTGGACTGGACTAAATGGCGTCACGACTGGTGCATTTGTGGGAAACACTGTGGTCCTGAAGCCCTGGGTGCTGGCCTGGTGTCACCTCACCTGGACAGAGGTGGCCTCACCTGAGCGAGCGCCTCACCTAAGCAGGGGCTGCCTTGCCTCCAGGTCTGGGAGTCTATTAGGCTCCACATTCTGCAGCCAAGAGTGAAGGATACATTCGTTCCCCATGCGTGAGCATGGCAGAGGCTGCTGTCTCAGGGACTGTGCGGGCAGAGGGGCGGCCTGAGCCCACCCACACTGGCCAGCTCCAGGGTTCACACTAGACCCTTGCTTGGTCACCAGACCTCAGGGATAGATGTGTCTGTCCACTGAATCTGCAGCAGCTACGGGGGAAATGTGTGCAGTCACCTCTCTTGGAGCCAGGACTCACCCGTAACCAGGCCCTGCCAGAAGTGCAGTCCACTTCCCACCAGCCTCTGCTGGTCTGTGGAAGGCAGGAGATGCTGCCTAGCCTTGAGGGTCTGTATCAGGGTCGTGGGAGGTGATGAGGGCAGTGCCCGGGACGCGATACAGCCGATGGTCATTGCTGCCATTACCACGGTGGAGATCAGTATTTGAATGGTTTGGCTAAGAATAAGGGAAGCATCGCACCCTCCAAGAACTAGCCTTTGTGCCTTGGAGTTTCCTCAATGCTTGGGAAACCCTAGGTGGCCTCATTCACACAGGGCTTTGAAAATCAACCCTCTGTATTTTCAAAGCAGCTAAGCTCAGACTTTCCACGAATCCTGACGTGACTTCTGGTCCTGCCTGGTTTTCAGCTCTTCCTTTGCAAGATGTGCCTGGCCTCCTCCTACGGACTCAGCCTGACTCCAGGCCCACCCCACCCTGAGCCTTCTCTCACCTCTTCTGCCTCGAAATCTGGGAGATGTCTGGCTTCGAACAGGCCCTGGGCCCAGGTCTACCCGCTGGTTGGGAGAGAACTGAGGCCTCCATGCAGTCCCGTCTGTTCTTCAGAGGATCCCACAGAGCTTGCCAGGGACCAGATACTCTCCAGAGAGCAAAGCGAAGTCAGTGCAGCCCACCCTTGCAGGGGCACCTATGGGCTCCTGTGTAAACGCAGAACTCCAGCCAGCAGCAGGCCTGGCTCATGCATATTCAGACCCCTCCTTTGTGCCTCGCCAGCTCCCGGCCATGGATCCCACTCGGCCCGCTGCAAAGCAGCTGCTGCTGCTCCAAGATCGATCTGGCTTTGTTAAGTATCAGGGCGCATGGTGACGACAGATGGACAGTCGCTTCAAACCTCCGTGTGCAGAGCCCGCACAAAGCAGCCTGGGATGTTTTTAATATCACACACTTGCCTCGGGCGGGTATTCAATCCCCATCTACCAGGGGCTCCGGCTTTTTATCAGTCAAATGCCTTAAGCACTTTGTCAACTTGGACATCTGGCCACACGTTTTAAAATTTTTTCCTTTGCTAAAATATTTAGTAGTGCGGCAGAGGCTTAGCTGGAGACTTGGGCTGTCACGGCAGATGCACACACTCACCCACTCCAGCAAAGCACTGCAGGTGCCGTGCTAGCAAGTGGTGCACCAAGACCAGAGAGGGAGGTCAGGCCAAATGATGGCCACATGCTGTCCAGGTAGGAGAGGCTTCTCTCTGGCCAGGTCAGAATTTGCTTCATCAGGGCTGAAGATTTAGCTTAGTGGCACCACACCTGCCTGGCAAACACAAGGTTCTGAGTTCAATCCCCAGTACCAAAAATCAACAACAAAAAAAGCATCTGCTGCATCAGAAGCAGAATGAACCTTCAGCTGCAACTTCCCTCTAAGCCATTGGCAACCAAGGTCAAGGGAGAAGTTGTGAAATCAAGACAGCCCCGCCTGGAAACAGGGACTCAGACAGACTCTTGGGCTCCCGTTCCCGCAGCGGCACTGCTGCATGCACTGTCCAGCACAGGGGATCGCCCGCGGGTGGGGCGGCCCATTGCCCGGCAGCTGACCAGGTAAACAGGACATGGCCCATCGCACAGCAGATGGAAGCTCGTGCTACAGCACCAAGGCACCTTGAAAATGATGCACCAGGTGAAGAAGTCAGTCAGCAGCCACACACTGTGTGATTCCACCTCTACACCATGTCAGGGATAAGCAGCTGCACAGCACAGAGTGGCTCAGTGGCTGCCAGCTGCTGTGGGGAGAAGGGAGTGGGTGCGACTGTCCCGTGGCTCCAGGGCTGCTTCCCGCAAGGGGAAAAAGTTCTGGAAGTGGGTGGTTGTGCAGGGTGCACAACGCTGTGAATGCACTTAGTGGCGCTGAAATGCAGCCTTAACAGGGGCTAAAGTGACCACTCTCAGGACATGTGTATCCTACATTTTTTAAAACAGCAGTTGCAAAGGAGAAATAATGTCGATGTTGACTATAGCAGCCTCAGCCAACTGATGGCAAAGGGTGCTGCACTGCATGTGTCCATTAAGGGCACGAGTGGCTGGCTGTGTCCTGGCAGAGTCCAGTTGGTGGCAGGCACAGCAGGAACCAGACAGCAGCATTCAGACCAGGAAGGCTTCCTGGAGGAGGTGACTCAGCAGCATCCAGGCTGCAAAGGGCATGCTCAGAGGTGTCCTGGTGGTGCACCAGGTGACACAGAGAAGCACCTGACTCATTTTTCTCCTACCAGCTGGAGGGGGTGTAGCTTGGCCAGCGCCTGTCTGCCCCTCCCCTTGGGTCACCTTTGCTCTTCCTTGCACCCAAGGGACTGGGACAGTTTGCCTCAGTGTCCTCCCTGGCTATCAAACCACCCTCTGCACTCCAACGTGAGTGCTGCCAGGCAGGCAGCAGTCCCCCCACACTTCTACTGGTGCCTTTTTGAGAACAGAAAAGGCACCCTGAGGTGGCTAAGATCAGGAAGAGAGGGATCTGGGCCGCTTATTTGCATACCCAACACTCACAGCAAGCCTTCCAGAAGATTCCATTTTCAGCCTGTCTCACTGGCACGGGCCTGCAGCTGCTCTGCAAGCAGCACTTCCCAGGCCCTCCTTGGGTATCCAGGAGGGCACCCCTTGCATGCCGACCCCGTGCGGCAGCCCAGCCCGGTTCCCATGAAGACTCACTTTGGTGTCCCGTAAACCTGCCATGATCCGTTTCTCAGGTGCTGAGGGCTCCAGAACCCCTGTAAGTCTGCTGAGGGTTTTCATCTTGAGCAGTGTGGACAGAGTGAATCAACAGAGCTGTTAACACCAAGGAGCTCCAGGCGCCAGTAATCAACAAAGACCAGTGGCAGAAATCCAGCACCCGGCAGAGTCGGCCTACAGTGTCCAATGCTAGTTGGCATTAGATGGTGGTGGCCACAGAAGCAGTGGCCAGCAGCTGACTGTGTTGCCTGTTGGCACCCAGCATCACCTGGGGTCATCTGGGACATCCAGGCAGCTGGCAAAGCTGCGCTTTGCCGACTCACAATTTCCACCTGCATCAGGAGAAGCCATGGCTGATTGGCAACAGGGGCACCTGCCCTCCTGGACCCTGCCCCCTTCCCAGTGGGGCACCTGGACCCTGCCCTCTTCCTGGCAGAGGCACCAGCCTACCCTGACCTTCTCTGGGGCTGAGACTCAGAGCAGGTCAGTCCATGGCCAAGTCTGAGGCTTCGTGGACAGGCACGGCCTCAGGCTCAAGTGCCACTGAGCCCATCTGGCTGCAGTAAGCCATGCTGAGGAAGGTGGGAGGGAGCCGCTGCAGGGAGGACCGCTTGAGTCAGCATGACCCAGCCCTGAGAAACTGGCTGGGAGCTGCCGTCCCCACAGAGGAGACTGAATGCCTGGGCCACAGCGCAGAGACCTCCATGCCCCATGAGGCCTGGGCAGGAGGCAGCACCTGGACACCCTCTCCCAGTCACCTGGGAGGCCACTGCTGGGTTCCAGACCTCCTTCAGGAACACCCCAGGGCCCCTGCCCCGGGTGCTACTGGAGCCAGTGCCAGAAGGAGAGGCGGTAAAGTGGAGCCGTCCCTGAGCAGCATTTCAGTGGGAAAGCCGGGAGGGGAGTAACAGCTGGTGATGGCCGAGGCGAGGACGGCGGGCTGGGGGTGGCTGAGTGGGCAGGGCCTGTGCCCAGCACAAACCTAGGCTGCCCCAGGCTCCAGTCCTGCCACCACAGCCTGGGGATCCTGGGGAGGATCTGCAGCCCACCTGGGCACCACCACTGGGCCAAGCCAGCAGGGATGCCTCAGGAGCACAGCGTGGAGGCTCGAGCCACACCCAGGGCTAGACACTGGGCTCGAAGGGAAGGCAAGTCACTGTGGGGCATGCGGGGTGGCTGCCAGGGGCCTCGGGGTTAGGGGAGGGAGCACGTCTGGTGGAGACCAGGGCTGGGCCCCTGCCAGGCAAGGGTCTCCAGCTGCTGCCCAGACAGGCCAGCCCAGCACCCAGAGCATCATGCCCGCCAGCCAGTGGCCAGCACCAGCTTTCCTATGCCCGAGGCTCCCAGCCTCCCTCAGCTCCTCCACCTCGGTTGCCGCCTGTCTCGGCCTGTCCCCTTCTCCTGACACCCCAGGCCTCCCCTGTCTCCAGCCTGCGAGCCCTGCCCACACTGGGCCACCCCTGCCGCTCACCTGCCCGCACCCGGGGCCCACAGGCTCTGCAGGGAGAGGAGGGGCCCCCAACAGCCCCCAAATCCCCCTCAGCCCTCCTGCCACAGCCTTCTGGAGAACCATGAGGGTCAGGAGACTCCAGAGGCTTCCCTGTGGTCGGCGCCACCTGACAGCCACGCGCAGAGCTCCTCCCCCGGGCAGAGGCAAAGCCCCAGCCCCACTCAAGCAGGCACAGCTGGCTCCTGCATCTTCTGAGCGGCACAGAACAGACTGCTTTGGGGAGCCTCGTAGTTACCGCCCAGGCAGAAGGTCCGGGTGGCAGGCAGGGTCCCCAGGAGCAGGCAGCCCAGGAGGGTGGAGCCCGCGCCACCAGGCCTGGCACCTCCTGGCACTGCCAGCCTCGACTTCTTCAAAGGGAGCATTTGTCCTGCTGTCCAGGAGACAGGTGCCATTCCCTTCCTGTCCCTTGGGAGGGCGGCGTGTCCCCGTGGAGACACAGCAACAGGAAACGCTCCCGCCTGGGGCCTGCCGACTACTTCGAGTGTGGAGGGCCAGCTCTTGTGTGGCTGCTGTGCTTCAGGGTGGCACAGCACTGCCCGCAGCCCTCTGGGTCCAGCAAGCTCAAGTTTGTCACCCACTTCAGTCACTCTGTGTAGTGCCGCCTGCGCCTGCCCCTGGGGACCCCTGGTGGGCCAGGGCCTGAGGCCCCTCCTTCTGCAGCACCCGGGCCTGAGCCGCCAGCCTGGATTCTGCCATTCCTCACCTTCAGATGTTCACCAGCATGAATATTCTTATTTTTTATTTAAAACTAATTTGGAGTTCTCACTCTCCAAGGGGCTTCTAATCACCAAAAAGCGCCTACGGCAAGAGCTGATTGACAGGCCAACGTGGCCACTTCTGAGGAACAAATTGGCCATTGGCAGCGCCACCTACAAAGGGAGATGCTAAGTGCTTGTTATTTATGAGCTATTAGGAAACTGCTTTCAGCAGCTGCTTTCCACATGGGCAAAACACCTGTCAGACATCAGCAAACTATAAAGCGATGTGCGTCCCATCATCACTTTGTTTAGAAAGTCATTAAAATTGAATGTCAGCTAAAACTTAGGAAAACATTTTTTCTTCAAACTCCTTTGAATCTTGCCCGCAAGCAAACAGACACTGGCTCCCTGCAAGGGATGAAGACAGGGTTTGTGAACAGTGAGGGGCAGCCGACAGAGCAAGAGCCTCCTCAGGGCAAGGCCCTCAGGTGGGCACACACGTCCCGCCTCACGGACCCTGCCTCAATGGGGCCCGCCAGACACTGTGAGGGAAGCTGCTCCTGGGGACCCCTGCTCTTCTCGAGCAAACACTTCTCTGGCCTGCCCTGGTGAGTGGCCTGTCCTGCAGGCTGTGCAGGGGCTGTGCCTGCTGCCATCTGTCCCAGGGTTCCCTGCAGCATTGGGGCCTCACGGATGGGGACAGGCGAGCTCTCCGCCACCGTGGCTCCTCAGTCTTGGCAGGAGCTGTGACACAACTCGTGACAGACACCCACAGGCCCAGGGTAGGCCCAGGGTGGGCCCAGGGTGGTGGGCGGGGTGCCAGTTAAGGAGCCAGAGCAGAGGCGGGCTGGTGCCGAGGTTTCTTCTCCGGGTGTGGAGACGAGTGTCCATCTGTCTCCCAAGACCCTGCTCGGCCCAGCAGATGGGTGAGGATGGAGCCTGGCCTGAGGCTGCTCATGGCCCAGATCTGCTCAATATGGACGGAATTTCAGGAAAGGAGGCCAGGAGACACCGTTACAGCACAGCCACCACCACAGCCCTCTGTTCTGGGGTGCATGGGGCAGACCAGGGACGGCCCACCAAGGCATGCGCCTGGCTCCAGCCAGAGGACCCTGCCCTGGCTGTGTCGGCCCCAGGACATTGATCTTGGCCCAGCTTTGCAGCTGTCCTTGGCCACCCCGGGGCTGTCAGCTCCAGGGTCTCACTCGCTGTCCACTAAAGGCTGGAAGGGTAAATGCTTATTCTTTTTTTTGGTACCCTTTTTGGTACCGGGGATCAAACTTGGGTCCTTGTGCTTGTGCAGCAGGAGGTGAAACCACTGAGCTAAATCCCCTGCCTGGAAGATTAAATTCTACAGGACAGCAAAACCTGACTGGGAAGTCCAATGTCTCTAAGTCAGCAGCTGGGATCACTGGCAAATGTGCACAAGGACCAAGTAGCCAAGCTTTGTTGCAAGCTTGTCACATGAAAAATTAACCCTTGCTGGGATGTAGCTCAGTGACACAGCGCCTACCTGGCAAGCGCTTGGTCCTGAGTTCAATCCCTGGTACAAAAAAAGAAAAAATTAATGCTGATGAAAATGATTTCAGCCAGTGACACACAGAAACGTGAAATGCTAAACCCTGTGTGAGGCCTCTGGGAAGAAGCGGGGGGGGGGGGGCAGGAAGCATCCTGGACCCCTGAGAGTACCACAGCAGGGGAATCTTGTGTGGCCCCTTTGGTCACGGCCGCTCGCTGAGCTCGGCCCAGATCAGGCCCAGAGAAGGAAGATAAGCTGCCCTGTCCGGCCTGGGCGGGTCTCCATGGAAGAGGGCAGCCTGGGCTGCTCAGGGCTTGTCCCCAAGTCTCCCACAGCTGCCCAAGCTGGGGACAGAGAGCCAGGGCCATGGGGAAGGGGCCAGGTCTGCATTTGGCCGGCTGAGGGAGAATGCAGATGTGCAGTTCCCATGATCGAGGAGAAGTCCACGCAGCAGGAAATGCACCGAGTCCATGGTGTTTCGTACTCGGCAGTCTTGTGCAGCAGCCACAGCTATCCAGGTCCAAAACCCTTTCTTCACCCCGAAGGAGACCTTGTGCACATGATGCAGCCCCTCCTGTACCTGCCCTAGCCTCTTCTGTCTCCATGGATCCACCTGTTTGTACCCTCACGAGTGCGGTCTGCGTCTGGCTTCTCACTGAGCACCTCGTCTCCCAGGTGACCTGGGCCAGAGCTGGTCCCTTGTTCTTCTCATGGCTGAATAACAGCCCATGCACAGGTGGACTGCGGTCACTTATCTGAGTCCCTCTCACCCATTGGTGGTCACTGTCCCCGTGGGCTAGTGTGAGCAGTGCTGCGGTGCACTTTGGCGCAAGTCTCTATTTTGTGCCTCCTGGGCAGACACATAGGAGAGGACTTGCTGGGTCACCTGGTAATTACACGTTTAACCTTTCAGGGAACAGCCGGACAGTTTCCCGTGGTCACAGCACTTAACCGTTTTATACTCCCTGCGGGACCTTTGAAGATTACCATTGTCTCACGTCCTCACCTACACTACCTGGCTTTGGGCTCTAGCCATGCAGTGAGTGGGCTGCACTGGGCGCATCTCCCTGAGGGGGGTGGTGGGAGCCCCTCTTCCGGCAGGCTGTTACAAAGGGGCGGGGCTTGCTGTGCATCAGGAGGCCCCTGCGGCTGTCACAGAAACAGAAGGCAGCAGTCTTTCCTGGGCTCTGAGCAGCTGTGGGGAGCCCTCTGGCCTGGGATCTGGGGTCCCGCCCTAGGCTGAGCCTCTGTAGACTGCACTGAGGTGGAGATTCACAGGCAGGGGGCCTTGGGGGTTCTGGAGCTGCTGTGCAGTTCAGACCAAGGGACAGACACTCCCCTCATGCCTCTGGCACAGGTTGAAGGGGAAGGTGTCTCAATTATGAGCCATCAGGTGCCACCACCCCTTTGTCTCTAAGGGGCTGAGGGGCATGGAAGCCATCTCTCCAGGCCCCAGGGCAGCCTCCTCTTGTTCTTCAGGCCCTAGGCTAAGGGCAGGAGAGACTGGGGAGCTCTGCCAGGTGAGGTGACTGCATCCCCCAGCTCCAGCGCTGGTACCCCAAGGACCTGAGTGAACTCCTCTGGAGATCGGTCTCATGGAGGTCATGAGCTTAAAATGAGGCCACCGGGGTTATGAGGTCATCAGGCGAAAACAAGGTCACAGGGTGAGTCCTAATCCAATCTGACGGATGTCCTCCCGAGAAGACGAAATGAAACACAGACACACAGGGGGGTGACCATGTCAGGACGCAGGGAGGACACACAATCTGCAAAGCAAACACAGGGGCCTCAAGAGAAACCAGCCCTCCACAATGGACCTCAGGACTCCAGCCTTTGAGAGAGCTGGCTTGCTGCCGAGGGCCCCTCTCTGGTGCTTGTTCTGGGAGCCTGGGTTGACTACGACAGTCCTGCCATGGCCCTGGCCGTGTCCGCGTGGCAGTTCCCGATTCCGTCCATGGAAAGCAGCATTCGGGCAGCTCTAAAAGCAGGCAATACAAGGGAGGGACCGGAAAACTGTGAAACACCCTGCTGGGTGCAGCCAGGCTGGGCTGCTGGGTGCCACCCCAGCCACATGGTCGCAAATGGCTCTGCAGTTGGGTGCCTGGCTCCTGTGGCACCTGTGCTGAGGAGGGGCCCAGGCCCCCTTGTCCGCAGGGGAGCAAAGGAAAATACATTTCTAGCCTGAGTTCTGGCTGAAGTTTCTCCAAGCACAGAAGTCACTCGCAGGGTTGGAGGATGTAATTGATGTTAAATGCATTAAATAATTTAATTGGACAGGCTGTATTTTATGTCACGTGTCTCTGGTGCTTCGTGGCATCTCAATTGGCATGACCTTGGCACTGACATACAGGTTAAAGGCCTCTTTCTAAAGCAACACTGAGGTCCAGTCACCCACCTTCAAAAAGGAGGGATGCTGCTTGTGGGAAGGGGTAAGGAGTCAGCATTGGTCAAATTCTCTCCAAGCAACAGCCGTGGGCAAACACCAGAAGACATGGGTGGTGGGGACTCTAGGCAGCCTCTGGCCAGAACTATACTCAGAGCAGTGCTACCCCGAACCCTGCCAAGGCCTCTGGCCACCAAGGGGCCCCCGGGGCTGCTCCCTCCCATGGAGCAGGGTTCCCTCCTGCCCCCAGTCTGTCCTGCCCAGCTCTGACACCCTCCTGCCAGGGCCCTGCCTGGACCTACACGCCCCTTCCCTTTTGGCTTCTTCTGGTGCTGCCATCCCAGCCTGCAGGAATCTTCTCTCCCAGCATGATCTGTGGACGGCTGCTGGCACTTAAGCAATCTCCCCAATCTGCTATATTTTCCCGCAGTCATTGCACTTTCTCTGATGGCTTCTGTGGATTGGGAGTTAGGGGAGGGTTCAGCCAGGAAGCCCTGTCTTGGGTTCACTGGCCTGGGGCTGAAGCAGCCAGGACCTGGGCCGGCTTCCTGGTGGCTTCCGTGTGTCAGCTCCGAAGTCGCAGCGTAGCTTTAGAAGCCACCAGACTCCACCTTTTGGAGGAAAGAACGCGGGGAGCTGAGGGGCTCACATGTTTCCTCGTGGATACCCACCAAGGGGTGGAGCCGGGTGCTGAGAAGGTGACATGAGCCCATCCAACAGGAAGCCTCTCCCTGGCCCCACCAAGGCCGCCAGCGCCTGTGTGCAGTGCCCTCAGAGCCTTCCAGACCTACCCTGCCTAGGCCGAGCCGAGGACGGGCTGGGCCGACACAAGTGCACCCTTGCGTTGTGTGCTTACGTGAGTGCAATTTGTTTTCCACGTGCACACTCACACACATATGTACACGTGTGGTTGTGTGTGTGCGTGGTGGGTTGAGCATACATGTGCATGTATATGAGTGTGCAGACACGTGTTTGTGCGGTACAGTAAGTCCCTGAATTACGAACACTGGAGTTGAGAACTTTCACAAATACAGATGGACCTCGCATTACCAATATTCATAGATGTGAACAAACCACAGAAGTAGCTCATGTCTGACAGTAAAAATAGTTTCTTTACCGTATTTGTGTGTGTGTGTTTGGCTTTTCATGCTTTACATTGTATATTTGTGTCAAAGGTGTGGTCGGACTTATGAATGAATCTGACCTACAAAAGCTCTCCTGGAAGGGAATTTGTTTGTAAGTCGGGGACTTACGGTGTACCAGTGTGCAGTATGCATACAATGCGAGTGTAATTGGTGTGTTTGTGCAGTGTGTGAATGTGCTCTGTGTAAGACACAGGGAGATGGAGAGACGGGGTGAGGCCAGCTGTCCACTTTTTGTCCGCAGGGAGCTGGCTGGCACAGGGGATGCTGAGGGGCCCTCGTGCATGACAGATATGAGCAGGACGTGGCAGGAAGCCCTCCATGCTGGCCACGGCAGCTTTCTCCCCAGAGTAGCCAGCACGGTCATCTGCTTTAAGCCCACCTGGGAGCAGCTGGGACAGGCGAAGGAGAGCTGGACAGGCCCAGCCCTAGGGGAGGCCTTGCCCATCAGAGTGGCTCGCTGGGGACAGCAGTGGATGACACTCCTGTCTCCTGCCCAGCCTGCCTCCAGGGGCCGGGAGGGTCGTCTCCCTGGGCTTTGCTCCGTCCCTCGAGTGGGCACCAGCCCTCTCAGTAAGGAGCGCACCCTCCTTGCAGGGTGGAAGGACGCAGCACCCGCCTGCGACTGCCGGGCTGGACAACACTCACGGCTGCCCTGTCATCTGCTTGGGACAAGGGGAAGGGCCTGGGGGCAGACTGGCCCCATTTGCTCCGTCTTCCCATGAGGCCCAGCTCCCAGCTCCCCACCCTACAGGACTCGGGGTACTCCAGGGGCTGGGTGGGTGCCTCCCCTCTGTGGCTCCTGGGTGGGGTGCCTTTCCACACTGGCCTGTGACCCTCACAACCACCAGTTCCCCAAGAACTTCTTTGAAAGTCAGGAGCATCTTTTGTATGCTAAGGGCCAAAGGGCCAAGCTGGCCTTTAATTAAAATGCACATCCTTTAATTAAAGGCCCCATAACACATGAAGGGCATCCACTGAAATACGATGTGTGACACAGTCATTACCCTGCTGTTAATTACTAATTAATGAAGCTATTTCAATGAATAGCTTCCCCGCCACCGCTCCCCCGTGGACAGGCCCCTTGCCGGGCACGTCCCAACCACAGGCAACTGGCTCGCTGCCAGCAGCCTCCAATGCTGAATATTCATGCCCCGACTTCAACGCTTTTCAATTAAACATAATAAAGTAAATCCCTGTCAGAAGTGTGTTTCCAACTTACAGGCCATCTTTCCTCCCCCACTCTGTCTGGCAGGAACCATGGAAGGGGGAGACAGGTTACCTGGTCCCTGTCCCTGGCAGACAGCAGGACAGGGCATGGAGGGGGCTCCTGAGGGGCCCAACAACCAATGGCATTGTTCCGAGTGAGGGGGTGGCCACATCCAGGGGACCCAGTCCAGGAGTCCCTAAGGAAGCAAAAGGGGGCCTCAGGGCATTGTTACCCTACAGCTGAGGGACAGTGGCCCAGACAAGGGCAGCCCAGAGACGTGGAGGGGACACTAACACACTAATGAATAAAAAGCAGCCATTAAAAACCCTGCATAGGGGCGGGGGATTTAGCTCAGTGGTTCTACCGCCTGCCTTGCAAGCGCAAGGTCCCGAGTTTGATCCTCGGTACCAAAAACCCCCCAAAAACCCTACAAAACCCTGCATAGAAGAAAAGACAGAAAGGTGTCACTTAAGGTGACAGGAGGGGACAACCTGCATAGGAGCTGGGAATGGGGGTGGGGTACATGGAGAGACCTACATGGGGGATCCCCCGGGGCTTAGGAACAGGCCCTGGGCCCCGAAGGCTGGGCTGGGAGGGAGGAGGGCTCAGGATCTCCAGGAATGTGGGGAATGACCAGAGGCACAGCAGGGAGCTCAGCAGGGCCAGAGGCTAAGACTCGCAAAAGCCACATGCAACCCCGGAGCCTTCCTGCAAGCCACGGCAAGGCAGCGGGTGCTGAGTCCTCAGCCCACCACCCTGGAGTGGCCTGGCTCCCCCAGGAGCCCTGCACCGAGACCCCTCCCTCTCCTGTTCCCTGTGGCCTGTGCGGGCCTGGATCCAAGCCCACAATGAAGGCTTGACCCCTAGGAGCAGGCAGAACCCTCAGCAGGTGGACACTTCTGCCAAAGCTTGGTTGCAGCCTCCTTATCTTCTCTTTAAGGCGGGGTTAGGAGACACATGTCCGGCCCTGATAGCCAATGGAGGGGCACTGCAGTGACCCCACAGGAGGGCTCCTCTGGCTTCATATCAGGCCCCACAAAAGCCCTCACCCCACCCTGCACAACAGCAGCCCCAGAGGACCAAGGGCCAGGGTCAGGCCTCTGCTGCATCCACGGCCTCACGCCTGCCCCAGCCCAGTGAGCAGGGGGGAACGCTCCTCCGCCGCCACCATCACCCATGCTCTTCCCTCTGCCGGTGCTCTTCCACGGAGCAGCCTCCTCTGGGCCTAGAGAGCACAGCCCTGTCCCCTGGCGCCCTCTGTCGGCCTCAGCAGGAATGACAATGGCCATGTCTTAAGCTTGGGGGCCACACCGGTGCGAACACCGCACACAGCACGGAGCATGCGTGTCCATCGATGCACACTCAGACCTGTGCTTATTCACAGAGCCCCTGCTCCCAGGGAATGGAGGCACGAGGAGGGTCTTTGGGGGTCTGGGCCTGGTAGGAGAGAGGTACCAACACAAGTCCCTGGACTCGTCTGGTCTGGGTAGCACTATTGCCCAAGAAACCACTGCGGGCTCTGAAAGCTCTGTCCCAGAAATCAGAGCTTTGGGCTCCAGGTACTGGGTCCAGGAGACTGAGGATCTGCCCCTGAAGACCTTCATTGAAGGCAGGGTGGTCCCCAACAATGGCCCGTCAGCTCTGTGCATGTACAGGCCCGCGGCTGGGGCTCCTAGCCTGACGGACCTGCAGTGGCCCCAGAAGGCAGCCAAGCTGCATCTCACCACTCATGCTGAAGGCTGCAGGTCCTGCTCAGACCCGCTTGGCTCATGCAGCCCAGGAGGCCCTGCCCCTGCCCCGTGGCTGCCCTCCCGGCCCAGCTCTCAGATATGCAGAAGAGTCCTGTCCTGCCAGACCTTGTGCCCCACGGGCCCATCTCACCATCTGAACACCTCGGAGGGGCTGTCCTGCCACCCACACCATCCTCAGGACAGCCATAGAGCCCCGGCTCTGGCAGCTGCTTGGGCTGGGACTGACCCGGAGGAGCTGGGTCAGGACCCAGTGCTGAACAAACTTCTAGGTGCTGCTCTTCCGGCTCAGCCTCCCGGTGGGTCACGCTGAGTGCAGGTGCCTCTCCCCTCCTCCAGGGCTGCCCCATGGGACGAGGCAGAGTCTGGATGTCTGCAGCAACAAGAGACACAGACCATGGCCTGCTGGGGCTGGGGCTGGGCTGTCCCCTCTTCGCCACCTACACCTCCCGGCAGGACCCTGTTCTAGGGTGACAGTCCAGGAGGAGTGTGAGGGAGAGACTGGGCCCTGTGCACCTCGGCCTGTGCCTCAAACCCTCGCCGAAAGCTTCGCCCAACCTTGCTCTTCAAGGAAATGATAGAAGAGCACAGATGCAGGTCCACAGGCCGGGGCCCAGTAGCTCTGTGAGACCCAGTAGCATACACTGGAGCCTGAGGTCCTGGGCGTGTCCGGCAGGGCCTGCCCATGTGGAGCAACCCGCATCGCTTCAGGGGCATTGAGACCCCGGATGACGCAGAGTTCTGGGAGAAGGGCACTTCCTCTCATATTCAGAGATTTCACAACTGGCTGTGGATGAAAGACAGAGGCACTAACTGCACACGCACGTTCTCCCCAGCATTGTTCACGAGAGCCCAGGGGAGGAAGCAACTCAGATATACATCAGAGGATAAAGAAAATGTGGCCCATGCGTACAATGGAATATTATCCAGCCTTGGGAAGGAAGGAAGTTCTGTCACCTGCTACGGCACAGTGCACCTGCAAACCTCACGTGGAGGGAAAGAAGGACCCAGCCTGAGACACTGGTTCACTTCTAGGCGGTCCCTGGAGGAGTTGGGTTCGGAGGTGAGAAGCGCTAGGGGAGGGGAGGGGGTAGCAGTTAACGGGGGATGTGTTTGTTTCGCAAGATGACAGTTCTATGGGCAGCTGCACAGTGTAAATGTGTTGAGAGGATCGGGGGCAACCCCTGTCCCTGGAGTCTGTAGGAGGGGACTCCTTGGGGGCTCCCCAACCTCAGGACTACGTGGGTGGAGGCATCTGGAGCCTCCCCAGGCCAGTCTCCTGTCCTAACCAACGCTTGCTGCAAGATTCTTTTTGATCAAGACCTGAGACCATGGGGAAAACGGTGCTTATATGAAACACGACCCCTGTCCTGTTAGAGCGCCCCGGCTGTCTGGTGCTGGGGTGCCACCGGGCTCTGGGAAGCTGTGTACACAGCCAACAGTTGTTACCTAGTCAGGCAAATGCTGTCTCGGAGGACCAGCCACACCAACAGGGGCCATGGCAGGACATCAGTGTCCTTGACCTAGGGATTCTCCTTTGACCCAGTTCTGACTCCCCAGGGCCTTCATCATGAATGGGATACGTAATTTAACACATTTATTCTTAAAACGAAAAGTGTTAGCCAGGCATGGTGTCTCAATCTATAATCCCAGCATTCTGGGAGACTGAGGCAGGAGGATCGAAAGTTTCAGTCCAGCCGGGACAACTTAGTGAAAACTTATCATGAAATAAAATATTAAAAAAAGTGCTGAGGATGAAGTGCAAATCTCCAGATTTTTTCCAAGTGTTAAAAAATAGTAATCTTCTTTTAAAATAGTTTAATAGTTATTTAAATAAAGCTTTGGTGTGACTCTCCATATTTTTAGTTTCTTTTCTCTGTATATACATATACATATACATATACCATTTGGGGAACCTCCTAATTCATGAAATCACCAACTCCTCCTCATGGTATAAAAAGGGAGGTGGCAGGATAAGGCCAGAGAGAAGTATTCACCTTGCTCTGGGGTGCACGACGTTCCCTGACATCTGGGTGTCTGGGCAGGGCCTGAGGCGGGGCCGGGGTCTACAGAGCCAGGACACCTCTCAGGGGCTTTGAGGGGCCTCTCCAGAGGTGGTCACGGGCATCTAGCCCGCCCGCCCTCCCGTGGCAGCAGCCTGGCTGCGGGGGAGCAGGACCCGGCCTTGCCCGGCACTGTGGCTCTGAGGATGGGGAGCCCCCAGCACTGGGCAAGGTCTGCAGACCTTTGTCATTGTCACGAGGGGTGGGAGGCAGGCAGGTGCTGCTGGCATGGAAGCTGGGTCACTGGCCTCCACTGTGGAGTACGTCCATTGGAGACATGAGGCCGAGTGTCAGGGACGGACAGGCTCAGCCTGCGCTGTGGCCCTTGCACAGACAGGCACGCGTCCCCACAGGCAGGCTGCAGCCCCACCAACTGTGACGAGGCAGGGTCGTCCCCACCGCTGGGACTGAGAAGCAGTGAACCCAGTCCCGCCTCGGCCTTCATGATGCGCATCCGCCCAGCCCCTTCCTCCAGCTGTTTGGGTCCCTTAGGAGCCAACCGACTGGCTGGTCTCTGTCCTCTGCTTACACTTTGAGGTCGAGATCAGCTGAGTCTTAAATGGAGCATGCTGTCCCTGGGGCTGCGGGTATCAGGACCCTTGGGGTCGGGCGGGTCGGAAGCTAGAGGTCCTCAAGGGCAGAGCTCAGGTCCACCCTCTGGGCCTGTCGGAACACCAGGAAGGCGCCCAGCCCCAGACTGCTGCTGATGGCCACCAGGATGAACACAGGCCCAGGAGCCCATGGTGTCAATCAGGTAGCTGTCCAGACACACACCCACCACACCTGGACTAAGGGAGGCACAGCCAGGTGAGTGCTGTGGGCAGGGCAGGAGCGGAGCTGGGCTGAATGGGCCCCAGCACCCTGTGCACTCAGGGGGAATTCGGGCCTCTGAATTCTGGGCCAAGGGAGGGCCAAGTTCAGACTTGCAGGGTTCAGAAGAAAGAAGCTTCGTAGGCCACGAAAATCACCCCCAGAGGGGTCCCTCCGCCCAGTGTCCCTCAAAAGGGAAGTGGAACAGCAGGTAGGTGACAGGAGGGGCTGAGTGAGAATGAGCCCTGGGACTCAGAGGAGGCAGAGAGCCAGAGGGGCCCTAACCTACTGGATCTGACTACCTTCTGGGGCTCCCTGCTGGCCAGCAGCCAGGTAGACACCTCAGAGGGCAGCTATGTGGTCTCTGGGGCCAGCTCCAGGCTTGCGCCTTCTCTGATGCCAGGACCCCTCCAAGTTTGCCACGCCTCACCCACAGGGCTGGAGGATCTGGGGGAGGAAGGCCCCACCCAGCCCCTTGCCAGTTCCCCTATGGGATCCAACCCAAAGAGCAGGGGACTCCTGGGCACGGAGGCCCCTCACCTGCCAAGGGCCCTGCAGTGTTGGCTACACCTGTGAACAGGCCATCAAGAATGCCCACTGCGGTGTGAGCAGCATCCTCACCAAACAGAAAGCCAGCACAGGACGGGGCCAGGTCCCGGATGTTAACGCAGAACCTGCTATGAGAAACAGGAGAGAAGGTGGCTGAGTGGCCACAGGGCCTGGTGAAAGAGCTGGCAGAGCGAGGAAGAGGGTGTCAGTTATGGGGAGACAGTCCTGTGTGCACCCCAGCTCTCCCAGCTCACGCTGAAGCAGCACTGGAAGCTGCTCCTGAGACTAGAGACAGGAAAAGCACAGGAAAGCAGGTTTACAGGCGCAAACCTGCAGACCCATTTCCTGCTGGCTGATCTGAAGGACACTGTACTGCTGACTCCTAAAGCGACTCCCTGAGATGTCTGGATGTGGCTGCATCCAGAGCCAGACCCATCGAGAGGCCAGCGTCCTCTCACTTCGTCCACCTGAACCCTCCAGTGGGGAGCCTGAGCCTGAGGAGGAAGGGCCTGTGCCCGCTCCCCGAGCTGGCTCTGAGGGCAGGACCCTCTACTCTAAAGGCACGGGTGGCCCTGTGGGTGGGCACCTTTCTCCAGGACTCACCCCGACCGACGAGATGGTCAGAGAGAAACCCGCTGCAGAGACTGGCGGGAATCGCAGCCAACCAGGGCACCACGTTGAAGACCCTGCCCTACAAGGAGGAACTCGGCTCACAGGTGGCCACAGAGCGGAGGACGCACAGGCAGGACAGCCACCCCAGGTCCACAACTGCCCAGGGAGCTCTGCCTGCTCACTGGCTCGCCCTGGGGGGAGAGGGGCCTGGGGAGGGTGGCTCTGCCAACCCATGCCCACCTGGACCACCGCTAGCCCTGGTTGAGTGCCAGGTCCACCAGGGCTGTTGTCACCTAATTCCCCATTCTGCTCCCCACACCAGTACTGGGCAGGGCCAGAGCTGGCAGCCTCTGCCCTAGGAATGTGCAGCCCACAAGATTCTGGTCACCAAAACCGGGAGGGTAGCTCACCGCCTGGGTGGAGCAGCTGGGCCAAGGGCCAGGCTCTGCTGGGCAGCAGGTCAAGATCTTGGGCACAGAAAGCTACAGCCTCACAAGGAGAACAGCGTAGGGCCTCAGAGCCAGCACTTGCTGCTTGGGACCACAGGGGTCAAAACTACCACAGAGCCAAGGGCCCCTGGAGCTGCACGCGGGGACCATGGGGTCTTCCCACAGTCCAGGCCTGGGCAGCTTTGCAGCCCTCCCGATGCTGATGCTGCATGGGGCCTGGGCGGGCGACCCACCTTGGAGTGGGGGAAGGTCTCCTTGAAGAAGATGGGCAGCCAGAATAGCAGGATGAAGAAGGCACATGCTGAAGACGGCTGGGAGCAGACGGCTGCCCTGCATGGGGCACAAGGCTCAGGGTCCTACCTGCCCCAGGACCCTCCTTGTGCGAGCTACCCACCCCTTGGCCTGTTGGGCACCAAAGTCCCATGCCCCTGAGGCTCCACGCTGTGCTTGTCCATTCCAGCCCCAGCTCACCAGACAGAAGGCTTCCAGAAGAGCTGTCTCCAAGGCACTTTGGGGGCCTGGCCTGGGGTAGGCCTTGCACCAGGACGCCCAGGGGCAGGACAAGGTCTGAAGGAACAAGTGGGCTCAGAGCAACAGCTCTCAGGATGAGGTGACCCTGTGCCTATTCCTGACACCAGTCGCTGGGGAGGGGAGCACTCCAGAGGGTGGGCACCTCCCTGCCCCTTGCTAACCTGTCCCCAGTAGTCAGCATTGCCCTTGGGATGAGCCCTTCCTGGCCAGCCCAGCTCTCAGCTGCTCCTGCCACCCACCTTTGCCTTGGCCCACAGGTCTCCCACATCTGTCTTAGTCCCTAGCACGGGAATTGGTGGATTGAATCAGACGGTCGGATAGGCTGAGAGCCAGCACTCACATGGTTTCTCTTGGGCTGCAAGCTCGAGGAGTCTTTGGAACTGGCCAGAGCCACAGCCCCAGGGCCCTGCGACTCCTCTGGCTTAATGGCTGCTTTGAGGGGTGGAGGCCCCAGGACCCACCTTCGTGGCCACAGTTACTGTGTTCACTCAGCAGGTACCTGTACACGTAACACAGCCAGAGCAAGGCAAGGCCACCCGAGAAGTAAAGGACACCCTGCCAATTGCACCGGTCCAGGAGGAGGGAGCTCACAGCCCCGTCACCAGTGTCCTAGGGGGACAAGGAGGAGGTGGCCGTGACCCTCACCCACTCTCCACCAGCAAGGAGCCTCAAAGGAGGAAGGCATCTTCATCACCTTGGAAGCAGCTGACTGGAAGTTCCCATCCCCGCTTGTTTTCCTAAGGATTCCCAGTGTTCAGGAGAGATTTTCTACCATGGGGCTGGGGATCCCGGGTTCGGGGTGGGAATCAGCTTTGGGGATGGGGGCAGGGACAGCTGCTATGGGACCCAAGTTGTTTTTAATTTCTTGTTTCTAGGCCTTCAGATTGGCCCACAAATTGTCATGTGGATCTTTTGAACAAAAAAATGCAATGAGAAGAGAAAGTGACTTAAAACACTGAAGTGAAACCTATATACTTTGATTTTCTTGTTTCCTGTATTACAGAGGACAGAATTTCAGAAAGATCTCTAGGTGCAAAACCCTGCCACCACCAACCCAATAGCCCCAACCTCCCCATGTCCTGAGGGTCCTATCGTCCCCTCCCAGCGTACCCCAACTGCTGAGACCCCACTTGGACCGCAGGCCCAGGGGAGAGTGACTGCCATGGCAGACAGAGTACAGGGCTCGGGCGTCAAGGCTGCCTTCCTGTTCCCGGGGCCTCCCCACCGGGGCAGCACAGCACCCAGGACAGGGCGCTCAGGCTCCATCTTGGGGCCAGGGCTCCCCCTGCCCCTCCGTACTCCACATGGAAGCTTCTCTGCTCCATGCTCCACGGCCCGAGGATCCACAGGACACCAGGTAGGATCCCAGTGCAGGTGAGCCAGGAGCTCGGCCCCTCCCCTGTGTTCCTCTGACAGACCCACTTCGCAGGCTGTGCACACCCCATTGCTATTGGAGTCGCCCTACTCCGCCTGAGGGCTGCTCCAGCCCACTCTCAGTGCCACTCTGCCCCTCTGATTCCTGCCCTGGCTGAACTAAACTGAAGGCCTGAGCCTGGTGTCAGAGAGCACTGGTCACCCTCCCATGAGTCCAGCAGGCAGCCTTCCTACCCGGCACGCCCTCAGACAGGGGCACCACAGTCTGAGGGCCGCCAGGCCCCCAAGGGTGGGTTCAAGAAAGGCAAGTCTGAGGACACCGGGGCTCAGGGGCTGCAGATCCTCGGGGAGGGATGAGCAGCAGAGGCTGGCATGGGCTCTGGTTCCATGGACGCATGAAAGGAGCTATACAAAGTGGCTGCGGCCCAGCCTGTATCACCCGCCAGCCACAGTGAGAGGCAGAAATCTGCATGAAAGAAATACTCTGCACAGGCCCTGGAGAGGCAACCAAGACTGAAGGACCAAACCCCCGCTCCTGCTAGCCCTGCAGGCTGCTCCTCAGGGCCACACCCCAGGGGCCTCCTCTGCCCCCGAGGCTGGGCCTTACCCAAACTGAGAGTCAGCCCCACAGTGCTGCAGGCAAAGGCCCGCTGGCCCTCCCGTCAGGGCAGGGGAGCACACGCCTGGAGCAAGCAGAGCACCGCAGTCACCTGAATGCCCACGAGGGTGGGTAAGCCCCGAAGAGAGCCTGTCCTGGCCACCCGTGCAGGTTAGGGCTAGGAGCCAGCAGTGCCCATGGCCCCTCACCGCCTCAGCAGCCCTAGGACCCATCAGGCTGGGCTTTGGATGACACCTGGCTGAGGAACAAATGTCTGCGCAAAAGCCATGTGAGGTGCCACGGCAAGAACCGTGCGAGAAAGACTTCCGCCCCCAGGCTGGCATCCTCCCCCACCAGCTCCCAGGCTGCACGCACTGGGCCCTGCACACTCACACCAGCCTCTGGGCTGGGCCCTGCACACTCACTACCTCACACCTGCGTGCTCATACACCGACACACGCCTCTCCCAGGAGAGGAGTCAGGACTTGTAGCTCTACAGATCCATTCCCTCCTAGATTTCTTTTGGACAATGGGTTCCTCAGAAGCCTGAAAGTTTGGAGATGACCTCGTGTCCCCCTCCTTCTAGAGGGTTCTTGGATCCCAGCCTAGAGAGGCTCTGGGGGGATCCCTTTGGGCATGAGGAGAGGAACTTATGAAACACACAGCCCGTGTCCACAGGGCACCGAGCCTACACTTTTGTCCATGAAGGTAACCTGGGAACTGAATGGCTGATCCCTCCCAGAGCTTTCTATCAGTCTCTTCTGACTGCTCAGAAGGCAGGAGGTGCCGTTCTTCAAGGGCCACTGCCAGCCACCTGCCCCTGGGGGGCTGCAATCTCTCCAGAGGGCAAATGCTCACAATGCAGAAAAGCCACAGGATCAGGAAGCCCCGGGACGCACCTGCGCTGTGGATAACATATGCAGACATGCCAGGGCACCCCACATCGCTTGGCCTCCCCAGGGCAGACTTTTGGGCAGAGGGTAGCATCCAGACACACATGTGCACGTCCTGCCCTTTCCACCTGGTCTGGTGCCAGAGTTGAAGCCGGAAACATGAGGGAAGTGATCAGGCGGCCCTTACCTACCAGACGGGTGCTGCTGAGGGAGGGAGCATCAGGTGGCGACAGTGATGCAGCCCCAGGTGGCAGCTGACAGCAGGATGATCTTCCCACCCCCGATGCCGGAGGAGACTCAGGACAGGAGAGGGGCTTGCGGCGGCCGAGGGGCAGCACCCTCTCACAGAGCAGCCTTTGGGTGGACGCTGTCACACTCCACCCTGCAGAGGAGGAGCCCAGGGCTGAGCAACAGGCTGAGCCTGGTGCACCCAGAGTGGCTACTCAGACGCTGGGCGCCTCGCTGACTGAGCCCTTCCTCCTGGCCACCCTCCCCCAGAGGTGCCCCTGGAGCCAGGGCGATGGGACGTGGGGAGGCACTTACCAGGCCCCAAGGTGGCCTCCTACCACCTGCACCAGGCAGTGGCCCCAGAAGCTGCTGAGCACGAAGCCAGCAGCCAAAATCTTGACTCATGGTGACGGTGCAGACGGGCATGGAACTCGCATGCAGTACAGCAGGCAGGTGGCCAGCAGCAGTGTCCCCGTCCACGCCTGGCACTGAGGCCTGTGGAAGAGGAGGGGGTCAGGCCCTGGAGGGGCCCCGTGGGCAGCCCTGGTTGCTGAGAGACCTCCACAGGCGCCTGGGACATGGTCACACAGGGGCAAAGGCTAGGAACTGGGTCCACCTCTTTGATGAACATCTTGTGACTCCCAGGAGAGCACAGACAGGTACTAGACAGGACACAGAAAAGACAGGAAACAGCCAGAACAGCCTATAGTAGGGGCAGGTTAAATGAACAACGGGGTGTGCACGGGCTGCCATAGCCAGAGCAGGTGCTGTGCCAGGACTGCAGCTGCGCCCACACTGAGGACAGACTCCTGCAGTGCCCCATTCCCAAGCTTCCTGTGGGCCACAGTGACACAGAAAGGCAGTCAGGTAGAACTGACAGCTCACAACCCACTGAGAGGTGGCAGTGGACTTGAGGTGGCCGGGATCAGGTGTAGCAGGAGGGCCCAGGAGTGGAAGAGTGAGCCCCAGGGACCCACAGGGAAGCTGCCAGGCCTGTGCAGCAGAGGTCCTGGGGTAGACGGGGTGGGGGCCACGTTAGGACACAGCAGTGCTGTCGAGGTCGGGACCTCAGAAGGACTTAGCCAGGGACAGTCCCCAGGTGCAGCTCATTGTGCTGCTCTGTGACTGCTGAAAGACCAAGGGAAGGAAGTGAATCAACAAAGTGAACAACACGAAGGGGCCCAGGTCCCTAGGACCCTCCTGCTCCATGGGAGCCTAGTTGCCTCCAGTGAGGTCTCATCCAAGGCAGACCATAACCCCAGCATTCCTGGAGTGACTTGTAACAGGTCTCTCTGCCTCCCCTGCTTGGGGTGTCTTGGGTTGGCTGGGGACAGGGGGTGCGGTTGATGTGCCCAGGAAAGGGAGGGGATGGGCCCAGGCAGGTGGCTGGCATGGCAGTCTCCTGGACCCCGGCTGCAGGGCTCTGCAGCCTGTACATGTGCTGCTCACCAGCCACACCGCAGAGGAGAAGCATGGGTTCAGGATGGCAGCCCCGTGTCCTAGCACACACTTATCTGTGAGACGAGGAAGGGCTAAGGAAGGACACGTGGGCAGCTGGCTCCTTCCTGCTTCTGAGCGGCTACTTCCTTTGGGAGAAGTCCTGCAATCCTCTGGGGTGTGGCACTAGGTGAACCCGAGGTGAAGCAGGGGCCCTCAGGGACCCTCTGCCTGCAGCCATTGTGGGCTCCCCCTGAGTCTCTGGCCTTGAGTTCATGGGCTGTTCTCACCCTCCAGTTCCTGGCTCAGCACAAAACTGGGAAATAACTAGTTTACGGGCCAACAAGCGACAACTCTGCCAGGGCTGCAGGATCCGCAGGACAGAGGCTCCAGAGAGAGCCTCTCTGTAGCTCCGGCTGCTCAGAGTTCAGGACCCTGGGTCCAGGCCCAGCAACCCCAGCCCCAGCCCCACCTTCCCTTCCTTCTGTTCTTCAGTCCTCCCCAGCCCTGCCGAGGGGTTTGGCCACAGACACTTGGGAGCTGAGCAGACCCAGACTCCGCCAGCCTGAAATGATCAGTAGAAACCAAAGAAAACTGAAAACTTGCCCACTCCACTGGCCCCAGGACCTTTGTCTGGATATGAAGCAGATGGTGGGGTGGGTGCATCTGGGTAGGAGGCGCTCCAGGCGCAGTGAGGGCAGAAAGGTCCACTGGGCAGAGTGCGGGACGGGGCCTCCCGAGTGCTGGTCTCCACCTGACACCTTGCAAGGTGACACCACCATTCTAACGCTCCTGCGGTGAGCAGGAAAACTCTACGAGGAGGGCTTTCTTTTCCCTCGCTTGCTTCTTCAGAGTTAATGAGTCTTACATTAATATTGACCCTGCCAATCCAGCAGGGACCTTAATAAGAGACCCTGGGGGGAAACCCCAGTGGGCCCTCTGGACTTCATCTGCTTCGCTAGCTCTTAGTCACTTGCTTTAGGTGACTTTAGAAATAACCAACTTTGGAAGTAGCAATGATGTGGATGCGAGGGGCAGGATGCAACTGCTGATGGATGTGACCATGCAAGCATAGACCACCTGTTACTTCCTAACTTCCAAATGCCTTTGCCTGCACCTCAGCCCCTGAATTTCCCCAAGCACTGTCCTGGGGAGGTGGACAAAGTCTTGCTCTTCTATCCCATGCTTCGCTGCAGAGTGAACAAACTCTTTATCTTGCACAACTCACTATTTTAGTAATTGGCATGCTGCAAGGTGAGAAAATGGGCCAGGGTTGGCAACAGCAGGTCATGATGAGATTCCTAGGCCACCACAGCCCCAGGCCAAAGGTGAGGAAACGGAGACATCAGTAGGGGCAGGCAGTCCACAGAGACCTGGCCATCTCCCTGGGCACTGCCATCAGCAACAGGACATCCGGGAAGCCGCCATGGCCCACAGCAGCCCCAGAGCTGTGACCACTAAACGCCAGGTAGGGGCCTGGACAGGGACACTGGGGAGAAGGAAGCCGAGGGACAGCGACTTGGGTTGACAATGACGCATCAATGTCGGTTCATGATGGTGGCAAGTTCTACTCATTTAAGATGTTAACAGGGAACACAGCAGGTGGAGTGTTCAGAAACTGTGTACTATCTTCACAGTGATTCTGAAACACACAGTTCAGGTGTTTATATTTAAAAAAAAAAAAAAAGGAGAGAGATTCAGCACAGTCCATGTGGTGAGTGATGCGACAAGTAGGGACATCTGGGGAGGCAGGTATGAGTCAGTCCAGCTCTGAAGCAGGACAGCCCTGAAGGGGTGTAGATGGCAGACAGGACCATAGCTGCTGCCGAAGGGTTGGGGCACTGACCTCAGGACACACTCTCCAGCCCTGGGGGCAGGATGAGAGCTAGAAGGGAAGATGCTGAAGGGCCCAACTGGAGCTCCAGGCCACACTGAGCCACAGGGCCCTGGTATGAGTGCTGGAAGCCCAGATGGAGGGCAAACTCACAGGCTAGCCAGATGAAGGCCAAGGTGCCAGATGGACAGCCAATGGGGACAGCAAAGTCACTGAGAAAATGGCAACACTTGGCAAGAAAGGAGGCTTCAAGCCACAAGCCAGGAACTGAAGTCATCAGTGACAAGGGATGTCCAGCAGGGGAGGGCAGCATGGATTCTCAAAGAGAAGCTGTCAGGACAGAGCGGGGTCACTGGGATCAGACGGTGGATGAGTGGGACCCTGCAGAGTCCACCCCATGCTGCCCAGAAGGAGGTCCTTGGGCTTGCCCACCGCTGTGGTACTGAGGACCTGGCAGAGGAACGAGCGGATTGGATGGGTAGGCATATGGGCAGGTATCCGCCCTCCCCAGCCTTCTCCAGGTTCCAGGTATGGGGCTGGCATGGGAAGGATGGTCCATATTGAGGCCACCTCCACCCTAGGAGTGCTGGCACCTTCACTGGAACCTGTCCCAGGGGAGATCTCTGAGCTCTGACGGCACCCTAAGGTGGTGCCTGGACTGTCCAGACCTGATGAGTGGGCTGGTGATGGGTCCAAGGAGAGCTGAGTGCTTTGACACACACTTGGGGACCCCAGTTCTTCAGAGAGGCATGAGCTCTGAGTCTACCCCTCCAAGTCTCAGTGGGCTCCCTGCTTCAGGGCTGAGCATGGCTATGCCTCATAGTAAGTGGGCTCAGTTCACTGCCTCTCTAGACCCAGGTCCCCAAATACCAATCATCTCTATAGATTAGGTCAAGGAGCTGGGTGGGTAGTCAGCCAGGGAGCAGAGAGCCTCCAGACAGCAAGGACCCAGGTGGGCACAATCATTCTGAGGTCCACAGGGGAACATCAAAGCAGCTGGTTCAGGGAAGGCTCTAACTCTGTTAAGCTGGGCCTGCATGTATGGGTTAAAGACCAGCCTGGGGCTTTCTCAATCCACCAGAAGCTGGGTTTCTGATCCCCTCTCCAGTGTGAATGTGACACGGGACCCTGGACTGCTCCCTGGGAGTGGCCTGAACTGCCCAGTCTCAGGTACCCACGTCTCCTCTGGAGTCCATCTTTGAATCTGACAAAACCTTGCCCTGCAAGAGCCCCCTCGGTGCACCTGTTTCTTGTCTTCTATCCCTTGTTGGGAAATTGTCCTGAGCAAACACTGCCACTGGTTTACTGGGAAAACAGGGTGAGAGTCCAAACTGCCAGCGGCCCCCAGCCTGCCTAGCCCTGTCCCAAGCCCTGCCTGGCCTCCAAAGCTGTCCTGGGCCAGTTCTCTGTCAACATGTGCAAGAAGAGTCTGCTCTGACCTGACTTGGATGCACAGGATTACACCACAGGTATAGGAGTGACACTCATAAATTCCCACTGAGCCATAGTCTAAAGGTGCCTTTAAAAAGGAGCTTTAGCTGGGCGTGGTGGTGCATGCCTGCAATCTCAGCACTAGGGAGGCTGAGGCAGGAGGATCCCCAGGAGTTTAAGGCCAGCTTGGGCTACACAGTGAGTTTAAGGCCAGCCTGAACTACACAGCAAGGCCTTGTCTAAAAAAAAGGGCTTTATTCCTTTACGTGGTCAAACCAGCAAAGGGGTCACCTCCACCAGAAAGGGATCAGGGATCTGCCCAGGATCCACCACTCCCTAAATGCGTGTACAAAGGCCTGGCCCTGCTGCTCTCTGTGAGGGCGCCCAGTTAGGGTCCCACCTCCTTCAAAAGGCTGGTATAGGGCAGAGAGCATGGCGCTGCCTGGCCTCCTAAGTGGGCACAGAGCAACAGGAGAAGCCAACGGCTACCAGGCAACCAGTATGCCCTGACGAAGGCACTGGGCAGAAACACCTGCAGGAGCCATGGGTGAAGGCAAGGCCTGCTTCCTCCCTGGGCCCTGGAGGCAGGAGAGAAACAACCTCCACAGCTCTGAGGACACAGAGAAGGAAGTCTGGGTGGAGGGGGCAACAGACAGGGAAGGTGCCTGAGGGCGCCTTGGGCTCCAGGCCCAGAATGCCCCACCTTACTTGAGGCAGGAGCACCTGAAAAGATCCAGTGCGCACTTGCAGGACTCTGTGTGGTACTTCCTGTGAGCCTTCTACAGCCTCCGCTTCCTGCAGCCAGCCCTCAGAAGCATCCACAGCTGTGTACACAGGTGGTCATGTGGTCCTTGACTCAGAGAAGGGACACGTACGGGCACCAGGGGTCACTGACCAGCAAGCCTCTCCCAAATTCTGCCCCCAGCCCTCCTCGCCAGCCACTGTGATTCACAGAGACCTGCCTCCCAACCACACAGGTCTGTTGGAGGAGGCCCCACTGGCTGAAAGAGCACCTCTGCTGTGATTATAACCCACGAATGGACTGTGGAGGGCGCAACCCCATAAGGCCCCAGAATTCCTGCAACCACCCTGCCAAGGCAAGGGGAGCAAGTGACATGGTGAATGCTGGAGCTGTCACATTGCAACCTGCAGTGAGGTTTGCAGAGGCCACACCTCAGGAGCCAGCCAGGCCAGGTGGAGGCACCTTGGTAAACATGGGGTGGGCCTGGAGGCTCCCTGATCCGGGCACACCCAAGGCCCGGCCTCGAGGTTCTCCACATTGGTGCGGCTCTGCCTCTCCCCCAAGGCCCTGTCCTGGCACAGCTTCTTTGAGCTTCTGCTGTGCCCTCATCTGGCCAAGCATCCAACGGAGGCCCCACTCCTTGGCCCACCCCAGCCCTTCTCCCAGTACCCCAAGGTAGGCTCTCTGGGGACTCAGCTGGCTTGGGCCTTCAGACCCTGCCTCTGGTCCAGCACCCTGGCAGAGGGGCCTGGCTTCCAGAATAAGAGTGGGGTGCAGACTCCCCCCTGGACCCTCCCACCAGCTCATTCCTGCTTTGTGGACGTCACCTGCCTATGGAGCAGTAGGGATGCTGGAAACAGAATACAAGCGGGGTGGGTGACCCGCTGGCCTCATCCTCATTAGGGAGACAGCAGGGCACTTGTCCCAGCCTGACTCTCCCAGGGTCTATCTGAGGGTGAGCCTGAGTTGGTGCCCCCTGCCAGGCCTCGGAGATGCTTCCCTGCCTGAGACTCCCAGCACCCACCAGCTGGGAGTAGGGTTCAGGGGCCACTTTCTGGGCTTTGGGACTTGGTGGTGGGAGGGGTCCCTCCTTCCAGGGGTGGACACTGCCATGCAGGATTGTGCCAGCCTCAGGGAGAGAAAGGTGGCCCACTGCAGAGTGGGCAGGGCGGCAGCCTCCAGGTCCCTGCTGTCAACTGGGCTGCCCACCAGGTGGCAGTGCCTCAGCTCCCTCCCCAAACACCCCCCCACCACCACCACAGGGCATCCTCGACTGCGCTTCGACCCTGCAGGCCTGGTCTGTGGCCGGCTGCTGCGTCAGGCTGTGGTGCTGGGACAGTGTGGGCGCAGCCTTCTCAATGCCCTGGCCTCCCGCTTCCCACCTCCCCCCACCCACCAGCGCCGCCCAAGTCCATGTGTCAGTCCCTGCAGCACTTCCCTCTGGCCTGTCTGTTGCTCCCAGGATGAGTTCCCCCACCTTGGGTCCTGCCCTACCCCTCTGACATCCGGGAAGACCACAGGGAGCCCTCTTGCTGTCCCACAGGAAGGATGCCTGAGCCGAGGCAGCCCCTGAGGTTTAGCATGGGGATTTCTTGGCTTTGGAGAAGGACCCTGGGAGGATCCAGTCCCTCGACACCACAGCAGCGGACCTTGGGTAGGACAGGGATTTGTGTTCCTTCCACAGCTCAGCCCCGCAGGGCTTTGACATTATCTGTCTCCAGGTCTGCACTGCCCAGCTCCACATACCTGCTAAATACTGTTAAAAAATACTGGGGCCTGAAGCTGCTGTGTAGCTCAGTGGTAGAGCAAGTCCTTAGCATGTACAAGGCCCTAGGTTTAGTCCCTAGGACTGAAAAAAAAATTAGGACCTAAAAGCAGGGTTACTATCCAAACCATATCAGATGCTCATGGGATACAAAAGTGTTGGCAGAAAGAGGCATACTCCTATAGCTGTAGCCCAGGCATAGGAAAGCTTGGGAATTGTCCCGAAATTTATGGCCAATAATACTGTCATCCATTCCATGAAGATCTTTGATAAAGATCAAGTATCACACTGGCGTGGACATTTGACATTTCTCGAAGCTGATGGTCTGGGATGGGCAAAGAAAGGGAGAGAACGCTATTCAAATAGGCTGGGCTGGGAAGGACATGCAAGGTACTTGAGGTCTGCATGAAAGAGCGAGCCACGGGTGGTGGACAAAGGCCTGGACAGTGGGAGTGGGTGCCCACCGGGCTGCTGCTGAAGGGGAAGGAGGCAGGTGGGTCATGGCAGCCCACCTCGGGGGTCTGCGTCAGAAGTCCCCAGTGTCACAGGATCACCCAGGGCTGCTTCGCACAGCTCAAGGTTAGCCAGGGCAGTGGCAGGCCCCAGGGCCACAGGCACTCACAGGACCAGGTTGCAGATGGTCGCTGAGGTGGGTCTGGGGGAGAACGGCACGCCGCCCTGGCCCTGCCCTCGCTACCCCAGAGGTGTAGGTGCAGCCAGAGCTGCCGAAGGACCGTGCCTTGCAGGCAGGTGAGCATTGGCAGTGGCCAGGGTGGACACGTCCCAGGCTTCTAGTTGATTCTGAGCTGCCTTTTACCTTCATTCAACTTGCAGTTCAAGGTGGAAAATCATATACAGGTAACATACAGGTATGCGATAGCATACAGGTAACACCTGGGTTTCTGGGACGCAGGGTGACCTGTGTGACAGAGCTGTCACACCTGCTGTCCAGGGATGCTGAGGGCCTGTGTTCTGACTTCCAGTGTGGCCCCACCTGTCACACTGGCCTGCTTCCGCACTGCCAGTGCTACTGCAGGGAGACATGCTGTGCTTTCCCCTAAGGTAACTCACAGCTCGCTGTGTCATCACCTTCTCGTCAGCTTCCAGCACCATCCTGCAGAGGACACAGAGGAAAGTACGGGTCCAGATGACACATTTTACGGCCACATCAGGCTGGGGTGTCCTCCTTAGACTCCACCTAATCCCTACCCCTTCCCAGCCCAACATGTTCAAATCTCAAGAAGAGAAGTCCAAGTAGGACTGAAATACTAGCATTTCTCTCCACTGTCACTGACAGGCAACTGTAAGAAGTAAGATCTCCATGCTGGGCACAATTTGCATGAAGTGACTACGGGAGCGGGGGTCCACCTTGTGGGTTGAACACTGTAATGGCAGAGAGAAAAGTGGGACAGTGAAGTACGAGGCTCCACTGGAAACCAGGATAGGCTTCCTAACAACGACAATTGCAGTGCAGGGTCTGCTGGTGGAATAATCCTGGAAGCTCTGGACAGCTCCTTCTTTTCAAGGTGCTGGTGACTTCAGTATGAATCTTATAAACACCACTAATCCAGATTTCTAACTGGAGTCCTCAGACACTGGCTGGTCACACGAGTCTGGCCCAGCAGAGAACGTGGGTGTGTGCATACAGCCCTCACCAGTCTGGCCACCACCAGCTCCCCCACTCCTCCAGGACCCTCCACACAGAGTCCTCACTGACAGACCAGCGTGCTTCCCGTCCAAAAGCCAGCTGTGAAATGATCAGTGTCAGACACCGGATGTAGGAGGGAGGCGACCCTGTAGGAGGGCGAGGTCAGAGCCGAGAAGAGTCTGTTGGGCGCCACTCTGGCCCCTGGTATACACAGCTCAGCCTCTGGATACGGGCAGTGCAGTCACACCCAGCTCAGTGCACAACTGCACTCTGGCGGTTTTCCCTGGAGCTCCAAGCGTCAGACCTAAGTCTCCCACTGAAACTGCAGAGTGGCGGGCAGGCGAGACTGCAATGTGACCCGCATATGTACAATGTATCCCCCAGACTCCATTCACCTTCAGCAGTTACTTCTCTCATTCACAGCCAGATGCAAAAGAGTCAACAGCCTCAAAAGATGGTTTTTTCGGGCCGGGGATTTAGCTCAGTGTTTCCACTGCCTGCCTCACAAGCACAAGGTCCCAAGTTCGATCCCCAGTATCAAAAAAAAAAAACGATGATTTTTTTCTTCTGTGTTATGGTCATACTGGACCCCAAACAGGAGACACCCACCAACAACAGACGAACCTGTTAAATATCGACACATGCCCCAGATCTGTGCTGACTGAGCACCCAGTGTCAGCGGGTGCGTGGCCCGGGGTTCACCACCCCAGAGCCATTCTGTGGTTTCCACAACAGCCACCAGCTCCGGACCTTCCACCCACAGAAGCACGGGCCCTCAAACGTCGCCACAGCGAGTCACATCAAGAGCCATTCAAATACTGTCTTCTGCTTTTACATAAATAATGTCAAAGGCAAGGATTATCCCATCCTGGAGACAGAGTATCCAAGACAGGGAGGTCACATGTCAAGGAACTGTGGTCCCCAAACCTCTGACTGCTGTGCACAAGGGCTCAGTCCCAGGGCCTGGTGACACCCACAGTGTGCTAAGGCACAATGGGATCACAACCACCCCTAAGACGTCAGTGTCACACAGGGACAGTGATGCTCCGTGCTTCAACACCGAACACTAAGCTTGGACACTGTGTTCTGGTTCCTACTGCTCGGCCCAGTGGCATCTTCCTCTGCTTCTCCATCAGGCGGCCCGGCCGGTCTGAGCCTCTCCTGCAAAGGCTGAAAAGCAAAGAACCACCAGGCCAGGGCACCTGCAGCTGCCTCAGCCCCGGCCTAGAAACTGCAGCTGTCAGCTGAGAAACGGGCAGCGGTGGAAATTTTCTAGTAAAAATATAAATAATATTGGAGTGGGAACAGATCAAAACCAAACCAGAGTTCCATGAAATGGAAGTTTCCTTCTACCTTTCCAATTATAATATACCAACTTGCAATAAAACATGTGTTACAGAGGGATTCCTATGTTCTTATCAATGTATCTTTCTGGAAGGAAAGAAAGAGCTCTGAGATGCGCATTCCAGAAAAAACGTGAAAAGTTCTACTATCAAGTTAAGAACAGGCAACAAAAGCAACTACTCTCCATTTCTCGGAAGATACTAGGTAAAGGGGGCACAAGCACCTCCTTGGAATTACAGAAGCAAATACGCCCAACAGTACTCTAGCCTGCTGTGACTTTACACACCTACTGCTGACAACTTCCTATACATCTGGAAAAAGTAATACACGTCTGAAACAAAGATGTACCCACTGCAGCAATAGCAAAAACAAAACCAAGGCATCAAAATAAAACCCGTCAACAAAGCAGCAATGAGCAATGGCTAGTGACAATAGGCTGCAGCCACAGCGTGGTGTCCTGCTGCTCGTAACCGAGCCTCAGACAGGCCACTGCTCACTCGACACTTCTAACTTGGCCTCTGTTCTTACTGCCTGCACAGCACCAACCTAGAAGGCAACCTTGCTCCACTACACTGAAGACATGTTGGTGTCTTTATCATAAAATATCCAGAACCCTCCTGACACCTTGCTTCCTTCACTCGCCAAAGCTAACAGGGCACCGAAAGAAGGACATAGACATCGACTCGCCTTAGGAAGGTGCCAGGCTGTCCCTCTGCCTCAGTGGACTCTGGCTTGCAGTTTCTGTGCACTCAGGGCCACCAGACCATCGCTCTGTGCTACAGACTCTGGCCTCACACATCAGCCCCAGCCACTGTCTGCCTCTTCTAGAACCCAGAAATAATTCAAGTGCAAAAAAAGTTCTCATTTATTCTGCTGTAATTCCCATGCTTCAGAAAGTTCCAAACTAGAGATTTTTCCTCATACAGCCTTGTGATACAGAAGAATACTAGAATATTCTTAAATTTCATGTATGTAAGGCACTTTCCAGCAAAAGGTGTAAGAAGAATAAAGCTACTTTATAAAATATAACTACAATCGCTTCTCAGCCTTTTGGCTAAGATCAAGTGTATAAAATATAACTACATTTCAACTGTATGATATTTCAACTGTAAGACACAAATGAGCCAAAGAAGAAAACCCAAACATTCACCATCCCACAGCAGCTTTACTTCATTTGCTTGCGCAGAAGCTGAAGACTGCAGCATGGGGTAAGTGGGGAAAGTCTGTAAAGTGCTCTTGGGGGGGCGGGGGCAGTCTCTGAGGTCAGGGGACAGACTGTGACACCTGAAATCCTCCATCTCAGATGCGCGGTACGGTGATCTTTGCTGCTCTGACTGAACTGATAAGTAAAATGCCACCACCACTTAATATTTCATGCGTGTGCCAGGCCCCATTCATGCCCCAGTAGTATCCAGATGACCCCACAGAGGACTTCCCATCCCTATCCACCTCACATGCCTCCTAACTACAAGAACATGTCAAAGTGGTTATGCATCCTCAACCCACAGGAACGATCTTACACACACATGAAGATGACAACATGCTGACGGCCTGGTGCTGTTCCACAAATGCGGAGGTTTCTTTGCTTTGCTTTTATAGTACTGTGGACTGAACCCAGAGCCTTCACACTGAGCTAGATTTCCAGCTTTTCTTTTTTTTAACTTTTTGAGACTCGGTCTCACTAAGTTTCCCATGCTAAGCTCAAACTCATGATCTTCCTGTCTCAGCCTTCCAAAGTGTTACTGCATTTCCTCTATAAAACTCCCTTTCCCTCTAACTTATTTTTACTCTCAAACCTAAGGGAAGAAATAATTCCAAAGGTCAGCCACACCTGAAGATGATGCCCGCTGATGCCCGCTGTGTGTAGCAGGTCAAGGCAGCTCTTCTGGACCCCTCAAACCACAGGGGCAGGTGAAGGGTCAGTCCGGAGGTGGAGTGGTTCGTAATGACTGCACCAGTTTCACTGTGTCTGTAACAGAAAGTAGCTAGGTCAAAGTAAAGACTTACCACTGAAGATGGCAGCAAAGAGCCAGGAAACCTCACCAGGCTCCAAGTAAGGGAAGAGACCCGCCCAACAGACACTGAACAGCAAGCAGTGTCCAAGGAAGCAGGGGCGTGAGCGAGACGGCACATCACCCGAGCAGCCCAGGCACCCGCCAGCTGATCGCACCCAGCCTCACTTTGCTGGTCAGAATGTCTCAGTCTACTCGAGCTCAGAACAAGCAGATTCCCAGCTCAGCCCTAACGACACTGCTCTCGGGCAGGCCCCAGAATACCCTTGCCAGCATCAGGACTCAGTAGGGGGACAACTGAATCATAGCCCCAAAATTGTGACCACCCAAAACGCCAGCTTTCAGCACTGCTCCAGCAAGGTTCTCCATGCACAGGCTGTTGCCAGGAATCCAAATACATTTGCACTCTGAACTCTGAACTCATCACCGAGGGCACTGACCTGTTTGTCACACTGCACCTTGCCAGGGCATTCCCTCCTGCCTTCCACCAAAGAGGAATAAAGAAGTGGGGCGTTTGAATGGGGCTGAGAGAAACCACCCCGCTAAGCTGAAGTGCAGGTCAGCAAGGGTGAAGGCCCAGTCCCTCTGAGACAGTGTCATCACCAGCACCAGGGCTACCTGTCACCAACGGCACTCCTGAACACATGGACTGGGCAAAGTGGCCTGTCCAGCGGCAGGGACATTGGTGTCACTGTGTGAGCACAGGGAGAGGAAGCCATGAACCAGAGGTTGCCAGAGATGATGGAGAGCTTTTTAGAGGCCATTTTGGTCATTCTTGAAATCAAAGAGAAACCTTTATTTCCAACAAATATGCCTACGAGATGGTTCACTGGTCTACTATAAACAAGTCTCTCTTCACATACAGCACCAAAGTATATATTTAAAAAATTAAAAACCACACAGCCCCACCCCTCACACACACATCTCCCCAAAAGCCACACAGCTCGGACCAAAAGGGAAAAACAAGTCAAACTCAAGACCCTCGCACAAAAGTCATCTTTGAGTTAGGATTTACAAATTTATATATTTTTTTCCTATGAAAAACAAAACAAAAAATAAATGAAAAACAAGGGGTAAGGAAACACTGAAAATAAAGGCTGGACAGGACTGAGGAGAATTAACAAACATCCTGCCTGCCTGCGAGCTAACAAAGCAAAAGAATGATCAGTGCTCTTCATGTGCTCTGAATGGGAGCCTTAAGTTAACCAATATTCCCTAATAATGCAGCACTCAATGACAAGGTAAACCTGCAGGGGTCAGAAACACCAGGAGCACTGGGACAGTAGCCAGCAACGTGTTGAAATCCTGAGGATGTACCACAGTGCACAGACCGCTCAGACTCCTAAAGTGTCTTTCCCGTGGGTTTGCCAGCATTTAAAAGGGACACATTCCCTTTAAAAAAAGATTCTGGGTCAAAAAGAAAAGTACAAAGGGGTGAAGGGTTCTCTACTGCAGGGAAAGTCTTTCTGTCACAGTCCGAGGGGAGGTGAGTCCTGTGCCATCACGGCAGTGCCAGGGTCTGCCTGCACCAGCTCTACTTGGGCTCCTCAATCACACCCTTGCTGAGGTCTGTCATTTTGGGATATTTTACTTTCTTCTGGTCCAGCTCGTTCTGAGCCCAAAGTAGTAGTTTCAGTAATTTTGCCAGCTTGGGTGTTGACTCACGATTCTCATAATCTAGAACAGCTTGGTTAACTTCACTCCACACCTGGAAAATAAATACATCCCATAAAGACAGCCACACACATAGAGAACAGCAGTCTATTACTAATATACATTTTATGCTCTTGGAAACCAGTTAGCACAAGAAGCTTATTATTCACTTGAACATTAAGCTCCTGACTGTGAGCCACGTTAGGGGTACCAAACGCAACCCTCAGGGGGCACAGTTTCTAGAGTCTGATCAGCAAATGTCAATGCAGCCTCAAGGTGGGTTAGATGCCGGGAGCCTCGAGAACACAGTGCAGAGGGGTCTGCAGAGCGCCAAGGGCAGCGCGGCGGGCAGTGCAGGTTCCCTCCTGCCAAGCTTCTAGGAAACACCCGAGGGGCCTTCAAGGGCAGGCAGATCTTCCAAAGCAGAGCCTCCGAGAGGAGGGGGCTGGCATGTGGGAGAGGGGACCTGTGTCTGGGCAAGCAACAGATGTCACACTCGGCTGGACACAGGAGCAGCAGCGAGAAGAGAAAGTTTCAGAAGCAAACATGAAAGACACTTAAGACACCTGTTTCCTAAGGGTTTCCAAACAGGAAGAATGTTAAGATAATTAAAACAAATTTGCAAAGGGTTTGGGTACTAGTGGTCTCAACTCTGCTGCTCCTAGTGTGACAAAAAAAAAAAAAGAGTAAAATTTAGGAAGGCGCCGCCGCTGTCAAACTGTAAAGCCACAAGCCCAGAAGCCATGTCTCACCCCAAGCCACAAATGTAGCAAACCTGGCATCCTCTTGGAAATCCCACTCTGAACGCTTATGAAGGGTGAAAAAAAACCTATTCCTTTTTTTGAGCTCTACCTTTTGCCTCTGCATCATGTGGAGAAGGTCTCCGAAGGGTGACTCCTCGGGGCTGTCAAAAGCCAGCAAGGCCAGTGTGCGCTCCATCTCCGTGAGGCACTCTCTGCTTTCCTCGCCCTGCTCTGCCAGCTGTGTCTGGGCAAACTCCAGTGCCGCCTCAGTCTCACGCTGGCGGATCAGCTCAATCAAATGCTGTTGCTGGCAATGGCAAAGACAGAGAAGCTTAGGCGGCACACACCAGGTGAGTGGCACTGCGCATGGTCAGCAATACCAAACACTTGGTTCCAGTCACCAGTGCACTGCATGGGACTGGAGATCTCAGCTCAGTGATGGAGCACTTGCCTGCCTAGCATGCACAAGGCCCTGGGCTCTATCCCTGGCACTGCAAAAAAAAAAAAAAAAAGTATAACCCAAAGAAGAAACTTTTCTATCTCCAAGTTCCAAGTTATTATACTTGCATTTAAACAACAGCTTCTAAAATACATAAAACAGCAGAGAACTCAAATCCTGTCGACATACAAACTAAAACAAGTCTATTAATGCAAATTAGCCTGCTTATTTCTGAATCATTGCAAACCGTCTTTGTGAGGTATCCACACCAGACTACTCTGCTGAGACTCACCTGCAGATGAAAGTAAAGATACCGGTTTGTGTCCAGGAGCTCTGGATGGAGGCTGTTGATCAAGGCAATGGCCTCTTGAATCTGACCCTTCAGAATCATCTCCCGAATCTTGATCCGTTCATCAAGTGTTTCTAGATCCACACTTGGTTCAATTCCAGATTCCATTCGAAATTTTTCGGCTGCTTCCTTAAAGCCCTCTAAAAATGAAAACCATCTTCACTGCTAGGAAAGGTAGCAGAGAATTACTGCAGCTTTTGTATCTCTAGAAAGCAAAACTGCCTTCAGAAATACTCTGATATCAACCTCTTTCTTAGAAACTTGCATTACTGTCTGTGATTTACAAACAAGGTAAGCCCTTAAAGCGCAGGAACAGGAAGACTGTACTTTATTCCTTTCTGCTCCATCCAAATGGCCCTAAACTACCAGCCAGAGGTTAGAAGGACTGCTAAGGCAGTGTCAGTGTGAGTGTCTTGAAGAAGACCGGGATTACAGGCCTGGATGCCAGAGCTGAGGTCTGGCTCCAGATGAAGCAGACAAGCTAGATGTGCCTTCACAGGGCTGCTGCGCCTCCCTGGGCTTCAACTGCAGTGACCCAGTGACTCCTGAGCTCAGCATAAGCCTGTGATTCTCTCCAACATCAAAGCAAGCATATATGCCCCTCCTCCTGCCACAACTACTGGCCTAGCCTTCCTCATCACCTTTCTAAAAAATTTTAACACATTAATTTGGGATGGGGGACTATGCATTAACAGGAGACTTTTCATTTTGTGCCCTTGAAAATACCTACATTTTCTCACCAGAGACAACAAGGACCTTCCTCTCAATAGAAGAAGGGAGACAGCTGCTTCCTTCCACACATTCCTGCCTTTCCCCTTCCCTCTTTTGGGGTGGGCTCACCTGGAAATAGGCCAGTACACTTCACCAGTCTGGCCAGAAGACAGAAATTATTTGGTCTCTAAATGTATTTCAGAAGTCTCAGTGATCTTGATTAGGGTTCAGGGTCTTGGGATAATTACTTTATCGCTAGAAAGGTTTCTCTTTAATATGACAATTGACAAATCTGTCAAATTAGCATTGTTGTAACTTTGCCATCTAGCTTCAGCAGTAAAGCACCACTTGGACAAAAAGGAAGAATTTTGTTCAAGCAGCGGATTCTTTCTAGTAAGCCATTACCTGTGACCAGATAGTTCATGATGAGTCGATTCATGTCTGCCCGCTGGACATGTAAGTTATTGAGCTTTTCCATCCACTCATCTTTTGTGATTTCATCGGGCTTTTCTGCATAACTCATTCTGATTTATTTCTAAAAGAAAATACAATAATTGGTTGAGAATTTCATACTCATCATGTTCACTTCAAAAAATACAGCCAGTTTAGTTAGAAGTGAGGGACTATATATGTACCAATACCCCTAAATGAATGTAAATATTATGTATTGCAACAATTAAAATAGAAGTGGGAGGGAAATATTTTTAATCTTGAAAACAGCACAAAAGGCCTGAGACCCAAATGTATGTTTAGGGAACACCAGCAAGGCTGGCTGCCTGCACCCCAACCGTGTAGGATATGTGACAAAGAACCTCAGAATGAAGCGGGCAAGAGGCTGGCTAGAATTAGAATGAGAAAGGCTTACAAATAGAAGGAGGCATTACAGTTCCAGGCTGAGTGCAAAAGGCAGCCAGTGCAGAGTTAAAAGCTCAAGTGCAAGCTATGACATTTGATAACGGAGGCAATCCTGTCATCAGACTGACAGAAATTAAGGAGCTTGACAATGCCAAGTGTTACAGAAGACCAGGTGTCAAGTGTTCTTTGTAAAGCTGCACATGCTGCCCCTCACAACTCAGCAATTCCAGTCCTGCTAAATCTACATCCTAGAAAAACTTATCAGAGTGCAAAAAACACAACAACTCTGCTCACACAAGAACTCTTTGGATGGACAAAAATTATGCAAGCCACTCATGCCAATGTTCATGCAACAAAAGCATAGACAAAAGAACTGTGGCATACAGAACCTATGTCCCAAACTCTTGGACAGGTAGGTTCCAGTGTTCAGAACTTTTCAGACTGTGCACAGGTGATATGGCAAACATTCCTATATATTCTATAACTGTCTCTCTAGAGCTTGGGCCAGCACTCCATAATCAGGGTTATTATTTCTTCAGTGAAATATGTTTGGATTTGCACTAAGTGGAAGGGAGGATATTAGACTTTATTAAGTCAAGTTTTGTCACCAAATAGGCTTTTGGTTTCAGAGACACTCAGATGTGAGACGTGACTGTGGTTGTGATCACACAACGAAATTTAATAAAGCAGTTAGAAATGAATGAAATCGCACAAAATCACATGGATGACTCACAAAATGATGCTGAGGTTAAAGCAGAGGCCCAAGTGTGCCATGAGTTTTTATTTTCATTTGGTACCGGGGATCGAACTCGGGACCTTGTGCTTGCAAGGCAGGCGCCGGAACCACTGAGCTAAATCCCCAGCCCTGCCATGAGTTTTTAAAGAACAAATATAGAAAATGTAGGTATTTTCAAAGGGCACAAAATGAAAAGTCTCTTCCTGTTAATGCTTAGTCCCCCATCCCAAATACAAGACAAACTATGTACTATGTGCCTTAACAATAAATACCTACCAGTGACAAAACTGTTTTTGTTCTGTACTTTTAAGTAAGGGCATGAAATCTCTGTGGGAGGAGCAGGAGGTGGGGTGGGGGGGTCACGGGGGCAGCTGTGCCAGGCTCTGGGAGCACTGCCTGGGTCTGGAGGTGGGTGCTGATGCACCACTGTCTATTGTCAAACTCTGTCACTTACGTATCCGTTGTGGATATCTGTACCCAGCACAATATGAGCTAATTTGATTCAACAAATTAAAAAAATTTAAAGTTGGCTCTGGCTTCCTGGCTGACAATGGGATAAATGTTGGGTGGCAAGAACTGAGTCAAGTCCAGCAAGGTGATGCTCCAGAGAGGAAAGCAGAAGAAATTGGAAACACCCTACATTAAGAAGCTGTGGCCACAGTCAGTGGTTGCTTCTGGACCTAGTATGAAAGGACAAAAGAAAGGGAAGAACTGAGGACAATCAGAGATCAGAGGTTTCAAGCTTGCAGTATTGGAGGCTGGGACCACAAACAAGGAGGGAAGACTGGGAGAAGAACAGGTTGGAGGAGCAGAGCAGGTCAGGCATCTGGATGACAGGCCAAGCGCCCAACGCTGGGAACAATAATTAGGCACCCCACCCCTACACAAGTTACTTAAAACCTAGAGTTCAACCAAGACCACCTAGGGAAAGAGTGGAGATAAGGAAAGAAAAGGGAGCACATTAGTTGGAGGTCACCAATAACTTCAGAGATAAGACAGAGTTGGAGATATCAAAAGGAGAAACTTTGCCGAAGGGCCACAGGAAGACGAGGTAAAAATGGGCGGCGCTTTCACACGGACAGATACTTCCCCCGGACAGATACTTCCCCCGTAGCCACAGATCAGCTGCAGAACTCACCCGGATCCAACTCAATTTACAGAATACAGATAATCGAAAGGCCGATCTGAAAAGCACCCCCTCCCAAAGCACCTTTTTCTGTTATCACGTGTATTTGGCAATTACACCGGCGCCATTCGGTGCTCTAAGCGAAGTTATCAAAGCACTTCTGTTTCTCTGGAGGACGCGGCAGCCCCGCACTTCAGCAGTTATACGGTCAACAGCGACAAATACTCCAAGCAGTAACTTAACTCCTCCAGTTCAGTCTGTTTTAACGCAGTTTTGTTATAAAAATCATTGTCACAGAGACAGATACAAGCCTCCAATAACTAACCCTGCGCTGCCCGCCGCCCGCCCTAACCGCAAACACTGGCCTCTAGCCCGCGCCCGAGTAGAAAAGCCCGCCCGCTCCGGGCAGAAGAGGGCAGCGGGAAGCCCAAGTCCGGACTCCTGCTCATGCCTCTGACCCGTGAGACCCCGGCGCAGGCAGCGCGGCTCGACGCCGGCCTCCGGCCCCGGCTCCCGACCTCAGACCCCTGGCCTCCGACCTCCCGCCCCCAACCCGCAGCGCAGGCAGCCTGGTCGGACGCCGGGCTCCGACCCCTAACCTACTGTCTCGGACTCCCAGACCCTGGCCTGCCGCCCGGTCCTACTGAGCTACTCGGGACCTGCCGCGGCCATCTTACCGTGCTGATCCCGCCTCCCGCGCGACGCGGTATGGATGGCGGGGGCTCCGCGGCCGCTCCCGGGGCCGGGGAGGGGCGGCGGCGGCAGGCGCCAAGCAGAAGGAGGCGGAAGCAGAAACCGCGGTCTAAGCGGGGGCGGGGCGGGGAGCGAGAGGGCAGACACTCCGATGGCCGTCCCTCAGCCGCTTCTCGCGAGATCACAAGATCGCGATCCGGCAGCCAATAGAGCGCTCCTGCAAGGGGGCGGGCCAGGCGATCTCCGGAAGCTGGAGTTTCAAACTTCCGCTCTTGCGCACCACTCCCCGGCGGCGCCCTCGTTCTACGGGTTGGCGCGAGAGTCAAAGGAAGTCGGCTGCTTTTGGGCAAGATGGCGGTTGTGGAGGTGTTGCAGGGCGGAGCGTTCGTGCTTGGATGGCGACGTCTAGACTAAAGCCGAAGCAAAGAGGTCCCAGCTCTTTTAGCGTCGTTTTTGTGAGGCCAGAAGGGATGAGACGGGGCGGGAAGGTGCTGATGCCTGAGACGTGAAGGGCGTCCCCTGGCTGGCGGCCTGCCAGTTTCGCGTCGCAGAGGCCTAGGGAAGGCCGTCGGGCGAGAGCTCGCCCTTCCGTGGGCGAGCAAATTCCTCCAGGTTTGCTTGGCGGAAGATACCCATCGAGTCTTCACTCGAGGCCAGAGCAGTAATCAGAGTGACGCATCCCTCGGCCACGCTCGAGAAAGGACAGGGAGACCTCTGCCCCAAGGTGCTCGTGGAGGGGATCCCTGTCCGAGACGCTCACCGGGGAGACTCCTGCACCGGAGCGGGTCCTGGTGGCCGTCAGTATGCTCAGGGCTGAGGGTGCTGGACGGAGCAGGAGGGGGGCCGGGAAGGAGGTGATAAATAGATATTTGCGTATTTATTTGCTGGTTATTGTCTGGATGCTTGAGATGAATGCAAACTCCGTCATTGTATAGTGTGTTGTAATGTTAAAAAATTTAAAAATACTTCGGGAAGAAATGTGTAGAAATTGGGGTGAGATGGTTTAGTGTGATTGCTTAAAAGTAAACTGAATCTTCAGAAAGCGAGGTCAGACTTTGCTTCACAAAAAGTAAGTTCAGTAGGCGGGCAGGTTGGACAGTGACGACTGGCGGTGGACATTTTCCATTATTTGAATGAGTTAAAGCTGCAGGTCCAAAGATCTGACACATAGCCTGTTTAAAACACAGATGCAATGCAGTCAGTAGTGACATCTTTTGTAGTGCTTAGCAGTACAAAAATTGTTTTATATCAACTCAGAAAGTGTGCAAGGAGCCTCCCAAGGGGAAAGTTTGAACCAGTGCCTTAAGGAGAGAGAATGATTTACTCTCAAGAGAGGTTAGCAGCACCTTATCATTCCTTCTAATCCTGCCTAGAAACTGGCATGTGTTTAGTATTTCCCATCCTTGAGGTCATAGTCTATTCCTTGGGTTGCCACAGGGTCTTCCTAACCCATGTTTCTCCTAGAAGTCTTGCCAGCTCCCCATAAAGCATCTCACATCTCTGTCCTTTTGACACCCTTCAGGGACTCCAGTTGCCTGCTTAACATGAGTGTAACTGGAGTCTCACCTCTTATGCTCTCATTTTGTCTATTCCAACCACTTTTAGCTTCTGTAACCCTCCATTCACCAAGTATTCTTGTCTCTGGGCCTAACATGGTGAGCCCTGTATAAGACACTTTCCTCAGCTGCTCAATAGTTGTAGCTTCTTTGGTAAATATTCCCTAAACAGAGCTGGATTTTAGTGCTTTTCCTTGTGCTCACCCAGTATCTAAAACTCTACCTTTATAGCTCTTTGCACCCTATCCCTTGTCACTGATGCCTAATAGTAAGGTGTGATTGACCATAAAAGTGTAAGCTTCATGAGGGAAAGGACAAACCTGGTTATAGCTGAGTCATCCAGCACCCAGTAGGAGCCTGATAAAATTTGTTGAGTAGATGAAGAAATAAATGAGTGAACAGTACTGAGGGCCTTAACCAGAAGCAGCAGGAGGAGACCTCCACTTAGGTGGGAAGTGGGCAGACCATGAGGGAGTTACAGGAGCGAAATCCAGAACCATGCTCAGATGTGGAGCCTGGATGGTCAAGTGGTGGCATTTACTGAGGGGAATGATCATAATGAAAAAGGAGGTAGATCAATGGGAGAGAAAGATAATGAATTCTGTGTGGGCCATGTTGAATTTGAGGTGCTATGGGATGCATCTAAACCTCAAAGTAAAGATCAGAGCTGAAACTGAGAGTTGATAAATACATTTAGAGAGATACAGAGATAAGGAGTGGCTTAAGTCTAGAGCTCAGAAGAATGGCAGTGTACAGTTGCTAAGAAAGAGGTTGCCTATTGAAGCAACAGAGAAGTGGTCAGAGAGCCCTAGAGAGAGCCAGGGACTTAGAAGGCTCTCCCCAAAGTGTTAGGGTATAGAGTTTCAAGAAGCTGTGGTTATTGGTGTTGTCCCAGCAGGAAGGTTCAGGGAGCAGTCCGCAAAACTGGCACTTGAGTTGTTGGTGACACCAGGGAGTCGAGTGACATAGTAAGAATGAGAAGGGTTCAGTTGCTATGAGTAGGAGTGAGGTGAAGATACCTAGGGCTATGCAATAGATGTGGAGAGAAGTGATCACATGAAACTGATGTGACAGGTGAGGTGACTGAGGAAGTCAAGGACCATTTCTAGGCCTCTAGCCTGTGCATTTGGATTTATAGAGAGGGATCATCCACTAAATAGGGAACACCAGTGAAGGATCTGGATTTGGGGGGCAGGTCAGAAATTGTGAGCTCATTTTTGTATGCATTAGGTTTTAAGTGCATTTGAGACAGACAAATGAGGGTGTCAGGAACTGGTGAATGTATGGATCCTGATCCGGATAGAAATAAAGGTAACCACAGCCAGATGTGCATGAGGTCTCCTTGGAGGGTGTTTGCAGCAAAGACAGGAGAAAAGAGATGAGTGGGTCCAGGGACAGGCCACGTTGGTTACCATTGGGAGCAGTCTCCAGGTTGACCAAGATGTCGGCCTAATGGTTTGTCAACTGGCTAAGCTCCCCTGTGCAGGAGATGGGCCTGTGGTAGAGGGAACTCCCCCCCTCCCGCCCACGTCTGGGGGGGCCACCAGGTAATCAGAGGTTCAACAAGCCAAAGTCTGGCTTTGAACCTGAAAAGTTGTTTCATTTTGAAAGTGTGGTATTAAGAGTATATGTCTTAAAAGAGCTAATGAGTTTTTTAAAAGAGAAGAGCATTTTGAGAATAAAATATAGAATGCTTCCAATTCTCGAATTATAGAATGTGGAAATAACAGGCTGGGGATTTAGCTCAGTGGTTTCGCCGCCTGCTGCGCAAGCGTAAGGACCCGAGTTCAATCCCCAGTACCAAAAAAATTACAGAATGTGGAAATAACAGTGCATCAGCCATGTTTTACAGAACCACATTATTTTGGCAGATGGCTTTGTTTTACTCTCCAAATCCAAAAGATGAACCTCTATACTTCAGTGTCCTGACTTTTAAAGAGATTTAGCCAAGCAAATCTCCTGATTTTTCAGGATAATTTACAAATACATTATTTCTTGCTGCTCAGTCATTAGCACAAACAGGTAGTAAATATCTATATGCCAATCTTCATTGTCTTAGCTTTTTATCATCCTTAAGTTTCCTAGTGAAGATGTTGGGAGAATTGTATTGTTACTTAGTTCTGCTGATAAATTTTGTTGACTGGGTAAGAGTAATATTTTTGTTTTTTCTTTTTGACCTTTAACTCCAGCTGATGTCGGGACACAAACTGGGTCCAGCCTGTTGGCTGAAACAGTGGGGAGGTGGTACAGTCCTGCTAGGACCAGTAGAAAAGTCCAAACAGATGCCATTTTAAGTAGCAGTTGCTTCATTTACCCAGGCAACACACATGTATGGTTTCATACTGAGTTTGAGTATGCCCTTCAGACCTAGCTGGTCAGGATTTGACATACACTTACTGGATTAGGATTTGATCTTTTTATTTAAAATTAACAAAAAAATAAATACACTTGACACAGATGCTGTGTGCATAGCTGTATCTGTATGTGTCTAAAGGTGTGTTTTTGCATAAATTAGTGACTGGAGGTAGAAGCCCTGAGTGGAGACAAGGCAGATTTTGTTTCCTTTGCTCTTTATCTTTTTTTTAAAACCCTCACACGTTTACTTTGTTTTTATTTTGGTTTGGTTTGGTTTTTGCAGTGCTAGGGGTGGAACCCAGGGCCTTGCACATGCTCTGCCCCTGAGTTCCACCCTGGCTCCACTTTTTTTTCTCTACATTTATTCTTTAAATGCTTTTTTTTTTTTATGGGAAGGACAGAAACCTTTGTTTGTTTAACATTTCTCTGCACAATCATAAAAGGCACTATCGCTGGTTTCCCACCTCCCATAGGCAGATTTATATAGATCTTATTTCTCCTGTGGACACATCAGTTTCTGAATTTTAGAAGCAGTTGGTTCAGTTTGGAGCTCAAAAAGATTCTGGTATAGGAGGGGCCATTTAGCCAGGCGTGGTGGCACACGCCTGTAAACCGAACACTCTGAGGGAGGCTGAGGCAGGAGAACCAGGAATTTGGGCCATCATAGGCTACTACTGAGTTCAAGGCCAGCCTGGACTGCATAGCAAGACTCTGTCTCAAAAAAAACCACAAAAAAAGGAGGGGTAATTTATGGACATGCCTTTGGTTGAAATTCCAAATAAAAACTGAACTTCCCTTTTAGATGTCCTTTTGATGCCCCTGTAGCTGAGCCTCTTTTCTTCCTGCTGGTATTTCTTTCAAATAGACTCCTTTTTCACTTCACCTTTTTTATAGCTAAGCAAGAACATGGATTAATTTGTCCACTACGGGTTGAATGTCCCTCTTCCAAAATGCTTAGGACCAGAAGTGTTTCCAGATTTTGGAATGTTTGCACTTATATAATGACATATTCTGGGGAAGGAAACCAAATCTACACACAAAGTTCATTTAAGTTTCATATATACCTAAAGGTAATTTTATATCATATTTTTAGTGTGGTTCCATGTGGTGATCCATCTCATGAGGTCACCTGTGGGATTTCATGTCTGAGCTCAGAAAGTTCGAAGCATTCTAGGTTTTACATTAGGGATCCTCTACCTGTTTCACCATTCCAGAAAAATCCTAATTCTGGAAGATCACTGTTTAGACCTGACTTCAAAAAGTCTCTTTCACTTTTCAAGTGCTGCATTTTCATTTGAGAAAAAAAGACCGCTCCATGTAGCTTGTGCAAGTGTAGTCTATGGTGTCCCTGAGCCCCACGCTCCAGGGGCATTGGTTGTGTGGAAGGCTTAGGAATGGTATACCCTGCCTGTTTCAGAGTTGGTCGCCTTGTTTTGGGAAGTCCAGCCCGTTTCTCCTGTGCTCCCAGGAGGCCTAGCAACCCAGTGCGTTGTGAATTTGCTTTTCCCTTTTTCTCTGTTCCATACTCTGATGTCATGACCCTGTAAGAGCAAATGTCTTATTCTTAAACTGCTTTTCTGTTATGCTCTGAAAGGCATTATTTTTTTGGCTTTCTTACTTGATGCATCCTTTAAAGACTGTTAAGAAATAAAACCAATCAGATAGGAAATAGAGATTTTTATGCCTTTTACTTATTAAAATACTGCTTTCTTTTGAAGTTGACTTTATTTACTTTTCACTGAACTTGAAAACTTTAAGAGTACCACAAAACATTATCAGGTAGGAGTAATAAGTACAGTTCGGTATTAATGTGTTCTTGTTGAGATAAAACTTAAAGAGTTTATTATAGTAGGGCATATAAAAATACTGTTATACTGTCTGTAAGGAGAAAATGGTAGAACTGAGAATAACAGATCTGGACTCAGTTCCCTGTCCGAAGTGTAGTTCTTTTTGCCTTGTTTGTAGATGTTGTGAGCCCATTGCTGCCTTGTCTTGAGTAACCTAGAGGCTAACACGTCCAAAGATCCAGTTCTTCCTTTTCTAATTAAAAGTCACAGCACAAGTAGTGTTGTTCAAATGCCAGTTACACGTATTCAGTGTGTGTACGTTATTGTGTATGGCACCGATGGAGGTGATTCCCTTCTCCCATCCATTGCCTTTTCCTTTTCTATTTTGCCTAGAAAACCAAGTGGAGATTCTCAGTTGCTCCTTTGAACAGTAGACAGCATTACATGCAGCACCTGACTTTGTGTAGGGCTTTGGGGCTGGAGCACAAAGTTAACTTTCTACTGCCAAGTTTTTCCTTAAGTTTTTTTTTTTCTTTTTTCCATGCTGCTGGTTCCCTTACTGTACTCACTACATCTGTGCACTGTGTCACTGTGACAGTTGGTTTTATCAAAACCGCATTCAACCAAACCCAGTAATATCCTTGAAGTTGCCTTTTCTGATAGTGCTGTGACTCAGTGGTACACAAGTACCGGTTTTGCCTTGGCTGTGATCAGTAACCTCTTTTCTTGAGAGGGGAACCAAAGACAGGTGCTTTGCTCCATTTAGCTTTGAGAAGCAGTAGCCAGTCTGACTGTGAGTTGACTGTCCTTAAAAGTGGATTCGTCTAAGTTAACGTTTGAGGCTGGGAGTGTGGTTCAGTGGTAGAGCCCTTGCCAGGCATGCTTTAGGTACTGGATTTGATCCCCAGTATGGCAAAACAGACAAATGAAAGTAAAGTTAGCTGGTCTTCATCATTTTCTCAAAAACAAAGTAACGTTTAAGCTTTTTTTAGCAGTAAGAAAATAAAATGGAGTCCTCCATTTTCATATGTTCTGCTTCTTTTGGAAAATACTTGGAATAGCCAAGCATGGTGGTGAACACCTGTAATTCCAGCACATGGGAGCCACAAATAGGATCTCTGTGAGTCGGAGGCCAGCCTGAACTCCGTAGTCAAGACTCTCAACAAAAGGAAAAGTCAGAAAAAACAAAAATCAGAAAAGGAAAAAAAAAAATCGTCCCTACTGAGTGTGTACAAACATTTTCTTGTGGTTCTTTTCTAAACAACAGTGAAATATCTGTTTGCATAGCATTTACATTGTGTTTGTATTGTAAGTCCTCTGAAAGGTTATGGGAGGGTGGGCGTGGGTTCTATGCAGATACTGAACCGTTATTTTATATAAGAGCAGAGGATCCAAGGACTTTGATATCCGTGGATGGGAGGGCTTGACTCAGTCTTGCCTGGCAATACGGAGGGGCTGCTGCTCTCGACTTTCCCTGGGAATCCGCATTCTACCCGAGGGGAAAGCTGGGTCATATCTTGCCATTACTGGTCGGCGAACCTGTTTGATTCTACAAGCACTGTTTGATTCAGAGCACTGAGCCAGGCGACCAGGCTGCGGGACTAAGCGAGAGCAGGCCCCTCAGGGAGTCCGGGGCCTGACCGCGTGAGAGGAGCCCTTCGGGCGCTGTCCCTGCCACCTGGCGAGTTCCAAGGCGCCCGGCTGGGCGAACTGCGAGGAGGCCTGGAAGGAGGGGCCGAGAGGGCGCTCCAGTCTCAGCCGAGTTGCTCCAGTGCTCCTTTTCTCCGCGCCACGCCCTCCCCTGCTAGACCTTTACCGGACCGGCCGGACCAGCCGCCCGCTGCTTCTGCAGCTGCGTTTTCATTTGGGATCCGCCATTGGGGCCGGCAGGGGTTTTTTTTGGTACCGGGATCGAACTTGGGTCCTTGAGCTTGCGCAGCAGGCGGCGAAACCTCCCCGGCCCCGGGGCCGGAAGTTTTTAAAAGGCTGTGGAGTTCTCGCCCTACGCGTTCCGAACTCCAGGGCTCGGGCTGCCACCCTCCCCCCATGGGGGTTTTGTTTTGTTTGTAGATTGGGGCATTTCGGAACCGCTGAGCTAAATCCCGGGCCCTAGGTTTCACTTTTAAGGTATCTTGGCTGCTGCCAGGAGGAATGACAGCAGGTGAACGGGGATGAGCCCCTACAGGAACTGTTGCCTTGTAAGCAAGCAGCCTAGAGCTGAGCCTCCTTCCCCTGGAGGAGCCCAGTGGGGACTCTGGAGGGGAGGGGTCAGACCGGGAAGCAAGTTTTCCCCCTGGCTGGGTGAACCAGTGAGCTCTCAGTAACTCTGGGGTTCTGCTTTTCCCTTCCCTCTGCTGTGTGTGCATTTTCTGTGCTTCTCTCTTGCCACCCCCCGCCCCCCCATCTTCTGTTCCTTTATCTCTGAATGCCCAGCTTGAAACTGCACCACAGGGTTTTTTAAAAATCTTCATTTTACGATCCTGAGGACTGGGGTAGCTCTAAGGTAGAGTGCTTGCCTGGTAAGTGTGAGATCTTGGGTTCAATACCCAGCATCAGGGAAAAATCCTTAGCTAAAAGAACTAGGCAGGGGCACCCCCATATCAGCTCCATCTAGAATGCCCTTTGCAGGGAGGCCTGCTTACTCAAGTCTTCCCTTCCCGGTGAACCCCACTGCCTGTTCAAGCTGGTCTCAGCCCCTTCTCTCTGGATGCTAAACTCCCCACTACACATCTGAGGGCAGAACCCTCCCTCTTCACCTGGAGGGCGCAGTAAGGGAGGGAGGCTTCTTCCTTCCAGATTCCACAGCTACGTTCTTTGAAGCTGGTAGGCCTTGTGGTCTTGGGATGTGTTGATTAGAAAGCACATCTGCCCTAGTCCCCCCCCCCCCCCCCGTGCATTGATGGAAGCATCAGCGGTCTCTGGGTACAAATTGGCTGGACACCTCTTTGCTCTTGGAGAAGGGCCAAGACCAGAGGCCAGAGGATTCCTTCTCCAAGAAACATGTCGTGCTCAGATGCAGAAGCAGGGGACTGTAGAGGCAAGTAATGGGCAAAACCCGTCTGCTCAGGGCAAGTGGCCAATGTCCATGGCGTCACACTGGTTACCGCTGAGCAAACTTAAGGAAAGCCCGACAGAATGTCGTATACCGACCAGACCTTACTCTTAGTGGCCCTAGGTAGTAAATGTCTAGTGGTCCCCACCCCGGTGGGGACTGGGGATCGCGGCGGGGCAGCTGGCTTGTCTTGAGCCCCCACTCCCTACTGCACACACGCGCCCAGAGATTGCGTTCGGTAGTTCTGAGTGGGGAGCGGAGGTGGTGGGGAAGCTTCGTTTCTAGCGCGGAGTAGTCTAAGATCTAGGGGGACCCTGACGGCTGGACGCCCCTCGCTGCTTCGCGTATGCCTGACGCGGAAGAAGGGAGTGAAAAGTGCGGCCTGCAGAAGGGAACCCTAGGGCGTTCCTTCGGATGCTCTTCGCCCCCGCCTCTGACGCAGGTTCACCAGGGAGTGCCAGCACCACCGGCGCGAAGCATTTAGATGTGCAGCGCGGCCAGCGTGCAGTCCCTGTAGCGGACCCCGGGGGTCGCCTATCCTCTGCCCGGACTGTTCCGAGGAATCCTCTCGAGGACTCCATCCCTGGCATTAACCTCAGGGAATCCTTGGCCGCGACGCGAGAAGCAGTCAGGTTTAAGCGCGGGGCAAAGCGGACTCTGAAAATACGCCCTGGGCAAAGGTGTGGGCGACGGGAGCATGCGCGGGGCGGGGCACGCCGGCTTGCCGTCAGTTCCAGACCTTCCCGCTCCTCCTCAGACTGCCGCTCTAGGCTCTCGCCAGCTCGGTGGCTGGCCTCCGCCAGCCGGGCGAGGGCGCCGCTCTAGCCAGCGGCGTTTCACTTGCCTCCGCCCGTCGCGCGGCCAACCGCCCTAGCCCCGCTGCGGCTCAGGAAATGGCTGCGGGACCCTGGCGGCCCGCGGTGAGTGCTCTGGAGCGCGGCAGAGGGGCGGGCGCCGCGCGGGCCGTACTGGGGAGCGGGGCGGGGCCGACTTTGAGCCCTCTCGATGGGATCCGAGTCCGCGCACCGCCGCTCCCGCCAAGAAGATGGCGGCCGCGAGTCGGCGGGTGCGGCCTGGCGTTCTTGAGGTGGGGGGCGGCGGCTGGCCCTGGCGTCGGCGCCCTAGGCCGAGAGCTCGAGTTGGGCGGCCGCGTTCGTGTAGTGTCTGCCCCCAGCCCCGGCGTGGAGAGGTGGCTCGGAGCCGCGACGCTGCGCGGGCAGGGCCGCGTGTGCCCGAGCCGCCTCGCCGTCCGCCGCAGAGCGGGTCAAGGCAGGCGCCCGGGCTCCTGGGGAGGCGCACCCCCAGCCCCTCTTGAAGTCCATTTTGCTAACGCCCGTCCTAAGCCTCAAGCTCTTCAGCCGAACTTAGAGTCCAGAGTGTCAGTGTGACTGGGTCATTGTTTTCGCTTTTTAAACCCAGCGAAGATACTCCTGTGAAGGTTGTGGGGGGAAGACCCAGCCCCAGAGTGAGAATTACAGCCGCAGGTGTTACCCCGAACAGTCTCTTTTGCCCTCTTTATCTTGGATTTTTTTCTGATTTTCTACCAAAAGTTTCCCCTTACTAATATTTGTTTAAATTCAGGCAAAGGAGTTGTGGTTTGATGAGGAAAGGGGGCATAAATTGGCGTCCGCATTAGTACGCATGGCCCGCGCTTTGCATCCTGATGCGTTGGGGCTTACTAGCGCTTGCCTTGCTCGGTATGGTTCCGGTGGGCCTTGAAGGCAAAGTGGAGTTTTCTTCCTGTGGTATTTGATTGGGACTTTGCCTCACATTTTCTTTGTCAGGTTTTGTTGTTGGTACCGGCTTTCTAGGCCTTAGCGTACTAATTCCCTGGAGGTTTGTGCATTGTAGCCAAAGGATTGCTTTTCATTAATGTTTCTGATAGGAGATGTTTTACCTTGTGTTTTAAACCTGCCCATTGATGCCATGTAACTTCCATTTGACTCTTGAAGAGGAAAGGTGAACGTGTTTACCGGCTTGCTCTTGTTGCCCTTGCGTCCCTGCCCTATGACCCGTGTCCAGGGCCCTATTTTTCATATGGCTGGTGGACCATTAAGTCCATTCAAGTTTTCTGTTAAAGAATCTCCTTTTTGAATTTCTTATTTAAATGGTAGGGTCTCATGGCTATGTAATGGTTGGTATCAAATGATGTATCCTAATTCAGTTACAAACAGTATATGATTAACAGTCAGTCAACATGCTCATCAGGAAAGGGGGGGGTGGTCAAAACAAAGAAATTGAGCTCATTTTGTCTAACTGTAGTGCTTGTCTGTGAGACAGTCCATGTTGCCCAGGCCTCATTTTACTTTGAGTAGTAATTTTGAGAAGCCGATGAAGGAAATTGAATAGTTAGTTATACATAATTTTTTTTTTTTTTTTGGTACTGGGGATCAAACTCAGGACCTTGCGGTTTCGAGGCAGGCGCCGGAACCACTGAGCTAAATTCCTGGCCCAAGTTGTACATAATTTTTAAGAAATCTATAGCCATGACTATACAACTTATTACTAGGCAATAATTATCTTGTATGTAATTTATAGAGCAGATACTTTTATTTCTCTTTAGGTGTCAGACTTGGGTGCTGGGGTTCTGTTTTTAAATGCTGATAAGAGATTTAATATACCTTTATAAAAAAGATTAATCATTTTTTTCCAAGGTGAAGGTAACTTTAGTGTGTTTTCATTGCAAAGATAACGTATATAGGAAGTTTAAACCATGTGTAAAAATAGAAAGTAAAAACACCAGAAAGGAGCCCTGCATTACAGCAGTTGATGTAAACACAACTGTGTGTTGGCTGGCCACTGTAGGTTGGTTGTCATCACTCCTCAACTCATGTTGTGGAACTCTCATGGCACTGAATGTTGAGATGCACCATCCTTTAGTATAGGGCTTATTGGATTCCATTGTGTGGATATTTTTTTAAGCTTGTCATCTGATGAACATTAGTTTGTGTTCAATTTGTCACTTTTTGGGAAAGCTTCCTTTGCACACCCTCATATGTTTGTGTTAAGTAGAAGGGAAGCAGTCCTATCTTCTCTGAAAACAGGCCTGAAACTTGCTCAGTTGCCTGTGCCGAGTGCTTAAGGGGCATTTCGTAAATAACCCCCACATCCTTACGGACAAGCAGGTGCTGTCATTTTGGTGAGTGACATTGCATTTGGTGCTCCACTGGATATTGTTTCAGAAAACCTTTTAGGAAACAGGCATTGTCCCCATCTCACAAATAGGAAAGTGCAGCCCAGTGAATTTGCCAGTGTGCTTGCAGCTGGGATTGGGAGCCTAAAACCTGCCTTCTCACAAGTGGACCGAGCCCCTGCCTGTCTGCTCACCAAGGATCCCTTCCTGTCTAGTGGATGAGGGTCTTGCTGAGGTGCTGGGGGATGGGCATTGCTGGCTGCAGGGACAAGACCCGGGCCCAGTCTGCACGAAGAGGACTTGTTCCCTGAGAGGCTTTGGACCTTCGTCCCCATGGAGAAGCTTAGGCAGAGCCTAGGACTCTGAATGTGTAAGATTAAAATTTAAAAACAATAGTGTTTTCTCTTTTACAACAAAAGAAAGTGTTTTTCTCTTCAGTAGTGAAATATCTTTTTTCCTTCCTTGTTCTCACCCATGCTGTAATGAGGAGTTCCAGGAAGTTGTTTCTTAAACAGCACTGACTATCAAATGCAACTATGCATATATCTGTAAAAGTTGAAACAAGAAGGGCCGGGGATTTAGCTCAGTCTCAAAAGTGCAGGGCCCCAAGTTCCATCGCTGGTATCAAAAAAAAAAAAAAAAAAAAGGTTGAAACAAGAAAATCTGCTATATTTATGCCACAGCTCCTTTGTCTTAAGCTTGGAACTTTTCCATTTAAACCCCCATACCCAGCAACAAACAAAAACTGACCTCCACTACGACCAGGGAAGGAAGGGAGATTCCTGCTGAAGTACAGGGTTAATTCCTGACTTTTGAGTTTTGAAGGTCCTTTAGGCTGTGGCCCAGATCCTGAGGGTTCGTAAAATTCAGTTCAGCTTCACCTCAAGAGCAAATGCTTATGAGAAACTAGAACCTAGGTGGCAGTCATCAAAAGCCCTCTCCCTGAGTAATCAGGTGAAACTGAAGGAGAAAGGCAGGGGCTGCTGGAAAAATCCAGCACTGAAGCAATTCCCGTTACTGTCCTCGGAGTCCTGACTGGATGAAAAGGGCACACTGAGGGGCAGCCTTTTCAGGTCACATCTTTGGTACACTCCTTCTTGACCAAATGCCAGCGAATTGCAAAAAGAACTCAGGACCTCTTTAGACTCCTGAAAACTCCTGGATCCCCCCAAAAGACTTTTGTTTAGGGTATATCAGTTGCTACCATGTTGACATGAAGTCATTTAAAGTTTTTATTCATTTCAAATACTTACACTTAAAATAAACCCTTACATGTTCACATGGATATTTTATGGAAATTACATTCCAAGTCTAAATAACACAAAGAAGGCAACTCTTTGTTTTTACAAATCTGTGTGAATTAACTGACAACAGCTGGATTCTCACATCTGCTCCCACTTCAAGTGGTACTATCATTTAGCTTCTGGAAAATTCTCAGAACTGATAGTGAAGAGGGCACATAATGTCTGAGTGTTGTGCAGATAGCTTTAATCTGGGGACCTGAAAGTGTTTTGGACCGCTCTTTGAGAACCACTGCTCTCAATAATGTTTAGAAATACTTTGTAGAGGGCTGGGGATTTAGCTCAGTGGTTCCACCGCCTGCCTCGCAAGCGCAAGGACCTGAGTTCGATCCCTGATACCAAAAACAAAACAAAAAATACTTTGTAATTGTTGAAAATGTGAGAGTTTAAAAAAGTAGTTGACTAAATACCTAGAAAGTAGATCACCTTTATGAAGAGTAGGCAGTGTCTTTGAACTGTGTTTATGGGCGTAACCAAATTATCTTTTGGGAAAAGTATAGGATAAGTGTGAGTTGCTGCTACCAGTGAAGATGGTGTTCCCAAGTCCTCAAAGTGGCACGAGGTTTTGATAATGGGCATTGCCAGTATCAAGAAGTTCAGGATGAGGCCAGGGTTCCTTCTGTGGCCTTTCATGGGAGTTCTAGCATGAGAATGGCCCTGGAATTGGGTGAATAAACTGGCACTTTATATTTACTCCAGTGTGCTTTCATGTATCATAGAATCTCACTGGATTCCAACCATCGAAGCTGTGAAAACAGGCCAGACAAGGGGTGAGAGTAGCTTGCATCTGGGGCTATAGATGGGTTCAGGTCTGTGATGGAGCCATCCAAGGAGAACAGAAAGGGACAAGTTCCTAGGTGCTAAGAGGGACAGGGATTTAAGCAGATGACCAACACGCTTGGAGCCCATACAAAGTGGACATAAAAGCATAGGATGGCAAGTAGGGAAGTGGGAGGGAGACTCCTGGATGATCAGAATTACTAACAGCTACAGGACCCAGAAACTCTACATTTTGCTTGCAGAGTTGTCCTAGAAATGTCTATGAGGGGATCCTTCATGAGCCCATAGGCATGTGTGCCTAGTCAGCCTGCCCAGAAACACATTAGGAACATCGTATTTCCTGATGAGCACAACTACCTGAATACAGCAGTGATTCCTGAGCCTCAGAGGTGACTTTCCATTAAGGGTAATCATCACCCTGACTCAGGATCTTGGCATCTTTGGGATGATATGGAAGAGACAGGAGAGCCTAGCATAGGTGGTCACTTAGGAGATTTGAGTTTGGAGGCCTCACATGGGGCCTAGCTAAGTCATCAGTCCACAGGTGTTTTTCCTCTAACAAGTTTGGCTTTTTGTCTCCAGCTATCTATAAATTGATACATAAATCTATATCTATAAATCAGTCTATAAATTGGGCTTTCTCAATGCTGGACAAAGTACATGATCCCCACACCTTGAAGGAAGTTCATTTGGCTTATACTCACAGAGGTTTCAGTCCATGGTAGCTGGCCCCAAGGCAGAAACATCATGGTGGAAGGGCATGGTAGAGCAAAGCCACATAGTTTATGGTGACTGGGAGCAGAGCACCGAAGAGCCCCGGAGGGAAAGAGACTAGATATAGACTCCAGTGGAAAGTTTCTCTGAGCCACCCATAAACACCCAGAAATGAGCTTTACTAATTCCTCACTGGGCTCCCAGGCCAGTCAAGTTAACAGTTAAGCTTAATCCTCACAAGCATTAAGACCTAAGAAGTTTAGAACAAATGGGGTTGTTAGGTTTTTTTCTCCTGTATTTTCCTCGTGAGAAAGGTGCTGTATAACACCATTGTTTCATTGAAATAATTTTAAGGATTGATTTGTTAAATAGCAAAACTTTGAATTGACATCTAAAGGATTTAAATGCAGTTTGCATAGTTGAGTCACATTCTGTGTAGATACTAAAATAAATGAAAAGTTGGGTCTCCATTTCCCTTCTGGATTAAACCTTTCTGTGGTGGCAGACCTGGGGTCTCCAGGAAGAGCAGAAAAGCCTGTGGCAGGTATCCTGTGGGCCACAAGCAGCTACTGCTGAAGGCAACAGTGTACAACGTTTTTACCATTTCAGGAGATTGTCTTAAAAACTCTAGGTAGGGCCAGGGATTTAGCTCAGCAGTGCCTCGCCTGCCTCACAAGTGCAAGGTCCTGAGTTCGATCCCTGGTAACAACAGCAACAACAAAATACTAGGCATATTATTAGTTTTTAATAGTTTCAGGGGAAAATTTGTTTGAAAAATCATGTTTTGCCACCAAATGGGGCAGAATGTGCAGTTACAGACATTATGGCTGTTTTCCTAAGGTTGCCCATGGCATGAGTATAGGAACTTAATTATGGTTGTATTTTAAAGTATATCAGAGACTGATCACTAAGAACTTAGTGTCATCTGGGTGTGGTGGTACATACTATATTCCCAGCTACTCAGGAGCTTGAGGCAGGATCCACAAGGCAGCTTATCAAGACCCTGCCTTAAAAGAAAAGAGGGAGCTGTGGATGTAGCTTAGTGGTACAGTGCCTCCCTAGAATGAGCAAGGCTTTAGGTTCAATCCCCAGTACCATTTAAAAAAACCAAAACTGTTAGTCTTAAGTTTCTGGAACCAAACATCTTTAAATGGGTGTGATTCTATTACTTTACTTCCATCAGAGTTAGAATAGTAGCAGCTAAACTTTCAAATGTATAGAGATTGTAAAGTTATGTATCACTAATACTTAAAAGGTTTTTTGGGGGGGTTTTTTTGGTACTGGGGATCGAACTCGTCGGGTCCTTGGGCTTGTGCAGCAAGTGGGCTAATACTTAAAAGTTTTTAAAAATAATATATAACTGAAATTTTTGGAGGATATGTTTTACTTAGTTTTTTATAAATTCACTCTGGCAGCTGAGTCAGGGAATCTGAAGGTTATTGTAGAGGAAGTATTGCAAGTCTCTTGATGTGCAGCACAAATGGTATTAGGATGGATGGATATGCTTTGGGCATGTCCAGTGTATTCTTAAACTAGTGGAGATAGCAGCCAAAATTCTCCAAGAGGGTTCCATGATCCCCTTGAGGTCCCCAAAACTGTCTCTGGAGCTAAGAAATCAAAACTTTCTACAATAGTCTAGCAGGATAGCCTTTTCCTCTGAGTTGACATTTGCAGGCATGTGGACAGAGGTACTATTTTCTTCCCAGGATGTTTTGGGCCTTTAATTTTAAAATACTATATGCCAGTTTCTCTTACGAATTAATGTTCTTGATGAAGCAGTAAAAGTATTTTATATCTTAACCCTCGGATATACATTTACTTAACCTTCCCTCTGAAGAAATTAGAAGTCCACCCAGAGTACTTCAGCATCTTCTTGGGACGGCTCCCCAGGAGAGGACCCCTTGGGGGCTGGGTCTAGGAGCTGAGCCAGCCACTTTTTTTTTTTGGTATTGGGAATTGAACTCAGGACCCTGTACTTGATGAGGCAGGCATGGTGCTACTGAGCTAAATCCCTGGCCCCAGCCACTTTTTGAAAGAGCAGACTCACAGCAGCTTTTAGCTCAGTGTGTGGCAGGCATTTTCTCCAAAGTGAATGATACGTCAAGAAAAGCAACTACAGTATTTGTTGCTCAAGATAAAATTTGAAGCAAAAATTAGGATTTTGGAAAAAATCATATCTGCCACTTTGAGCCTAATGACTTCCCAGTAATTAAACTGACTTCTGGTGGGATCTGAGCTGACATTAACAAATGCATTTCTTTTCTATTTTCTGCGTATATTTTCTAAATGACCCACAAACATAGGTAAGAGGTATATCCGACATACAAGACAGTCTAGTGAGTTGTGTTTTTTTTGGTACCGGGGATGGAACTTGGGACCTTGCAGTTTCGAGGCAGGCGCTGGAACCACTGAGCTAAATCCCCGGCCCTCAGACTAGTGAGTTTTAATATAAGAAAGTTCATTGACCTGGTTTCAGATCCCATGTTGGTAGTTAACTTATGAAACTTATTTACTCTTTCATTTTCCAAAGATATACCTGTCTAAGGCTGGGCTTTTTCATATATTTAAATCAAAACCACACCTGGCAGTAATAGAATGCAGAAGCACATATGAAAATTCAACTGTATTCTATATAAAACGGCACCATTCTTAACATTGATTCATTTGCTTACTTGTCTGTTTGTTTGGTGGTGGCAGTACTGGGGATTGAATCTGGGCCTTCAATACTAAGCTACATCACCAGCCTTTTTTTAAAAAAATTTTTATTTTGAGACAAAGTTTCACTGTGTGACTAAGTTGCCCAGATTGGGCTCAAACTTGTGATCTACCCTGATTGCTGGGATTATAAAGTGTTGATGTTCAGTGGATTTATTTTTAAATAGATAATTAAGTATTTAATTCTTCAAATGCCAGTAGATATACCTCACATAAATAAAAGCTCTTTGGAATTCTCAGCACCAACTGTCCACCCCTCAGGTACATCTCCGACCCTTCTTATTTTTAAGGCATGCCCTTGTTGAATTGCCCAGGCTGGCCTCCATCTTGTGATCATGTTGCCTCAGGCTCCCAGTTTACTGGGGTTTAAACACACACCACTGTACCCAGCTGAATTCTCAACCTTTTTTTTTTTTTTTTGGTACCGGGGATCAAACTCGGGACCTTCCAGTAAGGTAGGCGCTGGAACCACTGAGCTAAATCCCCCGCCCTGGATTCTCAGCTTTAAGAATATAAAGGGGCCGGAGAATAAGGGATTTGAGAGCTGCAATTGGAGAAGTGTGATAGTGACATACCCTACTCTTGATGTACTTTTCAGCCGTGTAGTTGTCATAAGTCACATGGCAGGCTACATTGGTGACAGAGCTGTTGAGAAATGTTGATTTATATATATATATAAATTTTCAGACTAAGATTTCATAGCATTATCCCTACTTCTAGTCAGTAGGAGCAGTTTTTAGGGACGAAGTAATGTGCTTAGAAACAAAAAAAGAAATACTGTAAATTCAGTACATTTGGGGTTAAACTAGTTCATTTACTTCTGCAAGTGCTGAGAGGCCCATGTTTATTTGGAGAGAAGTTGATATTACTATGATATGATTACAGTTTGGGGACCCTATTTCCCCTGTAATGTCTGTGCAGTGTTAGAAACTTAACACAATGTTTTCTTTTTGCCTTACATGTGTATTTTACTTTGTTTTGTTTTGATTTGGTTTGGCTTTTTGAGTCAGGGTTCTTGGTATGTTTAATTGTTGAGGTTGGTCTTGGACTAACTATGTACCAGGCTGGCCTCAAAGTGCTGGGATCACAGGAGTGTACATCTTATTTCACAAGCTAACTAAGATTTTGTTTGATTTTTCTGTACTCGTGAAATTATAAAGTGAAAATTTTGCAGATGTAAATGATCTGATCTGTCCAAAACTCCTTTATGTCACTCTACTTAACAGAAATAACTTTCTTTCCGGATTAGTTTTTGAGAACCCATGTTGAGAAAAATCTTTATTTTTCAGGTTAGCACACACATTGATATTGCCCCTCCCCCCTTTTTTTCTTGTGCTAAGGGTCACGCAGAGGGCCTGTTGCATGCTAGGCAGGCAGTCTACCCTTGAGATGCATCTCCAGTCCTAAATTTTTTTGAAATGGGTTTTCATTCTTGAGAACATTTATTTTTATCAGTGCTGAGCATTGTGAAATACAGATTTGTATTTCTGGTTTCCTCTGAGAAGTGGTTTCTGAACTCTTGAAATAGTCGTGTTGAGGATGAGTTTCCTATATGGATGAGAGGACGCTAGTATCATGCACCTTGTGGGTAATCACAGTGGATACTGAGGTCTGTGTGGTCACTGTCTGCTTTGTATGGGGTCACTAGGGAGTTGGCAGGTGAAGCCAGGGAGAGGAAGAGGTAAGATCCAGGGTTCTGCTTAGGAGAGCAGGCTCAAGGGCCACTGTGCAGAAAAAGATAAATATTTAGAACCTGGCTAGAATCAGAGGCCCCCTTTTGTTGAAACAAATGAATCTTGAATTAGTGTTTAAATTAGGGTATTTCACAGAGGTTCTAGAAGTGTTATTTAAACACATGTAAATGACCCATATTGTGTTGATGATAGTAAATGTGAACACATCTTCCTAATTCATTAGATTTTCAGTAAATGATGATAGAGGTACAATATTAGGAGTCTTTAAGTAAATATATGCATAATTTTGTTATTCAGTCTCTCTACTTTATGAACGTGTTTCTCCACTCAGTGATGGGTTTCACTAAGCTGGGTCCACTTCACAAGTAGGCTCATAACTGGAAAGAAACTGATGCCCTAATACCAATCCTTGGGCCTTGGTCTCTCTCAGACTTGCCACTCCTCCTTTGGCAGTCTGAGCTGTCTCTTGAGTGTACCAGCCTTTTCTGCCATTGGGCCTGAGTCCTTAATAGACCCTGGTGGGAGTGTTTTCCTGACCCTGCAGATGTCTTTGTGGGTCACTGTAGTAAGGGGTTATTTGGAAAGTTTGGTCTCTCTTTTTTTTTTTCCATTACTGGTGAGTAGTTTAGTTCCATAATTAAAAGAGCTATAACATGTTTTTCTTTTCCTGTAGGACCTCACTCCAGGAGCAGCCTTTAGACTGTCTGGGTTGCTGGAAGTTTGAATCCTCTCACTCGTGAGTAGTGACTGACTGCAGTGTGCTGAGAGCTGGCCAACAGCGGGACCAAGCAGCTTCATCAGCCAGGTTTTGTGTTATATTTAGGATTTCAGGAGACAGTGTCCAAGCTATCAGTGATAATAAGGCAGGTAAAGCACCAATACAGTTAAACAGTAGCAAAAAAGTGTTAACATAATGAGTTTTATATTTCCTACTATTAAAGTAGCATTCTTTGTAAATAAACAGATCTAATATAGCATTCCCAATACTATAAATGTTAGCTCGAGGTAATTACATGAATATTGAACTATGTTAGGAATCTGATTCTGTGTTTTTTCATTTTACCACTGGTTATTTTATTAATGCTTACATGTGTATATTGTAGAGGAGAATCCTTCCTGCAGAAAGCCATCCCTGTGGCAGCAGGTAGGGGGTTTTTCCCAGCTCTGCATGAGGTTCCTTGGGTCTTGGAAGTAGAGGACGGTGACCACACTGTGTTCTTGGGGAAGTCTAGTACCAGCCCCTGTAACTTCATCTGGGTAGAAGTTTGATAGGACTTGACCCTCTTGTGGATGCCGTCAGTTTTGTTACCTCCAGGGGTAGGGGTGTGGCTCAGGTACAGGGCATCTGCTGAGTATGCTTGAGGCCCTAGGTGCTATCCTCACCAACAGTTGAAAAAAGTAAGTTTGGTACAAATTTGTTCGTTTCCATAAACAGAGAAAACATTTTCCTTAAATAATTTTATCATGTGAATGAATTAGCAATTATAATTACTTGGTGGTTCGCTAGCTTGGAAAAGAATTCTCCAGATCAGTTTTATCATTATAAACAAAAATAAAAATTGGCACGTGTTCTTTAATGATTTAGGAAGAAAGTGAAACAGAGGTGAAGACTTAACACCTGAAACTGTGGCCAAGTCAGTGGGTAGAGTGGACTGAGACAAGGCTCTTCCTGGCTCCCAGCTTGTGGTCAGGAGTAGGCTCTCCTCTTAATTAATGGCCATGGGCCTGGCTTCACACTCAGCCAGCAGCTGGGCTGATTTGCAGGATCTGAGGCAGGGTTACCCCTGAGCCAGGCCCTATGTGAGGGTGCCCAGAGCTAGAGCTCTAAAGCCCAAGAGGTACTTGGCCTGTCCTTTGGTAGCCATGCATAGAAATGGCATAGCACTGTGTCCCCTACATCCTCAGGCAGCCAGCCTAGATCCATGTCAAGTGCCATTGGATGGGTGTGGCTTTTAAGTGCCACCCAGGTGTTATCCAGCCTCACCCTTCACGGCCTACTGTTTGCTTCATTGCTTCCTACCTGCTTGGTAGAGCCTGGTTCTTAGCAGTTAAGTAGGGACATTGTACATTGGGTTTGCTGGCTGGATTCTTTCCTACTGGGCATTTGCTATATAAATGAATTTTGTGACTGACTTGGAGTTGTCTCAACCACAGCATAGAAAACGAGGTCAGAAGCCCATCATTTATGTAGAAATCCACTTTTGTGTGTAGAAACCTGTCTTGTTTCAGGGGTGTTCGTATTTCCCTTGAGCACGTGCCCCTTTATGCACATAAGGAGTTGCCTCAGTGGTCTGCGGCTCATGCTGGGATTGCCTTTTACTCTAGGTATGGATGATCCTGGGGACCAGAGCAATGAGGAAGCACCTAAAGCTATTAAGCCCACAAGTAAAGAGTTCAGGAAGACTTGGGGGTTCCGGAGAACAACAATTGCTAAGCGAGAGGGTGCTGGCGACACTGAGGTAGACCCTGTGGAGCAGCAGCCACACAGCCTCTCCCTGCGCCGCAGTGGGAGGCAGCCAAAGCGCACTGAGAGGGTAGAAGAGTTCCTGACCACAGTTCGACGCCGAGGAAGAAAGAATGTGCCTGTTTCCCTTGAGGATTCCGGCGAGGCAGCATCCTGTCCAGTCACAGATGTGGAAAGTGCCTCGGAAGGTAGTGTTGAGAGCAGCTCTGAGATAAAGAGTGTTCCTGCATCTCGTTCCAAGCGGGGGAAGGAACGCCCCACCTCTTCTGAAAAGGCCAAAGGAGGGGATGAGCAGGAAGACACCTCTGACAGTGACAGTGATGGGCTCACTTTGAAAGAACTTCAGAATCGTCTTCGAAGAAAACGAGAACAAGAACCAGCAGAGAGGCCCCTGAAGGGCATCCTGAGTCGCCTGAGGAAGAAACGGCGAGAAGAGGACTCAAGTGATACCGTGGAGGTTGAGGTGGCCAGAGCTGGCCACGATGTGCCACCCTGTAAGCAAGAGTCTGAGGCTGGTGAGGGAGCTGTGAACCAGGCAGCAGAAGATGACAGAGAGGGTGAATCAGAGGGGACAGTGGCTCAGGAACCTAAAGATGAAGACCCTGGGGACATGGGCAAACCTAAACCTGATTGTGAGGTTTATGACCCCAATGCCCTGTACTGCATCTGCCGCCAGCCTCACAATAACAGGTGGGTCAAAATCATGGGAGGGGAGGTAGTGCTCACTCTTAGTGAAAAGCCAGGCATGAAAATGGGTAGAGAGTTGCCCATTTGTTTGGATAGTAACAGATTTCCGGACTGGACTGGATTAGCAGTTGTTTTAATTGATAAAGATGCACAAGTCCAGGTGTGGAAAGGGCTGCCTCTCCCCATCCTCTTCATGGTGCCATTTACATAGTGGTGTCCAACAGGGAATGAGAGGAAGAGCTCACTACCTCAAATCGCAGGAGCCACATGTAACAACTGGCTGCTGTGCAGGTGGTGAAAACCCATCTGCCATCCCAGATCCTATGGGAGAGAGGCTCTGCCCATTTCCTTGGGACCTAACTGGACCCAGTGCTAGGGTGGACTAGGTGCCAGGTGCTGCTAGTGTATGGGTTTGTCAGGGGGATAAGGGTATTACTGCTGTGGGGTGGAGATACACACGAAAGCCTCTAATTCACTCTTAAAGCTCTCTGGTCAAAACAGCAATGAAACTAATATGATTGAGTGGGAATTAAACTCAGTACTTTTTTACTTTATTCATAATAAAACATTAAATGCAGTTTGGGCTTGCAGTGTGTTGGGAAATGATGGTCATCACTCCCTTCTCATTCCTTATTCCATACTTTTTTCATTTTAGGTTTATGATCTGTTGTGACCGCTGTGAGGAGTGGTTCCATGGCGACTGCGTGGGAATTTCTGAGGCTCGAGGGCGTCTCTTGGAGAGGAATGGGGAAGATTACATCTGCCCAAACTGTACCATTCTGCAAGTGCAGGAGGATACGAATGCAGAAGCCACTGATGAGCAGGAAACTAGATACAGACCTGCAAGTGTGGACGGCACAGACTGCACCAGCATAGGGACAGTAGAGCAAAAGTCTAGTGAAGATCAGGGGATCAAGGGTAGAATTGAGAAAGCCGCAAACCCCAGTGGCAAGAAAAAACTCAAGATATTCCAGCCTGTAAGTATTTATCTACCAAGGTGAGCACAAAGGTGGGGTGGCCTTACTGATGTTAGACTTGCTGCTGATAGAAATACTAAGACTAGGAATGCATTTCCCTTTTGAATAAATGAGGCTTTGCCAGGCCAAGTGCCAGTGTGCTGTGGGGTGGGCCCTGTCGGGAAAGCATTCTGTACTTGAATCCTGTCTTCACATCACAGCATTCTAACAGCATGTTTTTTAAAAGACCTTTTTGCCCTCCTAACTGTCCTTAGCATATTTTTAAAAATTTGCCTTTCTGTATAGGTTCTTGGTAAAATGTGTGTAGGCAGAACACACCCTAGTCCTTATACTCAGTACCTCATTTCTTTGCCTAGCAGCTGTTTATTCATTTTCCTCCCCACCTGTTTGGATGCTTCCCTGAAGCCATCGCTCTCTGTCACATTGGAGACCATTAGCTGCCTTGTGTGTCTCCAGCTGTGTGAGAGGCTGACTCAGTCTCCCTGGGCCCTGGGTCCCTAGCCTGCCCCCCATCCTGTCTTCCAGCAAGTGTGAAGGTGGTTGTATGTCTAAGCATCTCTATCTTGATGCTCTCGCCCTGTGTGAGCTGCATGGTAAGAGTATCTGAGGACTTGGCCACATTAAGCCACGTGTGGACATGTTAAGAGAAGACGTGAAAATGTGGTATCAACTGGTAATACCACATTTAATGGGAAGTCATCAATTTCATGTCCTTATTGCCAATGTTTGACATAAACATATATGCTACACTAGGTAAAACTTCATTTCATTAGCGGGAATTGATTATGCTAAATGTTTAACTGTTTTGCTTGAGTGTATTTGAGGGATGGACATGGTGTGTTTAATCTTGACCATCAAACATACTTGAGTAATTGTGTGCTGGTGTCCTAATTTGCTGTTGGATGTGTAACAAATCACACACACACAGCTCCCAGTATCCCTAGGTTAGAGCCTGGCCCAGCTGAACTGAGCCCTCTGCTCGGGGTCTTCAAAGACTTTAGTCAGAGTGCAGCTGGGCTTGTGGTCTTGTCATTGGCTCTGTTGGGGACACTTTCCTCCAGGAAGCCATCACCTTGCTTAATGTATGTCCCCTGAAATTTTGGTGGCATAGAGATAATAGGTTATTAATTGATTACCTGAAACTCTTAAGTGAGCATCCTGTGTTCCATTTGGCATCCTTCCTCTCCTGTCCTAACCAAGGGTGACCCTACTCTCAATCAGGGCAGCTTATTTCACACCACATGTGGAATCTCCTGTTGGGAAAGATCCTGTCCCTCTTTGAAGAATCTCATTAAGTCTGAACATTTTGGCTCCAGATTATCTCACTGGAATCTGCACATTTGGTCCCTGGTGGAAGCAGCAGAGGGCATGGGTATGAAATCCCACTGTGTCCTCATTGACGCTCATGCTGAAGGGGAAGAAATGTGCAAAGCGTGTAAAACAAGGGCCACCTTAGTGTCCTGCCCGGTACAGAATGTTAAGAGTACTTTGTGTGTTACTGTCATTGTCCCTTAGCTGAAAACCATGGCCTTGGGCACTGGGCATGATGACACACATTTGTAACTCCAGCACTCTTAGGCTGAGGTAGGGAGATCACAAGTGTGACCCCCGTCTAGGCAGTTGAGCATCTTTGGGGGACTCTGTCTCAAAAAGTACAGAAAAGGGCTGAGATACAGCTCAGTGCAAAGGCTCAGAGTTCATTTCCCCATAGCCGGAAAAAAAGAAAAGCCTCACTTTATTCCTGCAGCTGTGCCACGAAAAAGTGCTTTTTCTGCTGACATTGCCACATCCATTGTTTGAAGTCATTCATTTGGCTCTGCAGGTCCTGGAAACACCTAGCGCCTCAAGGTGCATCGGTCCTGGGTGCTCCAGTGTGGCACAGCCTGAATCGGTGTACTGCAGTAATGACTGCATTCTCAAACATGCAGCAGCTACTATGAGAAATCTAAATTCAGGTAAAGAACAAAAACCAAAGCCTAAGGAGAAAGTCAAGATGAAGCCAGAAAAACTCAGTCTTCCAAAATGTAGTGTTCAGGTAAGCTCCCCACAGTTGCCATTAAAATCTTTAAGGGAAAGAGTATATTATAGTGCTTCTCCCGTGTGCTTCTGTAAATTTAGTGAAGGAATTTAGGGCGCAGCAGGTGTTGCTGTCTTGCAGATCATATCACCTTCTTGTTGTGGTCTTCGGCCCTGAGCTGAGGGCCTACTTAAGTTGAATGCTGCAAAGCAGCATAGACAACTGGCTTCCCTGGACAACTAAGGCATCAGGATACACACCCAAGTCTGGCCAGTCGTAGCCGTTTTTTGTGTGCAAAGATGAATCACAGGACAATTTGGGTGGAATAGATTCTTGCTAGGGGTATGCTTCATATAAAGTAGCTCTCATAATTGCCTCATTTTTCTACTCAGTGATTTGGAGAAACCAGGAAGTTACTCTTGAGGCTTATCTGGAAATGACCGTCAGTGACCTGTCTTGTTTGGGACATGCAAATTGTACCTGTTGCTATTCCATGATCTCTAGTTTATTGTCAATTGCTTGCTTAGGCTTTAGATGGCTTGATTTTTTAAGAATGGTCATTCTGAATCCAAGAACTGCCTAAGAGCAGTGGCTGGTGCACACAGTAAGGGGACAGCATAGCTAAGAGTGCTGGGATCCTGCCTTAGTATCCAAATTTCAGACTTTATTGAGAACCAGATATGCAAATACCTTCCCTTCTTCATCTGGTACTCAGCACGTCCTCACATTCGCACAGAGGCCCATTCCACTGTGCTGTTGGTTTGATTCTCTTGCCTCACATTTTGTGTTATCTTGGCAGGCTCATACATCAGCAAAGTAATAGAAAATGTCACTTTAGGGACATTCATTCATGAATAGTTGAAATAGTTAAAATCCTGCATGCTCTTTGGGGATGCATACACTAACAACTGCAGAGTGCAACCCCTGGATCAGTCAGGAGGTGTCTTAAGGTGACCCGAAGAGGAGAGTGTCATGACGCTCACTGCTCTGTGAAAGGAGACAAAGGTGTCATTTCTGGCCTCTTTAACGATTGGGTTTTCACTAATTATCCAGGCAGGGATTAAAATCTCTATACACAAGAAGCCTGCTCCAGAGAGAAAAGAAAATGCGGCGAAGAAAGTGATGGTGACTCCTCCTAGGAGTGACACAGTGGGGAAGGAGGCAGCCTGTGAGAGCAGCACACCCTCCTGGGCCAGCGACCACAACTACAATGCAGTGAAGCCAGAGAATACTGCTGCACTCTCCCCACCACGGTTCTGTAAATGTAGGTATCTCCGAGGGTTTGCCCCTCTGGTCCCTTCTTACCCTCTCCGGATAGCCACCTGGGCCTGAACAGGACGGGGAGTCACAGCTGTGTTTTAGTGCTGATGTTGGAGACCAGGTCAGCATCAGTTGGAAGCAAATGCCCATGTCCAACATCTCTCCAGAACCTGGTTGTCCATCCTTAGCCTGTGACCATTCTTCTTGGTGTTTTCCAAAGAGCTGCATGAGCCTGCCTGATAAATGGCTTACTGCGGTGGTGCAGTCCTTTAATATCTAGCTTCAGTCAAGATGAGGCTCTGGTAAGTACCTACATTAGCTCCAGCAAAATGGGATTGCATCTTTGTACTTAGCCCAGTCTCCATATTCAACACTATTGAAACACCAGTTAGTTTAATCACAGCCATGCATAGAACTTGTGTTTTCCCACATTACTACTTTTTGCACATAAAATCACCACTACTTTGGAATGCTGCAGGCATCTCTGCAAATTACTGTTGCATCTAGTAGCTTTGGTACAACTTGTAGGAGTTAACAATTTTTGACCTTGCAGGGAGAGATTGTCTTCTCATCTAGTTGACATACTACACACCCACATGAGTAGACATTAAAATCTTGAAAGCCATTTGTTGGTGCTGTGCACACTCCACAGTGAGTGAACATGGCACCATTGACACTGAGAACATTGTCCTCACTAAAGGGAGATTGGTGGGCTGGGGTCACAAGGGCAGTGGCTTCCTGGCTCTCCTCTGGAGTGTTTAGACTGTTACACTGCCCCTGGTTTCAAGTGAATGAAATGAAGACACTTGGGTTCATGTGTGAAACCCCAGCTTAGACCATGCAACTTGGATTTGTTTCTCAGCCTCATATTCCAGTGATATGTCATAGACATTTATGTTAGAATCCCCAGGGAACATCTTACTCTGATTTTTATTTCTATTTTTATTAATGCTCTGCACAGTTCATGTTGTCCCTTTTTGAAAGCACCAATAGATTAAATAGCCTTACATTCCAAGAGTACAGCTGTACTGTATTTTCCTTTCTTTGGGCCTTTAGCACGTCATATGAGAGGAAGGTGCTGATGCAGGTAGGTGCCAGATGTCATATGGTTAACTTGCGATCCCAAGTCCCAAGACAGGAAGTGGAATCACAATTAAGTTGAATGAACCAACTGCTGCATCCTGGTGGACCTTAATACACCTTAGGTGGGTTAAGGAGCAAATTTCATGCTAGCAGATGGCTAGCATGTCAAGTTATAGAGCTCTAAGATAGTACATCTGTAAAGCTGACAAATACACAGAAATGAGCAGCGTCTATGTGTAAATGGGTAGAGGGCAGCCACTTGATGGTAGGGGGCTAAGTGCTTTAAGTTGAGGATAAGCACATAATACAAGAAGGAAATACCGAGGGTTTAACCACAGCCCAGATACCTGAGTGCCGGGTTTCAATCCAACTCATCCCTCAGAGTGGAAAACCATCCCTGAAACTCCAAAAGGGGGTTGAGACCTTGTGTGCTGGGGAGGGAACACTGGTGGTGAAGGTGAGAATGTGAGATCTACAGTCAGTTGCTGTGTCCTGTGCATACAGGGAGGGAGGAACAGAAGGAGCTCAGAGGATCAACCGGTTGGTCAGTTTCTGTGTATAGAGGTGGGAGGTCTGGCTTTGACTTGTCCTACTCTGCACACTGGCACTTCAGTGGAGGTCATGGGCTCCAGTGGCAGGAAGTTGGGATAAATGAACAAGTGGACAATCTTCCCAGCACATACACATCTCAGAATTGATGGACATCCAGACTACAACATCCATAAGGGACAAACATGGAGCTGGTTGCTTCTGATAATTTCTCTTTTCCCAGAAATGTCATTTTCTCAGTGATTGGGAGGTCAGTAGAGTGATTGGTAAAGCAATCCAAATAGCGGTACCATGTCTACCTCTCTTGCCCCAAACATTTCCTCATCTTTGGGTACCAGAGCACATTCCCCCGGACTTGATTGGGCAGGGTTGGGACGGGCAGCACCCACAGCCCCCAGCCCTGCCTTCCCGGCTCACTTCAACTAGGGCAGGGGCGGGGTGATGAGGCTTGGAGGGAAGACAACTGGGAATGCTTCCAGTCCACTTTCTTGGGGGCTGATCCACCTACGGCTTCACGTGTCTGAGAAGAACCACATGGCAGACCCAAGCTGCCACAGCTGCTCCTGGAGGTGCCTCAGCCACATCCTGCTCCCACATCCCTGGTGTTGCCATCAGGGTAGACATGGGCAGGTGTGTGGACCTAACTGCACAGGAAGCTCTGCTGCTCCTTCCCGTTCTCCAGGTGATATGATTCACGCACAGTTGTGCCTGTGATTCACTCCTTACCATTACTTTCTAGGATTTGTGTACAATTTTCTGAGTTTATGCCAATCAGCATTTTATTTCTTGTCAGGGAATGTTTTGTAATACATTTTTGGTTCCATCCCATTTATAAATGGAATTTTGATATTTATAGACACGATTTATAGCATTTTGGTTTCCCTAAATGGATCATCATTAACTGACATAAAACACAGGGGATCTGCATAGATTTTGATGGGAAAGCATTTCATCTGTCTAATTAAAAAGGAAAATCAACCACTTATAGATCCAGCTCCCAGCCATTTGCTGTTCACCTTACCTAGGTAGAAGAATTCTCTTGCTGATAACCACACGGATGGTCCCAATGGTGTGGTGAACTGGATTTCAGAGAACACGGGTTTCCACTGGTTTACTCAGAGTGTGGGCTCCAGCACACATTTCGGTGAAATCACAAGGGGAACCAGTTCCATATAATAAATACCTACGGGGTACTAGAATCTAAGATTTCTTAGAAATCTAAAAATGATGTTTTAAATACCAGCTACATGAGCCATTATAGCCATTATATCAAGAGATGTCATTGGCAATAAAATAAGGGTGAGAGGAACTAAACCAGTCTTCTCCCATTTTGATGAAAAATCAAAATTTATACAGGTTAAATGATTTAGCTTGACAACTTTTTCAATCAGTATAGCTGGAATTATCTTCGTTGTCAGCATGACATCATTTTTGTGAAGTGTGTTATCTTTTTATAATTTTAAAGAAAATAACCTATTCAGAAAATGAGGTCATTTTACGAACTTGAACCTGCCAGGTGGACCTCTCAGCACCATCCTGCACTATCCTCCCGTCTGTCCTGCGGCTGCCCTGGCCTCTGAGTCCTTTAACCTCTGTGTCCCTCAGCCTCCTTGGGGAAGGGTGAGAGGGGTGGAAGTTTCCGGTGGGGTTGGTCTTTGAATTCACCTCCTACCAATGGCCTTCCTGCAACTTTTTGGAGCTGTGGATCTGCTCTGTTACTTCCTGAAGATTAATACTCGTGGAAAATTTGATAGCATTGCAGTTGTCATCAAGTGCAAAGATCCCCTCTGAAGATGCCTGCTGTAGTTCCTCACTAGCTTCAGGTATATTTGTATACATTTGTAAAATACTTAGGATTTTGTTGCTGTTACCATCAACATGCATGTAGTTAAATTCTTAGTTTCTGAAAGTTAGCAAAGTAAACTTAGAAGATCAGTGAGAATGTTTCCTACTTCATTTATTTCAGTGAAGGTTGAGGCAACTTTATCTTGCCACAACCCTGAAAGCTTGGTGAGAAAAACAAGGTAATGGGCAGCATACTCCTCACCTAGGGTCTACATCAGGTATCCGCTTTGTGGTTTTACACATTTGAGTATGATCCATTGGGTCTGAGGTTCCCGGGGAGGGTAAGTGGACTATTTTAACAGGTTGCTTCCTATTTATGTTAATAAACAACTCAGGAATAGCGAAGTGATGTTTCTTAAAATTTAACATTACCACAGTAGTGCCTCCTGGTGACTGGAAAGTCTCTGAGAAGCAGCTGGTCACTTCCTGTGAGTCTTGGGTTTGGCAGCGCAATGCAAGTGGCCCCTTGGCTGGGCAGACAGTGGACATGAGCGTGGCCTCATCACACGCCAGTTGAGTGGCTCACTTTGAAGTGTAATTTCACCAGTTGTGTACTGTTACCAACCCAGCATGAACTATACTACTTTACTATTCAGGGTAATCTATGTGAAACTTGCTCAAAGGAAGGTAATTTACTTAACAGGTTTTTTTTCTTTTCAATCCAAGTTTCTTATGTAGGGTTAGGAACCTCTCCATTAAACTGAAAACACAAAAATACTGGGAAACTATAAGTTGCCTGGGAAACCTTTTTCATTCCCTAAAACAACTTGGCTGTGGATGTCTACAAAACACTACAGTCAGAATGGCCATCTACCCAGGAGCTTCTGTCATGTAACCTGTGCTTGTTCCATGTTTCATGTTAGTACAATATAAAAGCAAATTATTAACTTACACTTTTTTAATGTATAATTCATTTGAAACTTATAGTAAGGAGCAGAAGCAGAACATTTTCTGCCTGTCACCTTCACTTTTCACAGTAGGAAAGAACACCGAAGAAACAGTTGAGAATCGAAAGCCAAATTGTGCACAGGCTCTGAGAGAGCAGATGCCATTGAGGGAATGGACAGAGTCCTTGCATCAGTAATGCATGGCAAGGATTAAGGCAACTGAGGAGGGCCATCAGTGCCTGATGGAAAGGAAAGTCCTGTGCATAGCACAGTGGTTTTCACTAGTCTGCCTGTGAAGACCCTTTGGGGACAGCACTCACCACCAGTCATAGGTGTCTGGGGCAGTTGGGGATGTGTAGTCTTTGTCTCACGCACCTTTCAGAGGCCCTACCCCCTTGTCCTGCTGCAGCTTCCATCTTGGCAATTGTAGGAGTTCTGAAGAAAACACATTGATGTGATTTTTCCAGGGAAGGCCAGATTTTCTCCACCCTTTTCCCTTTGTGGCTCTCTAGTGCCACCCAATGACCAGTGATGGCATAGCGCCACAGTCAGCCTTCCCGTATGAGACACCTAGTTACAGCTGGGTACTGATCTGTGCACAGCAGCCTGCTGTAATGGACTGAACTCCAGATAATGGAATTTCCAAACAAATGGCCAGACCTGGCAGCATGAGTTTCACCTGGAGCAGTGGCCTAGGCTGCTGGTGATGCTTCCTGAAGCAGCACTTTTCCTCCCCACAAGCAAGGCCAAGGACGTGCGAGCTGAAGGAGTCTATGCTGGCATAATGGCTCCTCTGTAGGAGAGTTGATCATGGGTATGGGAACTGAGCATTGCTCCTCTGTGTGCAGTGGATTCTTCTGCCTAGTGCCTGCTACGTGGACAATGCAGTGCTGACCAGCAGAGTTCAGCAGCAGGTGGCACAGGCTCCAAACAGTCATATTCTGAATGGTTTGCTGCTGTTTTTCTGAAGGGTTGGGGGGGGGCTGTTATTTTCTGCCCTTCTGTGAATTTTCAAGTACATAATACTGTAAAGAGGGAAATTAGGGTCTGAGTTTTAAGGCTCACCGGCAGCTTGCCTAGCATGCATAAGACCCTGGGTTCAATCATCAGCAACGGAGCACAATTTGGATGAGAATTTTGGAAATTCCTTTGAAGTTCTACTTAAAAAAGAAAACAAGTTTCTCATTGTCATTGCCGTTCTAGCAGCAGTTGACCCAGCCTATTACCAGCACTCTGGTTTCCACAAGGGGACGGAGATGTGTGAGGGCCCTGGAGCACTTGCTGTGTAGAACTGTGTGTATTTTTAACACCTCCCTTTAAAGTACGAGAGGCCTTGATATAACAACACACTAGCAACGGGTGAACTTGAGGCAGATTTCTCAACATCCACTAGTAAGGATTGTTTGGCCAATTTGTGTGCTTCTGTAATTATACCTGTGTACTACTGGAAGCCCAGGCAAGGGGTCACAGAAGTTGGCCTTAAGATGGCAGAAGGCACTGGTCTATAAAATTGCAACCTGGTTAGGGAGCCATGCCTGCTGTAGTGGATGCCATTCAGGTATATGACCATTCCATGGTAATCGATGCCCTTAGTCACGTGTACTGAGGATGTCCTGGAAGTACTTTCAACTTGGATTTTCCCTCAGGACAGATATGCTGGTAGATCAGTAGAGGGTTGGATCTCACCTTCAACATGTCATTTTACAGCTTAAGGTTTCAAGAGATAGGAGTTTGTTTTTTAACTCACATATGTTTGTAACCAGAAACAAGGCAGAAATTAATGTTGCTAACGGTTTAAGGTCATACCACACAGGTGTATAGGAGTTTTGTCAAGGCTCTGAAAAATGCCTAAGGCCAGTGTTTAGAGTTAGCAGTACAATATCAAATTCTCAAAAGTTTCTGTATCTAAAAGCAATGGTGGAACAGGTTTTTGTCCTCCCCTTCAATTGTGACAGGTATGTGCTTTTTGTGACTGCCAGGAGGCTGGCTTTTTGGCTGGTGGTAAGGTTCATCACTCTTGACAGCTAGTGTAGATTTATTATGCCCCTGCTCTCTTCAAAACTCTTCGGGTTGTTGTCACAGCACTTCCTCCTCACTGTGGTCTGAAAGGGCAGGGCTGCCCCCTAAGAAGAGTACACTCCACTGTTTTTAACCCAAACTGCAACAGAGCCTGTGGGCTAACTCTTGTTAGGAATAAATGTCCAGATTTTAAGTACAGCGACTGTACAAGCAGAATCACCACGTGCTCTGTCACTTAGAAAAGGTTGTATTCTGATATACTGTAATAATGGCAGGAAGTTACAAGTTGAATGTGCGTTTTACATGTCATAATGTAAAACCCAAGTGTCCTGAACAGTAAAAGTACTTTCGCAGTGTTCGGTTGTGTTCCTGCTTCCTCGTCAGACATTGCCATTACTTTGAAGTGCACTGTGTACAAATCCAGGTCCCTCGGGGCTTTTCCTCTTCCTTCTGTTCAGGAGGAAGCTCCAGAGATGTGGCTGTGGATGAATGGGGCCAGCATAGTGTGCACATCACCAAAGCCACCTGGGGGCTGGGAGTTGGAAATGCTTCTGGGCACAGGTCTGGGACAGAGGTCTTTGGCAAGGAGCTGTCCTGTGGTATGAAATGAAGATAAATTTTTTTACCCACACTGTGGGTGTTTGGGGCTACAAAAACCTAAAATGGCCTTGATCCCTGAAACACTGCCAAACCGTGTGTCCACATAGTACTTTTGTACACTTGGTAAAATTGAGAGATTTATTTTTATCTTACAAAGTTAGGGAAACTGACAGCCCTAGCCTTTTACTGACACTTGGTGGATTGGCCACATGGAAGCATTGCAGACTGCTGGATAAAGGCTAGTGCCCTCAGCTCCTGTGGACACAGCCATGTCTATGACAAGGCTGCATTGCATCCCCTGGTCTCAGAACCACTGTGGAGCAGTTTGTGGCACCAGGCCTTGCTTGCAGGTGGAATCACAGCTCTTTGGAGTTTTCAACCCTCCCTGGTATATGGGGAATAGTCATTGGCATGGTGATCAAAGAATGGCTGATAATTTTTAATCCCTGGTCACATTACAGGCGTGGTTGCAGCACCTGTTGACCCCCATATAGGGTTTGTGGGCTTGGAGCTGCAGGGTGCTGAAATAGAAAGCTCCCTAGAGGAGGCATTTTCTGTGCCGGAAGGGTACCAGGGAGGCAGGCAGAACTGCTGTGCTCACTGGGCCCTGTTTCTAGACATGACTGGGAGTAGTGCTCCCACACAGGATTTTGATATAACTGATTCTGTCCTAACATGGAGAGGTTTTTGTGGAAGTTGGGGAGTTTTAATGGCAGTTCTTATTTGAATTAAAAACACCAAGTTGTCACCTCATCACAGTGAGAAAATCTCAGCTCCAGAGTTGTGTGTGTGGACATCTGTAGAATGGCCTCACTGTGTTCTCAGCATCTGCTTCTTGGTGTGAAAATACTGTCTCTGGTTGGCTTGTCCACAAAAACAGTGAAGTGACATGTGACTTCCATGCTGCTGACAGCCTCCTCGGCCCTTGGGATTGTCTGTGCATGGAAGGAAGACTTGTCCATCTCCCCCCCACCCCTTTCTTTTGCCAGGGATTGAACTTGGGATCTTGCAAGGCAGGCGGAACCACTGAGCTAAATCCCCAGCCCCATTTCCCCTTTCTGACAAAATTTTTGAAACAATGCTTCACCAAGTTTGTCTTTGAGTTCCTTGTGAAAGTGATATTTTAAAATTATTTTTAATTATGTGGGATTTGTCCTTCAGTTTCACAACTTCGTGATAAAATGGAGCCCTATAAGCTTAGGAGTTGAGACAGAATGTTTAACGGAGTAATATAATCAAGCAGTTCTGAAATAAATTGTGACTATCATAAATACTTCTGCCTAGCCTTAGTCAACCTCCTTTTCTGAATTTTAAGATTTTAAAATTCTTTAATCCGAGTGCATTTTAGTGATGCTCAGAAAGTACGTTAGAACTTAGTGTTGACTGTGCTCAGAGGCAGGTGGCAGCACTCTCGTGTTGGCCCGTCTCACCCAGTGTCCCTGTGCTCTGCTCTGCAGCCGTGAAGGACGACAGGAGAGTGGAGGACAGAGCGGTGGGAGCAGCCACAGGCCCGAAGAAAACAGCCCTTCCAGGCTCCTCGGTGGGCAGGCAGCCTTCGTCCAGAACTCTTGTTCCAAAGAAGCTGCCTCCTTTCACTAACATGGCAGGAGCCAAACCAGCTGTTAAAAAATCACCATCAGGATTCAGGGGCCCCATCCCCAAGAGGCCCTGGCTCTTGCCTGCCCCATCAGGTGCCTCAGCTGCCAGGCAAGCTGGACCAATTCCTGTTGCTATGGTCGCTGCTTCCAAAAAGGCACTGGGCTCTGCTGCTTTGGTCGGATCCATAAGGAAGCCAGCGGCAACTTCTGCCCCCACAACTGTTCCAGCCACAGGACGCCTCGGGGGCACAGGCTCGGCCCAGTCACAACCAAATTCACAAATACGGCAAAATATAAGACGCTCCTTGAAAGAGATTTTATGGAAAAGGTGGGCTGTTCAGCGTTGTGTCTTAACCTGTGGAAGTGAGGGTTTTCATTTATAACGTCATGTCAGGATTGTTCCACCATTTAAGAAAATGAAACATATACACATACCAAGTGCTTTACTTGGTCCCTTTTTTCATTCTGTTCAGAGTCAATGACAGTGATGACTTAATCATGACGGAAAATGAAGTGGGAAAAATTGCCCTCCACATTGAGAAGGAGATGTTTAACTTGTTTCAAGTAACAGATAATCGCTACAAGAGTAAATACCGCAGTATCATGTTCAACCTCAAGGATCCTAAAAATCAGGTGTGTGAACTATCATGTGTATGTGGGATCATTCCTGGTGGGGTGATGCACATGCTGTTTCCTGTCAGCTATGTAACATAATACACTGGACCCAGTATTTAGAGGCATTGATACACTTTTCCCCATTCATGGATCCTTTCCTCTTTACCTGCAGTACTGTCAGGGATCTCATTGGTGCTCCCACCACCTATCCAGCTTACTAGATGAATCTTTCTAAATGTTGCCATAAAATCACATGCACATCCCTCTTCAGCTGAGGCTTCCTTAAAATGTGATGTGAACCACCCTGGAGAAGTCCGCTTCAGCCATTCCTACCACCTGCCCCCAAGGGTGTCTGGGTTTCTCTCCTTCACCTCTGAATCCTTACCCATGTATTATTTATGTATCTCTTGAAAGTGACAAAACCCTTACTAAAATGAAACTTGTGGAGTCAATCTTTTAATGTTCTACTAACATTAATGTAATTTAAACATAGTTCTTTATATTCCATAATGTTCTGCTAACAATTTAAACAAGCATGATCCAGACCTTCAAAGGAGTATGTATGTTTGGCTCTGGACCCCATATTCTCAAGATAGGTTCTTTTCAGGGGGGGAAAAAAACCTGTCTTGAAATAGCATGAAGATTGGAATATTGAATCAATATAGCTGGGTTTTTCCATAGGGCCTATGCTTTCTAATTTTCAAAGCATTAGTCTTAGAATCAGCTGTAATGATTATCAGTACTACCCCCATCACATATTTTCTTAAGTATCATCATCTTGTTACATGTATCAACTCATCCTGGACAACATTTGGACTGCAGTAGTGGATGCATTTTTTTTGTACCTTTCTATGCATCTTTCCCCACAAAACTCAAGTGCTATTTGCCTGTGTTTTAGGATCAGGATCAAGTGTTCTGGCTGCACCACTCCATGGTCAGCAAGCCCTGGCCTAAGGGATGGATTTCCTGCTTTCTTCCTAACACCCTTTTTGAATTGTCTTCCACCTTGAGTCTGGGATCTGTTTCCTGAGGCTGTTGGATGTTCTGCCCAGTCCATGCTTCATGGCCTTGAAGTCAGCTCTCAGCTGGGCCCAGCTGATGCTTCCTTCTGAGAGGCTGACAGGCTCTTGTGGAGCTGGATGGGGTCTCCCTTCTAGGGTGTGGCCCAGTGCTGCCCTCTGTCCAAAACTTAGGGTCTGTGCCTATGGCCCTTGCCCTCTGATAGGACTTGTGCTGCTTTGCTTACCCACATCTGTGCATGTTGGTGTTTGCAGGTGCTCATCAATATTTTTGAATTACTGACTGAAAGTTATTTGTTTATAGGGACTCTTCCATCGAGTTCTGCGTGAAGAAATTTCTTTGGCAAAACTTGTGAGAATGAAGCCAGAAGAACTTGTGTCTAAAGAACTTTCTATGTGGAAAGAGAAGCCAACGAAACCTGTGAGTACGGATGGCAAATGGTAGCTTGAGTCCATGGAAGCTCAACTGTTCCATAAGTTAATAATCTGTTGCTTGCAGGGAAATGTGGTTTGTGCTTAGAGTTTGGGGCTGAAGACTTTGTTATTTTTCTCCTTTCAGGTAATGGAGTCCAGAAGTAAACTGCAGAATGAAAGCAAGAAGGCTGCCATGAAGCCAGAAACCATTCCTGACATGGAGGACTCTCCACCTGTGTCAGACTCAGATGTGAGCCCTGGGATGTTAGTGATTACAGGGAGAGTGAGGTCAGCTCCTTCCAAAGGCTCCCAGGGTCTGCACTTAAAACATGGAACTGGAAACAGGTGCCTGTGGGCATCTAGCTGCAGTGGTTCCCAGTACCTGCAGTCAGTGTTCTCTCTTTAGCAGTGGTTCTTAATCTAGTGAGACTGCATCCTATGTGCCGTCATTTGGAAATGATTTGGAAAGGAAATGACCTGGTCATTTTTTCTGTCACCTTTAGGAGCAGCAGGAATCCGTACGAGCTGCCCCTGAGAAAAGCACAGCCCCCCTTCTCGATGTGTTCAGCAGCATGTTGGAAGACACAACGAGTCAGCACCGGGCCCATCTTTTTGATCTAAACTGTAAAATTTGTACAGGTGAGCCTGACCTAGGGTACAACTTTGGAAATCAGACAAATTTTGAGGATTCTGAAATGATGTATCTTCCCAAAAGTGATAATACTCAGCACACGTTAAGACAAACAAGGCAGGAGTGGTTTTCTGAAGTTTGCCCTACCTTCATCCTGTGCTTCTGATTCCTTTAAGAAGTCAGTGCCTGGGGCCAAGGATGTAGCTCAGCAATGCAGTGCCTGCCTGGCAAGTGCAAGGCCCTGTGTTCGATTCCCAGTACCTGCTCACCACAAGCTGTGAGGGTGCTGGGTTTCTCATCGAGTCTGTCTTCACATTCCTCAGGTCAAGTTCTGTCAGAAGATGAACCAGCTCCTAAAAAACAAAAATTATCAACTTCTGTTAAGAAAGAAGACCTAAAGCCCAAGCCCGACAGCTCTCTACCTGATCCAGTTCCTCACTTGTCTGAGGAAGGCTCTGCAGAGATTCTGCCAGAAAATGCCTCGGAGCCAGACCTGGAAAGGGCGTCTGGTCCAACGCCAGAGGGAAAGTGTGTCCCTGGGCCTCCAGAGGACAGCCATCCAGGGCCCTCCCTGACAGAAAGCTCTTCTCCCTGTCCAGCTTCCTGCGGGGCTGGGGTGGTCACCACGGTCACGGTGTCAGGCCGAGACCCCAGGACTGCTGTGGGCGGGTCCTGTGCCCACCCGGACAGCACCCACATGCCTGAAGCCAAGCCAGACCTGCTAAAGCCCACACTGCCCTCTGTGACACTGCCCAAGTCCATACTTGCTAAGCCGTCCTCGTCTTCTGACCCCAGGCATCTGTCAGTTCCACCATCACCAAGTGTCAGGTGGGTATGTGAGACGGGGTCGGAGCTGGCTGGGGTCCTGTTGTTTCGAGATGAACAAGGGGAAGGAGGTGATGAAATACTTCAGGTCTGAGATTTACTCCGAAATCCAACCTCACACCTGTGTAGCCTAAAAAGGCTTTGTTTTGAGATTGCCTAATTACAGTGGATCTCTAAAATACACAAGGGTTACATTCCTCGAGCACCCACAAATTGTGAAAAACCAGATTTCGGCTATAGTCAGAAAAATGCCTGTAAATGCCTATTTTTATAGTTTAAATCCTAAATACACTATGTCCTGTAGTTATGTAATTTAGTAAAATGCTGTATTAATAAATAATAAAGCCTTAGAAGATGCAGTGCGGGGCTGGGGATGTAATGTAGCTCAGTGGTTCTGCCGCCTTCCTCGCAAGTGCAGTGTCCCGAGTTCAATCCCTGGCACCAAAAAAAAACAAAATAAAGAAGATGCAGTGCGTTTTGGCAGCACCTTAGGAATCTTAGGGCTTTAGGAAAAACAAAACTGGGAACATCAGAGATAGCTACATGGAGTACAGCAACCTGTTATGATGCAGATGCTGGTACATCTGCCAGAGGAAGGTTACAGGGCAACAGCCAGTCAGCAAGGAGAACTGAATAATCCTCTCAGATTGGCTACTTGCAAGCCTCCCACCAAAAAAATCAATTGCAGGGGATACTTGCGGTATCTGTGAAATTACAGTGGTTTTCGGAAACAGTTATTAAATAGGTTCTAAGGAAAAATCCAAGACTAGCTGAGGCCGCACACTCTGAACTGTGACTTCTTAGGGTCATACTGTACCATTTTGGAGGCACAGAGCTTCTATTTTTTGAGACGGGTCTTGCTATGTAGTTCATGCTGATCGTGCACTCACAGAGATCCTCCTGTCTCAGCCTCTCCTCCAGTGTAGCGATTACAGTTGTTCACCACCATGCCCAGTGAGCCACAAATCTTGAAAATTTTAATTTGAATTTATGGTCATCTAGGTTTGTTAGCTCTTTGGCTTCTTTGTGTAAGTATATATATCTAATTTATTGCAATGAACATAGTTTATTGGCAAAAGTAAGCTGCCGAACTTAAAGGAAACTATCTCACTGTTGCTTCTAAATATGAAAGTCTATACTCTTGTAATTCCCATTGTACAAAAAGAGATTATTAACATTTTTTTATTGTTTTGTTTTACAGTGCCTCAGAGACACGATCTCCCCCAGAAGGAGACACGACTCTCTTTTTGTCTCGCCTCAACACCATTTGGAAAGGATTTATTAACATGCAGAGTGTAGCCAAATTTGTCACTAAGGCATATCCCGTCTCTGGGTGTTTCGATTATCTCAGTGAGGTTAGAACCGAGGCCGTGTTTGTGTGTGTGCGCGCGCGCACGCGCACGTGTGTGTGTGTGTCCTAGGAGTTTCTGTAAGCACCTGACACTTAGCAAGGTGTGTCCTGATATGTCAGCACCTCTCAAGGTGAAGGAGAGGTAGCTGAGGTGAGGTGGGAGGTAAAGAAAGCAGTGTGGCAGAAATTTGGGGGCTCAGGCATTCTGGTTGTTTTTAGGGCTTTACCTAATGAGTATGCTCTAAGCATCACCAGGTGTGTGTAACATGCCTCAACACCTTCACAGATCTCCTATTTTTCAAAAGGAGTCTGAAGTGACTAGGTGTGATCTTAGCCAGCAGTAGCTGTTCAGTCCACCTGGCTAATGCTGGAATCATTACTGTGTATCCATAAAGTGGAACATAAAACCTTGAAGCAGTAGCTTCCGAACGTGATCCCATTGGGCACGGGTGGTTATCCTACCACCTTTAGGTTAGGACACTCCTATCCTCCATGGTAATTAACCAGTCAGCATTTAATAAAATTATGTACATTTTCCCTGAATTAGTTGTGATTTTCTTGAGATTTGGCTGGTTTTGTGCCTTAAAATTTCCCTGTTAGTCCCTCTGTAAATATCACAGCTTCCCTGGTCATTTACTCTGAGTGCTTCCTGTTTAGGACTTGCCGGATACGATCCACATCGGTGGGAGGATTGCTCCGAAGACAGTGTGGGATTATGTCGGCAAGCTCAAGTCTTCCGTGTCTAAGGTATCTGCAGCCATAGCCCGGCCTCTGCCCAGGGGCAGAGAGTTTCCGTCTGTCTTTCTGTGCCCTCTCTTGATGGGCTAACACTGAATTATCACCCTGTAACATGGTACATACTAAGAATGTTTTATCTAATAGATATTCTGCTTTAGGGTGAGTAATGCTGTACAGTGATAGATAATGTGTGTACAGTTGGGGTTAGTAAGAAGATGTGCACTGTGCCTTACCTTCTTGTGACGGCGGGAGGAGAGGGGAGTGTGTAGGTAGTCTGCATCGGCTGCTCCCCTGACGCTGTGAGCCAGCTTTGGTATTCTTGGAACCCTGAGAAGAAGCTGTGGCTGTGAGGTGTCAAGTGTGTGGCTTCCTCCTGGGGAGTAAGGGTGTCTGTCATTGCCATCAGGCTCCCTGGAGGGACTGACCCTCCCATGCACATCTGCCCTCTGATAGGGAGATACCCAGACCCCTCTGCAGGTCCCAAAGGCCATTTGTCCTGATCTCTGGAGGTGAAGTTTCCTCTGTGTGGCACACTGCTGGCTGTTCCTGCACACAGATCCCCTCACTGCTTTGAGAGCCCTGTGAGATTGAAGTTGAGGGGAAGGAATTTAAAGAGCTCCTAGTGCTGAAAGTGAGTTCTCATTCTGGCAGTCTGAAGCTTGAGGCTTTGTTTTCCCACACTGAACCAGGGGACTGAGAAAATCACAGAATTGCTAAAGCCTCCCTTTTTGAGATCTGCATTTGAAATTTAGGCATAGCCTTTAATAGGTGCTTGTACTGGGGCAGCCCCGGTGAAGGCTCTACCCTTTGCTCTGTCTTGCAGGAGCTCTGTCTGATTCGTTTCCACCCGGCAACAGAGGAGGAAGAGGTTGCCTACATTTCTCTCTACTCCTATTTTAGCAGCCGTGGCCGCTTTGGGGTTGTAGCTAATAACAACAGGCATGTGAAGGACCTCTACTTGATCCCACTGAGTGCTAAGGACCCTGTGCCACCTAAACTCTTGCCCTTTGAGGGACCAGGTAAGTGACCACCTTCTGGGAGGTCATTAGGCACATCTGGACCCTGTGTATCCTCCCCACTGACAAAGTCCTGCTGAGATCTCACGAGGCAGACCTCCTGCCTCCGCCAACCCTGAATATCCCGGTAGGCAGAATTAGCATGCAGAAAGCCACGTGTAACAGGAGGTCCTATCCTCTGTGATGTGGAGACATAGTTGTAAAAGTACACAGTCAGTGCAAAATTTGTTTCAGATGTTTTAGGAAGAAGGGAAAAAGCTGATTGCTCCCATCCAGCCTCAGATCTGTGGTCCTTTCTCATCTCCAGCAGGTGAGAAGCAGCCTGGGGGAGAGGAACAAGCTGCTCACCTGGTGACTGGCCCACCCTGCTGTCCAGGCGGCTCATGGCTCCTGCCCAGCTGGGAGTGAGTGGGGCTCAGTGCATGGCTGCTCCCCGCTGCAGGTCCTCTCGCAGGAATTGATTCCTGGGGACAGGAAACATAGCGATGTCAAAAAGCACCACTTGAAAGAATTATGTTGAAAACCACAGCTAAAGTTTTCATAAGTTCTTTCAACTTTGGCAAACTACTTAGGGTTTGCTCTTTCCTTAGAAAGTAGCATGTTTAAAGAGTTATTTGTGAATTAACCAAAAAAGAAATCTAGAATTTTCCTCATTTGAGGTGATTCCAAGATAGTTCTGGTCTTTTGGTTTGGAGCTCTTCATAGCCATGGAGGAGGTTCATGTGACTCCAGTAGGGAATCGGAGCTTAGTACCTGAATGTGTCTCCTTGGCCATGACGTCCTCAAAGGGTTGGTCTTCCCACAAGCTGATGTGTCTGTCACATGCTGAGTGCACTGTCAAGTGCTCTACTGTAGTGACATCTGCTAAATGCTGGGAGCGTTCAGGTGCAGCCTAGACCCAGCACTTTGGTGCCTTGGTTCCTGTCACCAAGCCTCAGCAAAAGCTCCTACTGCAGCCATGTAGAGCTCAGAACCCCATGTGCCACTCATACTACCCCTAAGCAGGTTGTCATCCTGTGGGAGCAGGAACTCATCACCCCAGTCACAGGCCTGAACATAACTGGAGCTGTCATTCTGTCATTACTGCCAGTCCTGGGCTCGCCTGGGCCTACTGTTTGGAGTTATGTGCCCCAGAAGTGTTGGTTGGTGTCGATAACTGTGAGGTTAAATATTAAGTGACATGACAAATTATGTTACTTTAACTTCAACATAAGCACATTTTGAAAGTGCTTTGGGATGTCCTTTCAAATCTAACCTGGAGGTAAAGATATGCTACCTCATGGGTCCCTGGAAGTACCTGGTGGCAGCCATAGAAAGAGTGCTGCCCAGCATCTTTGTGACCAGGGGCAGGAGAAGTCCAGTTGTCCTGCAGGTGAAGATGCAGAAGCAGATCCACAGACACTGAGCAGCATCTGGTCAGTTGTGAGTAAGCTCGTGGGTAGGAGTTAAGTGTCTGCATATGGTTCCCCATAATAGAGCCTCAGTAGAATAAAAACCGCCTTTCTTTTGGGTGGAAAGCGTACTTTTTCTTAGAAAACTATGAGTTAGATCCTGAGCCTCCCTATGCTGAATGATTAAAGCAGCATTTCATCCTTGTTTAAGCTCCTCAGTCTGCACAGTCTCCAGCTAGGGCGTGCCAGAGGAGAAACAATTGCCAGGGGCACTGGGGATGCCTGGAGTGGGTGCAGTTGTGGGCTGCTCGTTGGCTTCTGTCAAGCACAGTTGAAAGAGGCTCTCAGTAGAGGACAGCAAAAAGGTAGGAGGCCGCCAGAGGAGTAGCGGCTCCATCGTGAAACTCAGTCACACGAGTGCAGTGCTTCTGCAGAGCCGGCGAGCACAGGGGAAAAGGGCCATGCTGTGCTCTCCCATGGTCCGGGTTAGGTGGGGCAGGGCTCACCTCATCCACCAAGTGTGATTGGTACTGACCCAGATGCACACTTAGTGCCAACACGCAGGCATCACACTCGCTGCCAGGGCACATCCTGAAGCCATGACCCTGCTGAGGGTGCTCAAAAGACAGTCCGTCTACAGTAAATAACAGTTGCGTTTACTAAAGTAGGAAGGGGGGGATCTTAGAAAGGGAATGAAATATTGCCACAAACTTTGCAAGATTTTTTTTTCAACTTAAGGACTTCGCTGTGCCTTTTTTTTCTTTTGACACCACTGTGGACATGAAAATGTGTGTGTGGTATTTACACACTGGCGGCAGGTGAGCTTGTGGCTGGGATACCCTGCACACTGATGGCTTGGCGTTTTCGAGATAACTAGTGTGTGTGTGTGTGTGTGTGTGTGTGTGTGTGTGTGTGTGTGTACGTGCATGTGTGTGTATCTGAGCTGGAACCCTTCTCCCAACTCAGTGTTCCTGTCCTCACAGTCTAGTCTCAGCAGAATACTTTGGGTAGCTCAGGCCCTGTCAAAAGGTGGCGGCCATGTCCCCTCAGCAGTCCCTTGGTCCTGTCTAAGCAACTGCCACATGGCAAGCCAGGGTCTTTGCACTGCCCATGGTGTCACTTGCTCCCAGTGTGCTCCTAGAAGTAGTAGGACTGGGCTTCTCATCCACCTAAAACTTTGCCCTCAGTGCTAAGGTTGCTCCCCTCCGTGTTCTGTGAAGTGCAGGAAGCACAAGTCTAAAGGCCATGTAGCATCCAGGCTGGAGGCTGCAGTTTGTGGCAGGGACTGGTGTGCCAGTCGAGTGGAGGGCATACTCAAAAGGTCATGATAGTGGTAGAGAGGTCGACCACACTCATCTGTGTGCCTCAGAGCCAAAGTAGGTTCTGATAGCACAGGATCCTCACAAGCTTCACTGTTCACATTGGAGAAGCCAACAAAGACCCCACAGCTGCCCCGGGAGGGCCCTCATGGAATACCCAAGTTGGCTGGCCCGTTGGCTCACACTTGATTCTCTCACGCTGTGGCAGCCATGGCCATGTAGACCTGCTTCCACATAGGCTCCTTATACACCATATGTTCACACATGGTTCAGAGCACATCCAGAGCAGAACCTACTGAGTGCCTCTAGAAATCTTCGTCTCTGTGCATTGCAATGATCCCTCCACAGAAACACGGGATGATCTTGTTCTGTGAGACAGTGACAACTTTAGTTATATCATCATTGTTTCAGAAGACAGCAGGAAAGCCTGGGTCCTCTTATCCAGATGTGGGTCCTCGCCACTTAGACCTCAGTTGAGCTGGACTTCAGAGCGAGCCACTGATGGTCTCAATGAGAGGACTTGAGGTCTCAGAGCCTGCAAGTCTAGGGCCTCAAGCACAGGAACAAGAGTAGTTGGGGAAAGGGGATCTCATCTGTTCTGTGCGGCCCAGACAGCGCTGGGCCTGAAGCTAAGATGCCCACCTGGCACTCACTGGGGGCCCGTGTGGCCCACCTAGTCTGAGAGAACAGTGGGACTTGGTCTTGATATGCGTACCTGCTGTGTAGCCCAGGTTACAAGTAGATGTGCAGTCTCTGCTATGCATCCCCTCCTTGAACACTCTTAAGAGAAAGGGTGCGATCTCTGACTTACTTCGAGAATGCATCCTTGGAAAAGTGTCAGAGTCTACAGTGCCTTTTTGTGATCACTTTTAACTGCTTCTTAATTAGCTGGAAAGTACTGTGTCTTCACATATTGACAGGTAAGCACTTCTTCGGTTTTCATATGTTTGTATCAGTAGTTTTGCCCAGAAATTGTAATCAAAGTCAGAATATAGTATTGAATGAAATGTACTAATTTCTCTCTCTAAATCAATAAAAATGTTACATGGAAACTGGTCACTGTTTGTTTGACTTGCACCACTTCGTAGCTCCTGGCCACCTGTCATTGGTTTACCTTTGCTTCTTATAAGCCGGGGTAACCTGCTTCTGATAGTACAGAGGACTCTGGGCTGGCCTGCTTCAGGCAAGGTCCTGCACTGGGCACCTGGAAGGACAGTGCCCTCCTCCTACCTGAAATATACCCTGGGCCGGGGGCTTTTTACAAGCCTTAGGGATTCAGAGTGGAAAAGTGGGAGGGTTCTGGGGTGTACGTGTGTGTGGCTGGTACACTGGGGAAAGTATCGTGCCTCTCCCCCGTGTTTGCCAAATCTCTGTCCAAGTCATATTTGTTGTTTGTTAACTTCCACACAGTTTCTGTTCCAGCAAGTATAAATGTTTTCTTCTGGCAGATTCAGACCTTAAGAGGATTGTCATCTTAATGAATAGTTCCTGTGTGATACTTGTGGGGTGTTCACAGAGTGCCACTGCCCCGTGTCTGTAGAAACGGGGGACCTTCTTTCCTGGCCACACCATGCCTCACAGTTTATTGCTGACTGATCTAGATACAGGTCCCAATTCTGGTCCTGTCCCAGGAAATTAATCGGCACACACCTTTCCAGTTTACACCACTTGGCTTCTCCTGGTTTCTCTGTTCTCTGTATGTCTGGTCTAAGAGCTCTGGGTCTGGGACTAGACTCTTACCCTGCAAGCTCAAGGGTGACATGTGGTGCTTAATAGGCTCATTTGCATACATGGCTGTACCACATATGCTACATTTTGAAGGAAAACAGGTCCCTAGTGTACCTGTGTCCTTATCACTTGTGGAAATGAAGGAGGGTGCGTGTTAATTGCAACTGCTACTTCAATATCCCAACACCTAGTTGCTTCTTTTTACCCGCTGTGATAGTTGAAAACCTCACAACTGCCCTCAAGAAGAAAGTCAGTTGGTAAGCATGCTTGTGGCCAGTGTTGGCCCCTGACACCTGTCCCACACTCAGTCTCTGCCACAGCTGGTGAGGCAACTGTTTCTCAGGACGCACCGCATGCTTCAGGGGTTAGCACTCTTCCTGTGGCAGCTAAGTGGGGCAAGCCTGTAAAGTGAGCCCTGAGAAACAGGCCTCTACTGCCCCTCTCCCAGGTGTAGGGAATAGCTGGACAGACTCAGGTGACCTTCTGACCTGGTTTGACATTTTCCCGCCTGACACCCTTCTTAGGGCAGTGTGGAACATCTTTAAATTCGAGACATACACTTCCTCCTTCCCTCCCTGATGATGCTTCCAAGATTACCAATAAGTGAGTTGTATTATTTCTTAAATAGAAGCTGCTCCCAGGGTGCTATTTCAGATATTCCTGCAGCATCCCACAGTGGCATCAATACCTGAGTCAGGTGGTGAGGGTGCCCTTCAAAATTGGGGTGTCTGTCATGGGACAGCTTAGTTTGAATTCAGAGTCTTGAAGTTTCGTGGGAAATTCAAGGCACATTGGCCTGTCTACACCTTGATCAGCCCACGCACTGTGGATAGGATGGTCAAGAGGTGACAACATTTCAGAAGACCAGCTACTGGTTGGAACCAACCTCCAGACATCTACATTGCCCAGTACCAGTGTAGATGTGAAGTAATGTAACAGTCATCTAACTATGAGGACCATGACCACACAGGTCAGGGTCGAGAGAATTTTCCTGGCCTAGGACTCAGTAGTTCATCCAGGAAATGAACCATGGTTAGAGGAACACTCCACAAGGGCAGAGCCCTTGGGTCTCAGAGCGAGCACTTGATTTGTAGCAGAAGCCCTGATACAAGCCTTTGGAGCTTTTCAGCTCACTCCATCAGAGCTGAGGGCAAATGTTTGGCACTGATCTGTCCTGGGCTTGCCCAGGCCTGAGCCCACACATCTCTTGCTGTCCATCGCTCCTCCCCTATTGCCTCAGCCTGCAGAGCTTGTTTGTATTCCATTCCTGGCGTCAGATTCTAGAGAGCTTGGCCTCCCTTAGAATCTCATCTTGAGGGCCTAAATTTTGATTGCTCAGTACTCCAACCTCCTCTGCACACCTTGTGGTCAATTTAGACAGACCTTTGTTCCCGAAAGACCACAGTAGCCCATTTAACAACATACCCCAGAACTATAGAATTGAATAAAGTAGTAAGTAAATAGCTATTAGTGAAAGGTGGTGTTTTAAGTTAAAATACCCTTTATTCATGGTTGTTAGAAAATAAACTTGATAGATTGCATTTCACATTTGCTGTGTGGAAAAATCTGAATGTCATGTTTGGTGTGCCTGTCTTTTGAGTTACTGTGGCTCCTCTGTCAGCTTTTCCTCTGATCCACTATGCCATTTCTCTAGTGAAAGGACCCTGGGAAGGTCCTTGCTTACATGACAGTTAAGGCCTTATCTCAGCTCTTGGACTCTAGCCCAGGAAGGAACAGGCCCTTAGGAGGCCTTGAGGGAGGGAGAGCAGCCATTGTATGCACGGATGGGGGGTGGGTGCCAGGTCCATCTGGCAGGCCTGCTCTTTTCCCTGAAGGGGTGAGAGGATGGACCCCATGGTGTGCTCAGGCTGTCTGTCATAAGTATCTTCCTGGGATTAAGAAGATTGAACACACACAGTTACAACTACATAATAGTATCCAGAGACAGCTATTTGAAATGATTAATGGCCATTTTAAAAAATTACAACAGGAAGAAAATCTTTAGTATTGGTTCTTGTTTTGTTTTGTTTGCTTTGGTTTTTTGAGACAGGATTGTGCTGTGTAGTCCAGGCTGACCTGCCTCAGCCTCCTGAGTGCTGGGATTACAGGTGTGCACCACCATGATCTGCTTTTAGTATTGGTTTTAATTATAAGGAAAAAATACTATGAATACTTTTGTGTACCATGGCAATGTTAAATTACCTGAACATTGAGTTTTAGATGTGTACATGTTACTGAAACACATTCTGTTCCTTCTATATTACTGTAACTTATGTTAGTGTTTTATGTCTTGGATATTTCATCCCTCTTTTGGTATTGGTTTATTTATGAGTACTAGATGGAAGAATCATTATTGCAAGATGAATACTCCTGGTCTAAGTTACACAACTTAGAATGTTTGGAGTAGTCCTATGTCAAGCACTAAATACCTTTAATAAACTGTGCTCTGGACCTCCCCATGTTTCCTCCCTGTGATGTGATCTTTGCCTCCCAATTCTGATGTCTTGGTGTTTCAAGTAAGCACTGTTCTCTGTATTTAGGAAGACTTGAGGATCAGGTAGTTCTTCAAAAGCTAATCCTCACTGAATTTTGTTCTTAAACTAGATCAATTAGCCATTTCAGACAGCTTCATTTTTCCCATTAATTATAATTCTGACATTTTTTTTCCTGAACAGCTTTTACTTAGTATATTTAGCTCTATTTGTGTGTTGTGAGTAATAAATTAAAGACAAAAGTGGTTGTTTACCTCCTGGTACCTACCAAGGGGCAAATAGAGTCCAGGTCAGATTTTATTTAAAATGTCCCAGTACAGGACTGGGGATGTAGCTGAGTGGTACAGTGCTTGCTTTGTACATGAGAGGTCCTGGGTTCAGTTATCAGTACTGCAAGAAATAAAAGTTAAAACTCCTAGTCCATCCACCCTTGTGATCTCTGGGCTTCTGTGTCCTTTGAACCTGTATTAGCATTATACATTTAAGAGCATCGGGCATAATCTCTGATGATGGAATGAATTTACTCAAGAATTGTGTCCTTTGTAGTTTGTGATTGGGGGTGCATCTCGCCTGCTCTCAGGACAGGCAGATGTGCAGGTAGGTTCAGGGACTGCAGTCACCTGGTCTTCTCAAACGTGATTTTATTTTACCCCAGAATCTCTTCACCTACCATTCCCCTTGAGATTCCCTTTATAAAATTTAAGTGTGAAGGATGAAAATTGAATTTAGATTATAAAAATTCACAAATATTTTGTTTTTTAGGTCTTGAGTCTCCACGTCCAAATATAATCCTTGGGTTAGTGATCTGTCAGAAAATAAAACGTCCTTCAAATGCTGGAGAGGCAGACAAGACAGAGGAGAAGCGGGCCCGAGTTCAACAGGAAGAAATGGATGTTCCAGTCTATCCCAAAGTCACGGCAGCCTCACAGTCTGAGAGGAAGCCCCCCAAGTACCAGCTATACTCTGCAGACGCAGTGGTGGGCACCACGCCCCCTGGGTCTCCTCCACCCCCGCCCCCTCTCCCTGAGCCCCCAGTGCTGAAGACGCTGTCATCACTCACACCGGCAGCCACCAGCAGTGCTGCACCTGCCTCAGCAGCAGCAGTTACCACGGCAGCTCCCGCTTCACCTGTCACTTCATCAGCTTCCAAGACGGCCACCCCCTTGGAGCACATTCTGCAGACTCTCTTCGGAAAGAAGAAGGTGTTTGAACCCCGGGCCAGAGACTCTGCTGGGCCACCTCTAGCTCCTCAGCAGGATTCCAAAAACAAGGGTGAGGAAGGCGTGTCCGCTGCTCCTCTGTTAGATCCCATCGTTCAGCAGTTTGGTCAGCTCTCAAAAGATAAGGCTCTGGAAGAAGAGGAAGATGACAGGCCCTATGACCCTGAAGAAGAATATGACCCAGAACGAGCCTTCGACGCCCCACTTCCTGAGACAAGGACGTCCCACGATGTGGAAAAGGCTCCAGACGCGGCTGAGAGGGAAGAGGTGGCCTATGACCCTGAAGATGAGACAATTTTAGAGGAAGCCAAGGTGACCATTGACGACCTGCCCAACAGGATGTGTGCAGACGTGAGAAGCAGCTCCACGGAGAAGCCTACAGAGTATACCACTGACGTCCCCACTCCCTCCTTGGTTGAACAGCAGAAAATGCTGGAGGAACTAAACAAACAAATTGAGGAGCAGAAGCGGCAGCTAGAGGAACAAGAAGAAGCTCTTAGGCAGCAGAGAGCTGCCGTGGGGGTTTCCATGGCACACTTCTCCGTTTCAGATGCATTGATGTCGCCACCTCCAAAGTCATCACTGGCTAAGGGAGAGCTGTTCCCCCAGGAGCAGCAGGCCCCAGACCAGAATCAGGGAGTCCCAGGGACAAACCAAAGCTCAGACTTGAGGCAGAATAGAGACCCTAGGCAGGCCAGACGCCTGGCGGAGAACAGCGAGAATGAGCCCCTCTCCAGGAGTCCGGCAGGCAGTGTTCCAGGAGTACAGGGTGCCCTGGCTACCAGGGAGGCTCCTTGTGGGGCCACAGCAGTCCAGGTGCCTGTAGCAGCCCCAGAATCAAAGCAGTTGACGGCTCCTTGGGGTGCAGGTGAAAAGGCTGCACTGATGTCCAAGCAGGATGGCCAGGGGTGTGAGCACCCTGGAAACCCCGCTCCGCAGCCCCTGGAGAACATTCATCCCCCAGCAGCCGGAGACAGCACAGCCAGACCTGCCCGGAGAGTGCTGCTGCCTACACCTCCGAGCACTGCCTTTCAGCCTGGCTTCACCCTGCACAATGATGTACAGAATTTTAATCCTGCTGGAGGAAGAGAGCCTTTCTCAGGCCTGGTATTTACATCTCAGGAAAAATCTCTTTGCCCACCTCTGTATGAGGACCCAAGAAACACTCAGTGTGCTGGAAAGAGTGACAGCCCAGCCAGTGGTGCAGAGGGTGACAGAGAGCCACTGTCCAGGCCTGGTGAAGGCACTGCCCTATACCCTCAGGCTGGGCAAAAGGGAGCCCTTCAGCCCCAGTTTCCAGGCCAGCGTGAATCCATTCCTCGCCCTTTTGGGATGTCTGGATTTCATGGCCCAAATTTCCCAGGACCCAGGGGACCAGTCCCTCCGTTTCCAGAAGATAATGTAGTTCCTAAGAGTGATGGGCCAAGAGCACCTCCACCTGCCAGATTCGGGCCCCAGAAGGCACCCATCCCTTCCTTATTCTTGGGGCAACATGGGCCGCCTTATGGAGACAATAGGGGTCCCTCTCCCTCTTACCTTGGGCCCAGAGCGGGAGCACCAGCCCAGTTTGAGGAACACAAAGATCCCCATGGGGAGAAAAGGGAATTCCAGGACACCCTGTACAGTGAGATGACAGGTCCCTCTGCCCAGTGTGAAGGACCAGAGCAGGCTCAGTTCATGGGAAACAGGGGCCCTTCACCTTTCCAGTTTGGAGGCCAAAGACGGCCTCTCCTGACTCAGCTAAAAGGTTCCCGAGGGGGACCCCCACCTGCCCAGTTTGGCGGCCAGAGAGGACCACCCCCTGGCCATTTTGTGGGCCCCCGGGGGCCCCATCCCAATCAGTTTGAAGGACCCAGAGGCCAAGCCCCAGGTTTCATGCCAGGGCCCCGGGGCCTTCAGCCTCAGCAGTTTGAAGAGCAGAGGGTAAACTCACCGCCTAGGTTTGCAGGTCAGAGGACACCAGCACCTATGCCATTTGGGGGACCAAGGGTCTCTGCGCCCTTTTCTGAAAAAAACGAGCAGACACCTCCCCGATTTCACTTTCCGGGCCCAGGCCCGTCACCTCAAGCAATGAAACCATCCCCCAGACCCCTCCTGGAGCTTCCAAGCCACCCCCCGCAGCACAGGAAGGACCGATGGGATGAAGCTGGCCCGGCCACAGCCCTGCCTCCTAGTGCTTCGTCTGGACAGGGCCCTGAGGCTGATGGACAGTGGGCTGTGGCAGCCGACTTCCGAGAGGGCAAAGGCCATGAGTACAGGAACCAGACTTTTGAAGGGAGGCAGAGAGAACGGTTTGAAGCCGGGCCCAAAGAAAAAGCACTGGAGGAGCCAGAAGTCCAAGAGCCAGAGAGTCGGCAGGGCCGGGCATTTGAGGACAGGAGGCGAGATCGAGACCGTGGCCGGAACTGGAGTCGAGAAAGAGACTGGGAGAGGAGCCGAGAGTGGGACAGACACAGAGAGAAAGACTGCAGCCGCGAGTGGGACAAGAACAACGAGAGGAACCCAAGCCGGGACAAAGAGCGACAGGCAGATCGGACCAAGGAGTGGGACCGAAGCCGGGAGAGAAGCAGAAATCGGGACCGAGACAGAAGGCGGGACCGGGATAGGTCCCGGAGCCGAGACCGTGACCGAGAGAGGGCCCGGGACAGAGAGCGAGCCGGAGAGCGCAAGGACCGCAGCAAGAGCAAAGAGAGCACCAGGGACTTGAAGCTGGAGGCCACGAAGCCCTCTGATCCGGGCAGCACCTCTGCTTAGGCCTAGACGCCACCATGCCGGGGCGTGGTGTCAGACGCGTTGGCTAGTCTCATTGAGACTCAGCCCGGTAGAGATCTTTTTAAAAAGCTAAGTTCTTAAAACATTGTGCAAAGTTTTTGAAATTGCTCTGATGAACTTAGATGCCGGAAAGAATATTCTGGACTTAAAATTGCTGTAATTTTGTATATACTGGTTTCTTACAAAATTTCACATCTTTATCTGATGCTTTTTTAAAAAACAACTTCAGAACTTAGTATTTCCATTTAAAATTACAGAAGTGGGAAAATATCTACAAAAGCATATTGCTTTTTCAGATTATAGTTATCTTTCCAATAGCTTGACTGTTGTAAGTTTTAAGGGAATTCCAGTGGACTCAGAGCCATACCTTTGCTAGCTCCTCGTCTGTTGGCGTGTTTCTGAAGCTGCTCCCAGGGCTGGCCTGGGACAGTGAGCCACCTGGCCAGGGTGACCAGGTGGGTGAGCTCGGGTGCTGCCAGAGCTGTGGGAGGAGGTCTCAGGAGCTCCCCTGCAGTGTCGAGAAACCCGAACGTTGTGAATTCATCTTTGCTTCGTTGTGAAGAAATTTAACTTACAGATTTCAATCCAGAGACAAAAATACTTTTCTTAGTTTTGAATTTTTTCAAAAGAAATTCAAAGCAACATCTAGCCTAGTAGATATTGTTGCATTTGAAATAATAATTTATTCAAACATGTTTCAATTTTACCACCTTAAAGAGGGCAGGAGAGGTCTCTTCAGTGTGCACAGTCAGGAACATGACGTCAGGTTCTGGCCATGAGTGGCTCTCCCTATCCCGAGCTCCCACTCCCTTGGCTGCCTACTTCAGGTGTTGGCTTGCGTTTGCCACTGGAATGGAGTCAATTTGTACAGAGTCTGAGTAGGACAGGAGTGATTTATTATCAGTTCAACAACAAAACAGGTTCTCCCTGAAATAGTGTTCTGCTTCTTGTCCCATGTCAGGTACTTCTGATACGGAATAGAGAAAGCCTGGTTAACTTATTTGACTGTACAAATACGCTTTGATAATTCTTTTTATATTTTCATAAACTTTGCAGATATAAAATTAGTGTTTCATTTGTTCTTTGGAGTCTTATCCATTGTATTGTACATCACTACAGATTTTTCACTTTATAGCACAGATTTCTAAGTTAAGAAAACCTTGAGAATTTAGAAATTTGGGGTGTTTGGCGTTAGAAATCAAGCATCAGTAGGTTAAATTAAAGTAGGGTCACGTTCCAACATCTAACATTGATGGAAAAGGTTTTTTTAACATTATAAAGCAAATTTTTCTAATTTAAATACACAAATGTTAAGATCAAGTGTGTTTCTTTAGGTTTACTTGATAGGAATTTCTGTAAATTGTTATTTTGTATTGCAGAGTGTTATATCACTGTACATTGAAATACAGGACTTAATAGGTTTTGTTACTTGAAGCAGAATAAATATCTACAGAGAGTTCTTGTCTCAGCTCTTCACTTGGTCTCAACCCTGAATTTGGGTGTGGGCCCAGGCCTGGGCCCCTGGGTCACCTCAGAAGATCTGGGTCCTCCCTCTTCCTGCCAGGCCAGCCCCAGCTCTGCATGAATGGGGAAGTAACATACCTGACCTGGAGTTAGCTAGGGACCCACAGAGAGGCTCCATCTGCCAAATCCATGAACTGTACCAGCAGGAACACTGAGGCTGCCACAGGAGTGCCAAGTCACTAAAAGTGACACGTGGTTGAAGCAAGAGGTTATGAGCTACAGGAAGGACTGACTGAGCAGGTGTCATTTTGGCATTAGTTTCACCCAAAGCCAAGCCCTTGATCCCTGGCTTCTGCCCTAAGAGGGGCAATCTGTCAAAGCCACTGATCAGGCGGAGTTGGTAGTAGCTCCAGGTGCCTACACACAGGCCTGCCCTGGAGCGCCATCTGCTGGTAGCAGGCGAGTGCTCAGCTGTTCAGCAAGCACTTGTGTCCACAAACCTGCCATGAGCAGAAACTGCTGGGCTGTTTCATCCCGAGGCTTAGGCTCTGGCTGCCTCTTTCCCAGCTGAGCCAACAGCAAATCGGACCTCAAAGCAAGGACAAGGAGGGGTCCTCCCTTGGCGTAGGGGTCAGCCACCTGCAGACCACTTGCAGACATTGAGACCACCTCCATGATGTCCCACGACCTCAGAAAGCCCATGTGCCAAGCACCAGATGACCACGAGGACTCCCTTCCCCCTTACCTGGGGAGGGTCACTCTGTAGGCAGCTCCCACGTCAGAGGCTTTGTTGAATACTGTAGTACAATTCTGCCACCAAGATGTGCTCGGCCCAGCACCCAGCTACACAACATCGAAGCCATTTTGGGTATGCAGAGTGCCTCTGAGTAGTTTCCCTCAAGTCTCTGGAGAAATACTGTGTGCTTCCCTTTAACGCAACCCTTCATGCACACACACCTCTGTTACTGGGTCTCATTCGTCCAACCCCACAGCCCTGTGGAAACCCTACTCCACTGCCCTTTCCCACTGTCCAAGCCAACACACTCCCCCAACCTCCCTCCCAGACCAGCCCCCAGCTCCTTCAGCCGATGTCACCCAGCATGCATGTGCGCACTCACGCGTGTGCATGCGTGTGTGCATGTGTGTGTGTGCGCATGCACATGTGCCACACTGTGCTTGGCTTTCTAGAAATGTGGAGTCCAGCTCCAGCCTGCTTCTAGGCTGGGATGCAGCCAGACCCCCAGCAGCTGTGTCTAATTAGTAAAAGGAAACCCAAACCCAGACATAAAGTTTATACCCTCAACCTTAACCCCAGCTTTTAATTTTCTTTCTGCCTTTATAAATGACTGGTGTTGTGAAATACAATGTTTATTTCCAGTTTCCCCTGCAGAGTGTGTTCTAAAGTCTTTGGGTTTGGCTGTTGTTTTCATTGCTGGGGATTGCAGCACCCAGGGTGGGCTGATTGCATCCCCAGGCCTGTTACTTTGAGACAGCATCTTGCTGGCTTGGAATTTGTGATTCTCTTTCCCTACCCTCCAAGTAGGGAATTGCATGTGTATACTACCATGCCTGGCTGGTTGCTGAACCCTTGAAGTAGGGATCAGGAGCAAGGGATTTTGAGCAGGTCCACAGGGAGGTCCTGAGGTGACTGTGGTGGCTTCATGTGGATGCTGAGGTCGGAGTGGTCCCTGTCCCTTTAATGGGAGATGGATTGTTTGCCCAGGGGCAGAGGTGAGAGGTGGCTCTGCTCAGGAGCTCGGGCTGTGGGGCCAGTGGTGAAAAGAAATATTCTGGAAGTGGCTGGAAAGAGGGGTGTTGAGTGAGTGTTCAGACTGGAGCTGTTGTAGGGGACCTGGGAGGACCAGTGTCCCTCCATACACAGAGGTGACCAGCACCCTGCAGGTCAGTTACCATGAACACGGGCTTTCTGAACTCATCAGATCTTCATTGAGTGATGAAATAGCCACAGTATCAAGACTTTGTAAGTCACTCTGAACATCACTTTGTCACTTGTGCTCTCTAATTGTGACCCTGTGTCCAACGCCCATGTTGGGCTTCACTGAGCTGGGTCCCCTCACAAGCAGGCTCATCGCCAGGAAGGAGCTGCTGCCCATTACTGATCCTTCAGGCCAGCCTGTGGGAGCCACCACCCAGATCCCCGGGCTAACAAGCCTGCCGCTGGCCCTGGGCTGACCAGATCCCCTCTCGAGTGCACCAGGCGTGTCTCCCATTGGCCAGAGTCCTGGAAAGACCCTGCGGGCCATTCCCAGACCTCCTGGATGTGTGTCCATCACTGGAATAACGGAGAACTTGGAAAGCTTGGTACCTCCTTTTATTTGTCACTGTTGGTGTTGCCTAGGATCGGTAGCAGGTCCTTCTCTCCCTGCAGGAGCTCTCCACAGGAGAAACTCTGTCCTCTCGCTTGTGAGTGGTGACTGACTGTGGAGAGCTGAGGCCTCGCCACTGCGGGCACCAAGCGGCTTCTTCATTCGGTTCGTGTTGTGTTCGGGGTTCCAGGACCTGGTCTCCATGCTCAGTGCTGGGCAGGTAAAGTGCAGTCCTGTGAAACAGCAGCAATAAGTCAATGTGATGTATTTGTATTTCCTACCTCCAGAGTCACAGTCTTTGTAAAGAAACAGACCCAAGTAGCCTTCCTGGTCATTTGCAATGTCATAAACATTACCCCAAGGTGATTACTTGAATGTCTAATCATCTCTTCCCAATTCGATTCCCTGGTTCCCCTGCTGGCTGTGTTATGTGTTCACACTGTATATTGTGTGTTCTCTCGATGGTGAGGGCGTGTTGTAGAAGAGGATTCTTCTGCAGAAAGCCATTTGGCTGGCAGCTGGTACTCAGTGAGCTTCCTGGTGTCCTGGAGGTGTGGGTACTCTGCCTGCCCCGGGCCATCTTGGTGAGGTCTGGTGCTGGCCCCTCTAACCGCACTCAAGAAGAAGTTCAGTGCTCTGTGCAGAACAGGACTTCAGCCTCTTCCAGCTGCTATCAGATTTGCCTCCTCTGGGATGGGGTGTGATTTGGGTAGAACGTGTGGTTAGTGTGCTCCGGGCCCCAGGTGCGATTCCCAGCACCAATTTTTAAAAAGGTAAAAGTGTGGTACAAATTCATTGGTTTCCATGAGTGGAGGAAGTTCTCCTCACAAGACTTTCTGGTGAGGATGAGCTAGTAACTGTGGCTGCCGTTCTGTGGGCTGTGCTCTGTATAAGTCCCCAGTCTTGGCTTTTCCCAGAGTGGACGTGAACAAGCCCTCTTGGGGGACAGCAGCTCAGTGCCACTGAAGGAGCCCGCTGTGCACCCCTCCGAAGGCTGCACACAGGTCCTCAGCCCCCGAGCCTGCACTCTGCTTCCTTAGCTGGGCTGTGTCCTTCCAGTGGTGGGGTCCCCTGAAGTGACCCGGTGGTGGGCTCCTGATTCCCACAGCTCCTGACTGACCCCAGTGTGGGTCGAGGTTACACAGCTTAGAGGTCGCTCTCCTGTGCCATCTCTTACTGAAGGACAGAATGCACTCAGGAGAAAAAAATGGATGCTATTAACTTTTAGTTTTACGTATTTTGCCTTTTTAGGGTTTCATTTTCTACAGTCCTTCCCCTAGGATGGGGCATGGAGTAAAATCAGAAACATAATTAGCATCAATGTGTGACTAATACCTGGGTAGCATGTGAAAGAATCATCCAGGTATGTACCATTTTCTTCCAGTTTTGTCATTTTAACTAAGAATTAAAGTTTGGCATGCACCCTTTAGTGTTGTAGGAAGGAAGTGAAACAGAGACCAGGAGTAGAGGCTGAAGCTGTGGCCTCATCCGAGTGCAGTGGACTGAAACAAGGCCCGTTTCCATGTCACAGCGCATGGTCAGCAGTGGCTGTCCCCTCCCTTGACGGCCTGAGGCGGTGTCTACACTCGGCCACCAGTGTCTGTTGTGCGGGCCCTGAGGGCGTGTGTCCGAGCTCCGCTCCACAGCCCCGGGGCCCTGGCCAGTCCTCTTGCAGCAGGCATAGAGGTGGCACAGCACTGGGCGGCCTGCTCCACGTCAAGTGCCATCGGAGGGCGGGCTTCTAGGTGACACCGGGCGTCAGCCAGCCTCAGGGCGGCGGTCCTGTCCTCACCCTGTTTGGCCTGCTGCTTCCTTCCTTACTTCTTCCCTTGGGTAGGCCAGGCAGGTCCTAAGCGTGTAAGCCGGGACACTGTACATGGCGTTGGAGGCCGGAGAGTTTTCTGCCGAGCATTTGCTGTGTACTGAAGTTCAGGAGTCCCCTAGAGTCGTCTCAACCGCAGCTTAGGAGAGGAGGTCAGAAGCCCGCGGTTTATGGACAGCTGCACCTTTGTGAGAAGGAGCCTGTTTTATTTCAGTGCCCTTCATATTTCCCTCCAGCGGGTGCCGGCTCCTGGGCATGAGGAGGCACTCAGGGGTCTGTGGTCACGGTGTGATTGCCTTTTACACAGGGATGGAGGACCCCGGGGACGAGAGCAATGCAGATGCGCCTGAGGCCCTCAGTCCCATGAGGGAAGAGTTCTGGAGGACCGGGGGCATCCGGAGGACCATGATCACACAGCAGGAGGGCGCCGGGAACACCGAGGCGGACCCTGCCCGGCAGCAGCCACTCAGCCCCTCCCTGCAACATCGCGGGAGGCGGCCGAAGCTCCCCCAGCAGGTCGGAGAGCCCCAGAGCACAGGATGGTGGCGAAGAGGGGACTCCCTGGCTGTGTCCCTGGAGGGTTCCCGAGAGCCAGCGTCCCGCCCAGGGTCTCCTGTGCACAGCGCCCTGGAAGGGCGCAGCGAGAGCAGCTCTGAGACGAAGCGTGGACCAGCGCCTGGCTCCGAGAGCGTGAGGCCTAGAGGTCGGGATGAGCAGGGTGACAGCGCCGACAGTGACATCGACGGCTTCACTGGGGAGGGACTTCAGAATCGCCTCCCGAGGAAGCCAGAGCAAGAACCAGCAGAAAGGGCCCCGAAGGGTGTCTGCAGTGGCCCACGGAAGCCGCGTCCGGAGGAGGAGCCCAGCAAAGGCGTGGAGGTCCAGGCAGGCAGTGCCGGCCGCAAGGGACCACCCTGCAGGCAGGACCCTGAGGCTGCTCGGGGGTCTGACCGAGAGTGGGAGTTGGAGGCAGTAGCGGTTCAGGGACCTGGAGACAAAGACCCCGGGGTCCCGGGCAAACCTGGGCCTGAGTGTGAGGTTTCCGCCCCCAGCGCCCTCTGCCGCCAGCCTCACAGCAACAGGTGGGTCAAGGTCACGGGGGGGGGGGTTGGTTCTGCTCACGGTCGCAAAGAGCCCAAGCCGGCTAACGGGCTAACGGGCTAACGGGCCAATGGCGGGGGCGGCGAGAGGATTTTCCCTTTGTTGGGACGCTACCCGCCTCCCCTGCCGGCTGGACTGGGAAGCGGTTGATTGGGAAAAGCTGCCCGGTCCCTGCGTGAAGGGAAGAGGCCGGAGTGCAGGTGGCTGCTGCCACCACGCTGTCCACGCCGCTGCCGCCAGCCGCACGCCTGCTGACGGTGCGCGTCGGGCCGCAGACCTCAGGGCACGCGGGGCTGTGGCGTGGGCGGCGGGAGCGCGTCTGCCGTCCCAGGTCCCTAGGAGGGGCGCTGTGGGCCCAGAGCCTCCGGTGTGCAGACCCGACCGCCCTTGGGCCTGCTAGGACTGGGGGCCGGGCCGGGGATGTGGCTGCGGTGCTGTCGCGTGCAGACGCACATGGAAGCCCCCGATCACTGTTAGAGTTCTGTGCTGGAGAACATGACGGCGCGCGTGTGGCTGGGTATGAATGCTCGGGCAAAAGAGCGTGTGGGTCTGTCAGTGCCGTGCGCTGCACTCTGCCTCGGAACAGAGCGCTAAAGGCAGCGCGGCCTCCGAGCGTGTTGGAAGTGGTGGTCGCTGCTCCCCATCCAGACTCCGTCACTTTGTCCTCTCAGGATCTGCCCCGACCACGGTGAGGAGTGCTTCTGTGTTCACTGCGTGGGCATTTCTGAGCCTCCGGGCTGTCTCTTGGAGAGGAACGGGGCTGATCACGTCGACCTGAACTGCACCGCCCTGCAAGCGCAGGAGGAGAGGACGTCAGAAGCCCCTGATGCGCAGGGGCCTGGATGCAGATCCGGAGGTGCTGGCGACACACAGGGCAAGAGCAGACGGGCCGGCCAGCGGAAGTCCGGGGCCGACCAGGGGAGCAGGAGTGAAAGTGAGGAAACCTCAAGCCCCAGGGGCGAGGAGGCCATGGAGATGTCCCCGCCTGTGAGTATTTGACTGCCCAGTTAGCATGCAGGGTGGCCTTGCTGGCTGTGCACAGAAACATCAGACCCCGAGTTGCGCCCCCTTTGAGTAAGGCCGACGTTTGCTGGGTTGGGCACTGTGCGTGGCACGTGGTGGCCTACAAGGAAAACGTACACGCTGTTTCCTCCTTAGCGAGACCCCTCAGACCCTGTCTGGTGACAGTCTCACGTCTTTCCTGAAGGGTCTGAGATCGGTTTTCAATGACTTTATTCACAGAACCTGGGGGTGAAGGGCACCGGGGTTCTCCTGCCCCCTGGTGTACCCTTCCTCCCCTCACTGGCGGCAGCAGCTCCGAGCCCCCTGACGGTCAGAGCCCCTCCCCAGCCGGGTCCGTGCCGCTCCCTGCCCGTCCACACGCCGCTGCGAGGACATCCCAGTGGCTAGCTGCAGCCTCAAATCGCGGTTCTGTGTCCACGGCAGCCTTCTTCTCCTAGGAACTGGGGCCCTGAGGACCCAAAGGTGCGAAGTGGGAGCAAAGGCTTTGGCATCACATAGCAAGGGCTGAGCGAGGGAGGAGTCACTCCTGCATCAGCGTCAGAGAGGGTGGCGGCTCTGAGGGAGGCGCTGCAGGCAGGGAAGATAAAGCCACATCCAGAGTTTGCGCCGCCCCGGCCCCCGTGTTTGGCTGCCCTGCCGAGTGACGCCACGGGCTCAGGGGGAAGGAGGGGCGAGCTGCCACTCAGTGAGGGCACAGCGGGACAGCCAGCATAGGCGTCCCCTCCAGCAGCGCCCAGACCCCGCCTGCTGACCTCCCGAGGGCCAAACAAGGAGCCTGCTTGCTGTGGGGCTGGAGGTTCGGGCCTCACATGCACTCTGCAGCCATGTCCTGGAAGTGACTGGGCCTGCGGGTTCAGTCCCCGTGTGTGGGCTCAGTGCCCATCAGACAGATAGGGGAGCCTAGTCCCCTCCAGCCTCAGGCTGGGGCTCAGGAAGCCCCTGCCTGTGAGGAAGGGGCCTTGCCAGACACTGGGGCTCCCAGGGCCTTTCCTGGACTTCCCAACCTCAGGAACTGTGAGCAGTTTGTAACTATCTAGTCTAACGCTTTGTCATGCCTCAATTAACTGAGGCAGTGCTGGGCTTTTACTGGAATCAGCTACTTCCACTTTGGGACGAATAGACATCTTAATGCTGTTGACCCTGTCAATCCGTGACTTGGGATATCTCTCCATTCACACATCAGCTTTTGATTCCTCTTAACAAGGGTTTGTTTTCATCATGCAGGCCTTTTACACCTTCTGTTAAGTTTCTTCTTCAGTCCAATCAGGCACAGCGTAATGCTGTTTCCGTCAGTGCGGTCCCCAACCGTGTGACAGAGCCGTCAGAGCTGTCTCAGCAGAGTGCTGCTCGGCGCGTGGCGTGCCAGTCTACAGGAAGCTGCCGCGCTGTGAGTCTTGAGAAAGCCCAGCGCGCACAGCTCTGTGCGGTTCCCGATACTTGCTGGTGACGACAGCCACGTTACTGGCTTAGTTGTTACAGTGACTTCAGCATTATTTTAGTGTAGTCCCTGCACTTATAATGAAAGCTTAGAGTACAACAGAGGCCCACGTGACACTGCGGCTGCCCTCACACGTCTGATTTTTACTGCATCTCTTGAATGCAGAAAGGCCCGCGTTGAATGACGGGCCTGCCCTGCACCATGGAGGGCTGAGTGAGGGCAGCTCATACGTCTGCACAATAACAAACTCACCAACTCACGTTCTTCAAAATGTGCATACCTCCCTGTTGAGAAATGCACAGCTCTATTTCTTTCTTTTCTTTTTTTTGAGTATGGTGCTTGCTATTGCATTCCAGGTTGGCCTCAAACTCAGGTGTCCTCCTGCCTTAGCTTCCCATGCTGGGATTATAGGCCTGTGCCGCCATGGCTGGCCTAGAGTCACATTCTCTATAATAGAAAATGTCCCATGCACCTCTCATACAGTACCCAGCGGGTACGCTTTTTAGAAGAGCTTCGCGCTGAGGAGGACGTGCATGTGTCTGAGTGTGGGTCCCGCGCATCACTGCCATCCACACAGCTGCCTGCGGCCCGAGGCCCTTGGCGCTGGCCCTCCCTCCTCACCCTGGCGGTCACTGGCCTGCCCTCTCCCCAGGCTTGTCCTCTCAGCACTGCTCTGAAGCGGGTCCAGGCGGCATGACTTCGCTGGGGCTGCCTTCACAAAACTCCCCTGCCTGGAGCTTAAACACTTGCGAGCTCAATGCGTTCGAGGATTCTAACTCAAGTTGGCTGTAAGTCAAGACTATTTTTCCCATAAGAAATAACGGAAATACCCATAATGTGTTCCAAACCTCCCAAAGCACCCCTAACTAACCTTGTCATAATAAAAAGTGTTGTATAAACGTGCATAATTTACCAGAAATACCAATAATTTTCCTAGTGTATTCACCAAAAAGTTATAAAATGTGCCTAGTTTACCAGAAACAACAATTTCATACTGTACTCGCCGCTCAAGTTGACGTCTTTGGCTGGCAGGAAGGAAGGATGAAACAAAAGGTGATTACTGCTTGGAAGGAGAGGACCCTTCCATAGAAACATTGGGAATCTGGCTCCCTGGTGTCCTTTCTCTCCTTGGGAGAGTCTGTAGCCCACTGGACCTGCTTCTGGCTCGCTAGGGCTCAACCTTTTCAGAACTAAAAGCTGGTCTAAGGTTGTCTGCTTCTGTCTTTAACACTCTTCTGTAGTGTGATGTGACATTGTCATTAAGCAAGTGAATCCAACAATGGGCTTTTTCTCTGTCTGGGTGGGTCTTCTCTACAAATGTAGCTCTGTCCATTTTTTCAGGATTTCCTTTATCCCGGAAGAAGGACTTTGCTGCACTGATTGCTGATGCTCCCCTCCTCTTCGGAGAGCACTTCAGCTGCCGTTCTCTGCTGCTCAGCTGGAAGCTCCTGAAGTTCCTCTGTAGACAGTTCCTCTGAGTGGTCCTGCACCAGCTCCTCAACATCACCACTGTCTACCTGCAAGCCTGGGGACTCTGCTGTAGTGACAGTGTCCTCAATCACAGGGTCAATTGAAGGCTCGGGCTCCTCTACACAGCCTTTAATGTCTCTCTCCTGTGTGATTTTAGGCGACACTTTCTTCCAGGCAGATCTCAGTGTCCTTAGAGAGACACTGGCCCAGGATTTCTCAATTAACCCCACCCAGGAAAGACTGGCATTCAGGTCATAACTCAAGACTGGTTGTAAGTTAAAACTAAAATTCCCGTCGTAACCCAAGTTGTTCATATGTGAGGCCAGTGGAAACTCAAGGGTCCACTGTAACTGCTTCCGCACAGCTGTGGGGGCTGAGTCCAGGCAGGTTGCCAACACAGGTTGGTGCTTCCATGAATGAGAAGGACCCTCTCTGGGGTCTGCAGCTGGTCCCCTCCGCAATGGCTTTTCTGTGCCCATGCCTCCTTGTTCCTTCCTTTTATAGTAAGGACACCAGGCTTGCTGGCTTAGGACCCCACTCTGATTGTCCATTTAATTTTAATTAACCTTTATGGGCTCTACCCCCAAGCAGATGGGCTCTAATATATGAATTCTCAGGCACGTAAATCAGTCCATAACATTAACTTTTTCAGATACGAGCCCTTTTCAGACATGTGGTTTGCAAAGATCTTCTCCTAGTCTTTTTTTTTTCAGTACTAGGACTCGAACCCAGGACCTTATGTGTGTTAAGCAAGTGCTCTACTACTGAGGTCCATCCCCAGCCATCTTTCCATTAGGGTCAGTCACAAAGCAAAAGTTTTAAACTTTTGGTAAAATCCAATTCATCAGTTTTGGGGAGGGTATCAGGGATTGAACTCGGGACCTTGCACTTGTGTTGCAGGCGGTGGCACCACTGAGCTAAATCCCCCAGCCCCAATTCATCCATTTTTGAAGGTGGGTGTGGCTGTTGACATCATGCCTAAGAACTCTTTACCAATCCTTAGATTCCAAAGATTTTCTCCTGAATTTTCTTATAAAAGTCTCTGGTTTTATATATATTTTTTTCTCTTTATTCTCTATCAACTCTTTTTTTAAAAATTCTTTTATTGGTACATTGTAAGTATACAACACAATTACATTTCTCATTGGGAATTGTACCTTTACATAATACATCTTAGTTCTTATTTTTTCCCCATTCCTAGCTAGGAATCTGGTTTTATATTTTACACTTAAAGGTATGATTCTTTTTGTATTTAGTTCTACATAAGCTGTGAGATTTATGCCAAAGTTTTCCCATGGTGAAATCCCATTGCTCCAGCACCACTGGTTGGAAGGAGCTGTCCTTCCTTACTGAGTGGGTTTTGCGCCTTTCTTGAGAGCCAGCTGGCCCTGGCTGTGGCAACCCATCATCTCTTGGTTCTTACTCTGCTTCTTTGATCTTTGTGGCTATTTCTCCACCAGTACCACACATTCACTCCATTTTGGTCTTTTTTCAAGCCTTTAGCTATTCTAGTTTTGTGTATTTCCATTAACTTTAGAATAAGCTTGTCTATATCAACAATAGTTTGCTAGACTTTGACAAGTATTTGACTCATGCTGTACATCATTTTGGGGAGATTTACATATTTAAAATTTCAATCCATGAACATTGCTTCTTCATCTATTTAGATCTTCTTTGATTTCTCTTGTGGTATGCTTTCAGCATACAGGTCCCAAAACACATGTTTTGTTAGATTTATTTATACCTAAGCATATTTTTGAATGACTCTTTAATTTTAGTCTCCATGGGTTCATTATTACCATATAGAAATATATTGATATTTTCATGTTTTTATATTTTGCAACCTGAGTGAACTAGCCTTTTTACAGATTCCCTAGGATTTTCCACATTGTTCATCATGTTGTTTGTAAGTCAAAACCATTATTCTTTTCCACTTGCAATGCCTTTTGTCTTGCCTTTTTTTACTGAGTAAAATCTCCAGTAAAATGTTGAATGTAGGCAGGGATGTTGGGTCTCTCATTCCTACTGTTAAGGGTAAAAGACTTTCAGGAGGCTGGATGTCTAAGGCCAAGTTGGTAAAAGTTCCCTGTATGCCCTAATTTCCTTCCATCCCTGGTCTAGAGTTTTGGTCAGAAGCAGAGGCTGGATTTGTCAAAAACGATTCCCCACCTTTTGGAAATTAATTTTCTTTGTCTGTTAATACAATAAATTACTTAGCTGAATTTCAGAAGTTAAAAAAAAAAGCTTGCATCACTGAAATAAATTCCACTTGCTCTTTAGCTATTATCCTTCAAAAAATTCTGATTAAACTCAGCTTGCTAAGATGTTATTTTATTTTATATTTTATCTTGTGGTGCCAGAGATTGAACCAAGAGATGGTGAGCTATAAACCCAGCAACCCCTCCTTATTCTTAGGTGGGGTCTTAACTAAATTGCTCAGACTAGCCTTGAACTTCTGATCCTTCTGCCTCATCCTCCCAAGTAGCAGGGATTACAGGATTGTGCCATCAGGCATGGCTTAATCTTTTAAATTTTAATCTTTTAAAAAAGTTCAATCATGGGGTTGGGGATTTAGCTCAGTGGTTTCGCCGCCTGCTGTGCAAGCACAAGGACCTGAGTTTGATCCCTGGCACACCGCCCCCCCCATAAATAAATAAAAATAAAAAAGTTCAATCTTAAATTTTGAACAAACCTATATTTACCCTCTGGTTTCTTAACTGGGATATGTGTGTGTTACATTGTTCCTGACAGGGTCTCAGCAATCCACGCAGAAGGTAATGACTAACAACAGGTGGTTTTTTTGTTTGTTTTTTGGTACCGGGGATCGAACTCGGGTCCTTGTGCTTTTGAGGCAGGTGGCGGAACCGCTGAGCTAAATCCCTGGCCCAGCAACAGGTGTGGTTCCCATAAGAGCTTCCAGTTGAGTCAGATAGTGTCTTTTCCAGGAGTCCAGAGCATCAGATTTTAGCCTAGTCTTAGTGGGGGCAACTGTCCAAGTCTTTCCGGGTATGTCCATAGCCCACACATGCTGTGTAATACACCTTAGTGCCTCGCTGAGTAAGCTTGTCCTGCCCTAGCAGTGGGCTAGGACATCAGGCATGGCAGGAAAACTGTGAAGTCAAGCCTCAGCCTGGGCCAGACATAATACAGTGGTGAGTCTTAGTTGGTCAGGCTTTTAATCTGTGATGGCAACAAGAGGAGATTAAAGGATCGAGGCTCTCCTTTAGGCCCCGGTAAGCAGCTCCGTGTTCTAAAGGGGCTTCCCACAGCACTCGTCTGACACACTGCAGTCACCAAGGCTGCTACTACATCATGTTCTGCTGGAGCAGCAGGGACCACAGGCCCCTCTTCCACAGTGCTGCCGTCACAGGTTAGGAGTGCCCGCCTCACCCGAGAGGTGAATGCCATCCTTCCAGGGCCTGCTGGTGTCTAGAAGCCCACCGGTCACTCTTAGGGGCTGCAGACCAGGCGCTGTCCCGGGACTGAGTTTCCCCACTGGATTTGTCAGGATTTGACTCAGGGCAGGTGGGTGGCGGCTGGGCACAGAGAGAGCCTCTGGCAAAAGCTGGGCCTCTTGTTCAGTTCTCTCCGCTCCTCAGTCTCCTCTCCCTCATCTTAAATACAGCCAAACCAAATTACACTGCTGGTTAATGGGAGCCTGAGGGCCTGCTGCCACCTTCTGTAATTTCCTCATAATATCAGGGGCACACTAAGAAATGCAATGCTTGGCCAGAGGGTTTGTTCCTCTGAGTGTTTGGATCTATGTTAGTATATTTTTTGAGGGCCTGTGTTAATCTACCTTAAAATAAAGCGGGTTTTTATTTGGTTCCCTAACTTTATCATACTTAATCAGGCTGTTGTGTACTTTTTCATTCCTTCTGCAAGTAATCAAATGGTATGGTGCTCCCTTCTGGAGGGCCTGCTGAGCAGTTCCAATGGGGATCATCACTGGGGACAGCAGTTTTCCTATGTGGAAAATATGTTTAGGATTGTGGACCACTAGAATGTCTGCATACTCCCTGACAGCCAGAAAAATTCTTTGCTTTTTCTCTGTTGTGTGGCAGTAGAAAGTGGTATTTGTATGTCTCCCCACCACCTCCGGGTCAGATGAAGCATCAATGTTACTTTCTTAAACTTTTCAGTAAAATGGCCTGAGTCCTCTGAAAGTTGACAGAAGTTTTCTCTACTGAAATTTAAGCCTGGCACAAAAAAGAAACACGTTCTCTTTTTTCGGTTTGGTTTTGTTTTTGTACTGGGGGCTTGCATACTGAGCCACATCCCTAGCATTTGAAAAAAATGTTTCTTGAAACAGGGTCTCATTAAATGGCTGAGTTGCTCAGGCAGGGATTGAACTTGCAACCTTCCCGCCCTGGACAGGGGTCCCACACCCCGAGCACAGTGGCTCCGTCTCCCCCTGCCACTTCCCTCAGAGGTGGCAAGAGGGCCAGAACTTGACAGGAGGCTCTGCTCCAGGTGCTGCCAGGGCTTGGTCAGCTGGAGAGGAGGCCGCAGAGCCAGAAGGGGCAAGTGGGTGCCATCTGAGGCAAGGCTTGGCCTCTGGAGCAGAAGTGGGTTTTGGCGTTGCACTTACAGTCTCATCGGTCTCTGGGGGCACCTCTCAGACGGGTGACAGAGAGCCAGACAGACAGGGCAGATGTGGGGCTCTGGTCATCTGAGAGCTCAGAGAAGTTCAAGGGGAAAACAGGCTCTGCACAGCTGCTGTCAGGTCTCGGGGTGCTCACTGTGTCATCTGGGTCGGCTGTCATCTTTGTTTCTTCTGGGGGAAACATGCAAATTCAGCAAGTCTTTCTTAATAAAAGGCCGTAAACATTTGTACACAGGGAATTTCACCCCGTTTACTTTCTTTTCTGCAAAACAAGTCTAACTGAAGGATCTTATTGTATTTCAGGGACCCATTTAGAGGCCAGATTTCTCCTTCTCCAAGCTTGTAGGGGGCCAGGCCACATTACAGAAGTTTAACTTCTTAAATTTTCCTCCTTAATTAAACTTATCCCAATACTGTATAATGCACTCTAACGAGGAGACACTTGAGGTATTCTTTGTAGCTCCTGTCCTTGGTGTGAATTAGGTCTGGCCCCGGTAGACCTGGCTACTGCCCAGTTCTTGGTTCTGACTCATTAAAAGTGACTCTGTGATATGATATATTACAGTAGTGACTGGGCGCTCCATCCAGAACATGGTGATTCTCAGGCTGGAAAGCAGGGAGGAGATGAGATCCAGGAGGTGAGCTCGCTCCTGTGAGCCATGCTCCTTTGCAAAGCCTGTAGCAAGTCAGACGTTTAATTAAACAACCTAGCCTGTGGAAGGGGGGACTAGAAAGAGTTCCTCCACCTCTAAAAGACCACAGTAACATCAATGGGAGGGGCAAACGCTATCAGAGAAATGAAAGAGATGAAAGAATAAAGCAGGTTTAAGACACAAAGTTAAGATATAAAGGGAAAACAAACCTTTGCACCAAGCAGCATTAACTTCTAGCAATGCCAATAAGCCAGGTTTTTTGAATCAATTTATTCAAATAATCCAGCAAATCTTTTTTAAATACTAAATTTCTATAGACCCTTGTAAAGTTTGGCCTCTCTTCGATCATGGCAACAAGAGCTAGTATAGATTAACTGGAAAATTTTGGTGGACTCATGATCCATTGCTTTTCTTGGAATGGTGGTAGAATGAGGGAGAAATTTGGAGAAAAGAGAGTTAAATAAGGATATATTTAAAATTGGAGATGAATGCTAGGCGTGATGGTGCATGCCTATAATCCCAGCACTCAGGAGGTTGAAGCAGGAGGATTGCTGTGAGTTTGAGGCCAGCCTGGACTACATACAGTGAGTTCAAGGCCAGCTTGAGCTACATAATGAGACCTTGTCTCAAACAAACAAACAATTCGCAATGAAGATGCCTTTTACAAACACAGCAAATCTGGACTTTACAAATGACACACAACTGAGGCGATGAACTATAAACCCAAGAAACTGTGAGCCACAAAGAACCGTAAAAAAAAAAATTGGTATTCCAATTCCAGGATGCTCAGGAACAGAGCCAAAGTATTCCCAAAAACTACAGGAGAGTTACCAGCCCTCAAAGCACTCAACCAGATTTCCCTTGTCCAATAGGGAAAATCACCTAGACAACTGGGATCTTCCTGGGATTCTCAGATGCCAAGAGGAATCATGGGTAATGGAAGAAAATGGATTGGGAAGCCTGTGGGGCTCATTACTCCCTAGGAAATGGGATCATATACAGCAATTGACCTGTAAAAGGCTCTTTTCTAAAAATCCCAGGTGGGCCCCATGCTGGGAGCAATGCTACATAATTCTAGGGAAAAATCATTTGGTTAGCCTAGTTCTCTTGCCTACAGCCCAGCTACAGAATAACTCCAGTTTGGCCTCCGGTCACAACTGAGACTTCAGTGATCCAGTGATGCTGTGATTCTCCAGGACAAGAAACATCCTGGGAGAACAAACATCTGCTCAGTTCCTCATTGTTCTTGGACTGTTAACATCTTATTTACCCAAGATGTACTGAACTCTCTGCAAGCCTTTTGTTACACCTTGTTTATCCCAATGTGAACTGCTGAACTCTCTGCAAGTCATTTGTTACATTTGTTTCTCCCGATGTACTGAACTCTCTGCAAGTCATATGTTACGTTTGTTTCTCCCCATGTACTGAATAAAAGGTGCAGTAAGCTGGGGGCTTTTGTCTTTGCTGCCCAGAGCAGCACTGATCAGACCCAAAGCTCAGCTTCTTCTCAGTGTCATTTTTTTACCTTTCTTGTAATTCGCCGTGTGCTGCCGTGGCTCGCAGGAGACCAGGACTCACTGCAGAGGTTCTGGTAACGTCCCCTTCCCCTGTTCCCTACAGCCCCACAGGGGGTGTCAAAAAGTCTGTCACTGGCTTTATGAGTTCTTTGACTCATGAGAGATGAAAATCAAACATGACCAGTGAGAATTAGCAAAGAAAGAGTTTATTACAATCACACAGGACACAGCAGCATCCTTTCCCATACAGCAGCCCCGTGGCCAGGGTACAGTGAGATTATATATATTTTCTGTAGAAATACTAACATATTTTTGATCAGCTCTCTGGGGCAGCTGAGCCTCGTACAGGCTCAGAACGCTCCTGTTTTATTTTCTATTTTAAGCAAAGAATGAGGCAAGAGACACAGGCTTGATACCTTTCTAATTACACCTACGATAATGGAGTGGGAGGTGGAGGACAGTAAGGCTTGCAACTTTGCTCATTGTACCTCACACAGTGAAATGGCTGAGTTGGTGTCAGTCGTCTGCCTCCAGAGGGATGTTTTCTTCCCTGATGACCACTTGTCACACCTCTGTCACCAGCTGTCACAGCTGCCTTTTTCCTGCCTCAGTGCCCGCAAAGCCAGATGTTCATGCTCTATGTCTCAATGAGACACCATTCAAAACTGCCATCCACGAGAACGCCACTTCTCGGAAGATGTACAAATGGCCAATAAATACACGAAAAAGTTCTCACCATCACTGGCCATCAGAGAAATGAATGTCATCTTACTTCAGAAAGAACGGCTACCATAAAAAAATCTAATAATAACAAATGCTGGCGAGGATGAGAGGAAAAAAGGAGCTCTCTGTATTGTTGGTGGGAATGTCAACTAGCACAACTAGTATGGAAATCAGTGCAGAGTCCTCAAAAAGCTAAAAGTAGAAATTTCACTTGATCAAGCTGTTCCCCTCCTAGGAATCTTCCCAAGAGAGTTAAAATCATCATATTATGGTGACGCATGCACACTCATGTTCATAGCAGCACAACTGATAACAGCTACATCTTGGAAACAGTGGATATGTCTATTGACAGATGAATGGATATTGAAAATATGGTATTTATACACAATGGAGTATTACATTGCCATACAGAAAAATAAACTTGAGGTATTCATAACTAAATGGATGCAACTTGAGAACATGATGTTAAGTGAAATAAGTCAGACACAGAAGCTCAAATATTGCATGGTTTCCCTTATACTGTGTAAGAAACCATAGAGAGAGAAGACAAATAGGAAGTAAAGAGAAGTTCAAATACTTTCCCAGATTATTGTTGTTTAAAAAGTATTTCAATATACTGTACGTGTTAATTTCCTTTATACTAATAGTTTATCTTAGTTTGTTGAAGTTTTTTGTTATTACCTGGTTTTTTGTTAGAATTCTTTTTATGTCTTGTACTGAGTAACGACTTTGGAGATAACAATACACAGTGTAATAACTATTGTTATTCTATTATTTGATTATGTAAATTTGTTTTATTTTTTAATTTAAAAAAAGCGAGTGCCTGGAGTAGGTGAGCCCCCCCATGGGCGTGGCTGGGCATCAGGGAGGGGCGTGGCGCTGGAAAGGGATGTGGCCAGGTAGAGGCGGGCCTGGGGTGGGGGCGGAACCAAGTTCGTGAGGTGCAAGCGCGGGGGGGGGGGTATGGCCGGAAGGGGCGTGGCCCAACAGAAGAGAGACTGAGCTTCGGGCCGGCCGGCCAGCTGGCAGCAGGTAGATAGATCGGGAGGCGGACAGGTCGAGAGGCCAACAGAGAGCGTGGCGGGGCAGAGGCCAGGCTCAGAAGAGGGCACGGGGTCGGCCGCTGTAGGACAGGGCGTGCCCAGGCATCGGTTCGCAGGGACAGGGACAGGGCCGCGCCCGACGCACGCCCTGCACACATCCGCGGCTGCCTCCTACGGGTGCCGGGCAGCGGCCGCCGGGAGGTGGGGCGGGCGGTTGGGCAAGGGGCGGGGCCGGAGCGGGTGCCGACACAGGGGTGGGGTTACCGTTGCGAGGCGGGGCGGCGCAAGCGCGCTTCGGGGCCGAAGCGGTTTCCCTTCCCCGACGACGAGCCCGCGGCGGCCGCCCCCCGAGTCCCAGCAGGGCCTGTGTGGCGGCGCAGCCCGCGTCCGCGTTGCCGCCCCCGCGCCCCGCCGTTGGGCCGCGCCGGCATGTCAGGCCCCGGGCCGCGGGAGCCGTCGCCTGAGGCGGGCGCGGCGGGCGCGGCGGGCGGCGACGTGGGCCCCGAGGACGCGGGCGGCGGGGACGCGGCGCTGGGCGAGTCGGGGCTGAGCTTCACGACCACCGACCTGAGCCTGGTGGAGATGACGGAGGTGGAGTACACGCAGCTGCAGCACATCCTCTACTCGCACATGGAGGCGGCCGACGGCGAGCTCGAGGCGCGCCTCGGCTCTGCGCTGCTGGGCGGCCCAGGCGCAGGCGCGGCAGGCGCGCAGTCCTCCGCGCCGCCTGGGTACCCGGTGCTGTGCCCGCCACTGGCGGCCGACGCCCCCTGCCTGGGTCACGTTGACTTGCAGGAGCTGCGCATGATGCTGCTCGGCGAGGCGGGCGCGGCCGAGAAGATGCCAGGCGGCTTGGACGGGGGGCGGGCGCGGGCTCGGACGGAGGGCGGCGCGGCCAAGGAGGGCGCGGGCGCCGCGGGGCCCGAGGGCGCGCCCGAGGCCCGGGCCAAGCCCGCCGTGCGCGTCCGCCTGGAGGACCGCTTCAGCAGCATCCCGGCCGAGCCCCCCGAGCCCGGCGTGGCGCTCAACAAGTGCGTGTGCGGGGGAAGAGGGCCGGGCCGGCTTTCGCCGGGGTCTGGGTGGGGACCGGTGGGCTTGTCGGGGTGAGGCAGGCGGGTCGCCCACGGGTGTACGTGGACCAAGGGGCAGCCGGCCAGCTGGGGGGTCTGGAGGTGGGGAAGCAGCCCAACGCCTGTCAGGCCTGCGCTAGGACGAGGGCAGGATGCTCCGGTCATATCCAGGGCTGGGTAGCAACAGGTGGGTGTCGGCGGGGGCTGGCTGGAGTGGAGGGCAGCCTGGGTCCCAGGATAAACACAGGGACCTAGAATGAGTCACCAGCGTACTCTGACTTGCGTCTCCTCAGGCAGCAGACTCCCAGGTCCAGGGTGACCTGAAAAGTGTGCTCTATGCACCTGCAGAGTCCCCAGCCCCAGGTGGCACCTTTGGGAGTGTAAGGCTCCATCTGGCTCTGCGCTCAAAAGGAAGAGGAAGAATTGGGACAAGTGCACAGATGGCCCTGAGGATACTTGGCTCCTGTTACCCTCCTAAGTGCCACAGAAAGCTTCTCTGCCTTCCCGAGGGCTGACTTAGGGTAGAGTGCGGGACAGTTTGGGCCTGGGGAGGGAAGATCAGGAGTCCTCGGGGATTTGGAGCCGTAAGACAAAGCTACAGCCTGCAGCAGCTTGTGGCTCACTTGGTGACTTACAGGGGTGGCTGTGGAGGGGGCTGATGCCCTGCTTTTCCATTCATTCTCCAGCTGTGGCTGCCCTGCTGCCCATCCTCACTAGGGTTTGGAGGATGCCAAAAAGAGGAGTCAAGGTGTGCTGCGGGTCGGGAGGAGGCACAGGCTCACTTCCTCCGGGAGGAAGAAGAGTAGGTTTCCCTGGCAACACTGGTGGGTAGTTGTACAGCCATCTTCTGGATGAGGGTGCATGCTCACAGAACTCCTGTCCAGAGTAAGGCGGTGATGGCAAACCTTTTAGAGCTTTCAGGGAAGCCTGCTGCAGCATGCGTTCTGTGGGTTCACCACCACTGGTTTGAAGTGACCTGTCAGGGGAGTAGTAAGTGATAGCATTGTTTCCAGAACCTTTCTGCCACTTACTCCTTTCAGTTTGCTGGATTTTCTTTTGTCTTGGCAGTTTGGTAACTCTTATTCGACATCCATCTGAATTAATGAATGTTCCTCTTCATCAACAACAAAACAAATGTACAACATTAGTGAAAAATAAAACTACTGCTGCGACCCCTGCTTTGCAGTTCACCTACCCACTGTTCACAAGTTCGTGCTCTACTGGTGGAAATTCTAGCCTTTCACAGACACAGGTGGGAAGCTGACTTGTGAAGTTTGCGCTTCTGTACTAAGTGGATAGATTTTAATATATGTAGGCCCCAAGGATTTTTTTTTTTCACAGAGCTTGTAATAACCTTTAAAACTGAGAGAATATTTATATGGTTTAGGGCTATATTAAAATTCCTCAATAAAATGTTATCAATAGCTTTGAGGTTACTTCTGTCAGGTGCATTTTATTTGTGCAGGAAATGGCAGATTAAGCCACATACAGATAAAATTCCCATTGCTTCATTTTTTCTAGAGTTCTAGTAATTCATCTAATGTACTTGAAGCTGCCAAGCACCAGGACATCGGACTGCCAAGAGCATTTTCTTTCTGTTACCAACAGGAGATTGAATCTACTAAACAGACTTTAGGTAGCCGAAACAAAACTTTGCCTGAGCAGGTTTGGATTAAAGTGGGAGGTAAGCCAAAAAGTAGTGGGTGGTGGGCAGGTTTCCTGCCTGAGTCTTGGCACAGGCCTTTTGAGCCATGGGGAGCAGGGAGGTAGGTGACTTGGACACACCAGACAGTCTTTTTGTGTCTCAGGGATCCTTACACCCTCTCCCCATCTCACTTTGAACATTCTTCTGAATTTTAAACATCATAATCCATCTTAATGTGGAAGCATTGGCTTTGAGGGGTTTTTTAAAGCAGTAAAATGACAGATTCACATAAATTTCAGTTGTCTTTATTACTGAAAGCACTTTATAATTTATTTTTGTTTTATACTCTGAGTGACGTAGGATTTGAAACCTGCTGAAAGGCATAGGAGAAATGCATAATAGAAAGACACTATAGGTGGTCAGGAACTAGATGGAGAGCCAGAGGCCATAAAATGATCAGAAAGTTTGGGAAATAAAAGGGCTACTGATGGCAAACATTGCCAGCCTTGAAAATTAACTGTCAGTCCCTTCCTCTCTGGAAAAAATGTTTTTCAAGTTACACGGTAAACTAACACTGTTACACTAAGCTTTTGACAAGTTGATGGGATAGGATGGAGATGAAGAGCTGTTGCTTTCTCCCCCTTCAGCCATTTCTTTTTCTAGTTGGGACATTGTATAAAAAAAAAAAAAAAAAAAGATTTGTAAAGAATAAAGATGACCACTGAAATGGTCCCTGTGCTAACTACTGAGGTTAAGGAAAAGAATACTACCAAAGCCTTTAAAGTCCTTTCTCTGTCCCCATTTAAATGTTTTCACCTTTCTGAAATTTGTATGAATGATCCCTGAGCTTTATATGGCATATGGGATTGTATATCTAACACATACTAGTTAGATGCTATTCTTGTTTGCTGGGAATTTGTCATATTTCTATAGCATGTGCACACAGCATGTGGCATAAAAGTCACAATGCTATTCATCACTGCCTTTGGGGGGAGAATCACTTCCAGGTGAGGACATACTTAAGCCACTTAAATTTTGTCTTCTGAGTGCTGCAGTAAAATTGTAGTTGTCATATTAGAGTAATTAATATAATGAAAAATCTTTTTTTTTTTTTTTTTTTTTGGTACCGGGGATCGAACTCGGGTCCTTGCGCTTGCACAGCAGGCGGCGAAACCACTGAGCTAAATCCCCGGCCCAGATCTCTTTTTTTTTTAAGAAGATATTTTCCATTCTGAATTTCAGAAAAAGGGAGAAAGTTCTTGGCCTTTTCACTTATAGATAACACCTGTTGATTAAAAAGGCACACTTTTCTGTGTGATGCCGGGGAATTGAACCCAAGGCTTCCTACTGAGATACATCTCCAGCCTCTTCTTTTATTTTGAGGCAGGGTCTCACTCAGTTGCCCAGGCTGAACTCAAACATTTGAACCTCCCGCCTCCGCCTGTCAGAGAAAATCTGGATTGGTTGCATAACACTTGGAAGGAGTGTTTGTAGTTCAATCATAGATTTGTGCTTAGATTTTCAGTATGAATTGAGTGTGGAGCTCGGTGCTGCTGCACATGGAGTCCCTGCCGCCACAGCTTGTGGTTCAGTTCTCTGCTGCAAACCCAGTAGTGTTTCTATATTTTAAAGGCCCCAAATATATTCTACCTTAACGGGGGCAAGGTAAGAAGGATAAAAAATTGAAATCCCATTTTTTCCTTCTTTTGCAAAGAAGAAGCGCTATGTAAGCAAGCAATAAATAAGAGGAATCGGAGTAGAATACGTCAGTTGGACACAAGTATAGAACGAAGAGCCCTTGGAGAGATTCAGAATGTGGGCGAAGGCTCTACAGCCACACAGGGCACCTGGCAGTCCTCGGAGTCCTCACAGTCAAACCTGGGGGACCAGACCCAGAGCGGGCACCAGGGAGGAAGGTCTCAGCGTAGGGAGAGGCATAACCGAATGGAAAGAGATAGAAGGTAATGTGGCAATTGTCAGGTCACTTTGTACAGTTATCCTAGGTAGGCAGGTACATTGCAGATAAACAGCACTTAGCTCCTTTGCGCCGAGGGTGGGGAGGAGGCAAGAGTAACACTAACTTTGGTTTGCTTAATGGAGCAGGTGTCCCCAAGACTCCCAGATTCAGTTATTCTCTGGAGGACTTAGTACAAAGAATATGAGGCAAAATCAGAAAAGCCACATGGGGAGAAGCCCAGGGGAGATTGGACACAAGGTTCAAGGCATCCTTTCTCCGTTGGGTGTCTGGGATGCCCTGATCCCCCATTGGTGTGTTCTGATAATGTAGTGAGGTGTCACTGAGCAGGAGAACTCATCCGAGACTGACTTTGAGACAGCCACTTAAGTACTCGAGCCTTGCACACAGCTGAGAGAGCAGGTATTTGAGGGAACCCCTGCTGTTGTCAGAGTTCTGGCCCTGCAGGCCACTCTTTAATCTTTCCAAGTCTCCTCAGACACTGGAAGGCCAGCCTTCTCAGCAGAGCCAGCAGGCCAGTGGGCTAGCTGTGTGGCAGACAACCTAGTTCTGCATTTTGTTTGGTTCTTTCAAGAATGTTGGGGAAGAAGGAGGTGAAAACCAAAATGGTCTTTTCTATGGATCTTATTCATGCTCTTCTATATAAACCCAAAAGAAGTCATTTATTATGATTACTGTGGACCAGTTTCTGTTTTAGGCTTAGGAAATAAATAGCACTGAGACATATTCAACTTTGAAGCTCCAGGATTAAATGTTAAGCCAAGGCAATTTACTGCCTTTTTTTTTTTTTTTTTTGGTTTTTTAAGATATGGTCTCACTTTACAGCTGACTTGTACTCACAATGTAGCCCATCCTCCTGCCTCAGATGCCCAAGTACTGAGATTACAGGCGTGTGCCACCTTGCCTGACATGCCTTTTAAAAGATGTATTAAAGCCAGCTATAGCCACTGGTGGGGCATGCCTGTAATCCCAGCAATTGGGAGGCTGAGACAGGAGGATCATTGTGAGTTCAAGGCCGTCCTGAACTACAGAGTGAGATCCTGTCTCAAAAAAACAAAAAACAAAAGTAGCTAGCTAAATACTTTTCTTATATATGTCATGCTTTGACTGAGGAACTTCCCTGAATACAGCTATGAATTATAATGGGCATGCTGCCTACCCTGACATTTATTTAACCAACATTTATCAGATAACCTGTGAAAGGCCTCACATGGCATGTTGACAGCTTGAAAGCGAATTCTCACTATCACTGGCTGAGTTCAACAGCCTTCTGAAAATTCTTTACCCCTCCATTCAGTTCCTCATGGATGAGATATCAGAATAAAATGAGCTGATTGATATTTAAAATGTTAAGCCCCAGACCCAGCAGTCAGGGAGTTGTTTTCCTCTTACAAAGTTTCTGTCACAGTTCTAGGTATACAGGTGTGAAGACACGAAGCTAGGGTACACTGTAAGTGCTGAAAGTCAGCTTAGGTCAGACTTTCCCTATTACTGGATGTAAGATGTGAAGGGTAAAAAAAGTTCAGTGATAAGTTGTGCTTTGAATTCTCTAAAAAGGCTAAGTTTCTGGGTGTGAAGAGAGAGGGAATCTGATAGCTTTGGAATCAGGGCCTCTTGGAGAATCTGAAAACTGTGTCTGAGTCCCTGCCACAACATTTGGCCCATGGAGAACAGATTATAACATTCTCAGCAGAAAGAACAGTCTACCCAGAAAAGGCACGGAGTTTTACCTGCAGTCTCAGAAGGTAGCGCCGTCCCAGGCGTAGCAATGTGAGCCTGGCCCCTGAGAAGTAAGGGGAACTGCTGGGACTGGGCCCATCTGCGCCACAAGTGTTCTGGGGACGGCAGTGCAGGGCAGGACACTGCCTGGCTCACCTGAGGCTCCAAGGTCGTGGCACAGCCTGAGTACTCAGACTACCGCATTGGAGTCAGACCCCTTTGAGCAAGACAGTGAACTTGGTGCTGCTCGTCTCCTTCACCATGCTCTGTGTGATTAACCTGGATTTTGACTGCAGGCGCAGAATCCGCATTTGCTGTGATGAGCTGAATCTTTTAGTTCCCTTCTGCAATGTGGAGACAGATAAGGCAACAACCCTTCAGTGGACCACAGCGTTCCTGAAGTACATCCAGGAAAGACATGGGGATTCTCTTAAAAAGGTTAGTATTTAAGTAGCCCTTGTAGCTATTTAGAGTCTTATTTTACTTACGAGTGTTCCAGTTTATCCTTTCTTCCCCAGGATAATTGAAATTGCCCTTTATTTCCTTTGTTAAATAATAAGTGCAATGTGAACAAAGCTCTACTCAATAGAAATGTAACTTGTATCGCTTCTCGGCCTTTTGGCTAACATCAAGTGTAGAAATGTAACTTATCATTTACTAAAGTGAAAATGGCAGTCCAGATTTATTCGTGAAACTATGTAACATAAATGACTTGAAGTGTCAATTGCTCTGTAATGTGTTGCACACCGACTGTATATAGTGTATTGCACTGGGGTCCAAAGAGTGTGCAGGGTGTGATTTTTGTCCTCCAAAGGCAAACAAGTTACATTCCTGTGGCTAGGGATGAGCTGGAGCTTCAATACCTGTGCACTTTGGCTCCCTGGGGTTGGGGGCCACTGTGACTCATCTGTCCTATGTGTCCTACTTTGGTTCTGCCAGCACTGGATGCTGGTTCAGGTGAGAGTCGGTGGCCCCAGAGGGTGCAGAGGAAGAGAGCGGCAGTCGTGGGTTGCTTGTGGCTCTGCCTCGGGAACCATGGTGCTGGATACTAGGGTCAGAATTCTGGTGGTCAGGGCCTGTGGCTCTGTGTCCTGCCCGCTGTGATTAGGCCTCAGTGAAACAAATAAGCCCACAGGGTCCTGATTTTGTATCTTGCCCAAGCTTTTGGGCACTTGCTGCTGTTGACCCCAGCAGGAGTCTGTCTGCTTGGAGAGTGGGCTAAGACAGATGCAGCAATCTAGAGCCTTTCTAGGAAGGACACCCGTGAGGTGAGAAGCCCTCCCACAGCCAGGCTGCGCCAGCGGGGCCACCTTTCTGCAGGACACTCCTTGCAGTAGGAGTGTCCTGACCTGTTCCCTCCTCTGTGTCTGCATGACAGTTATATCTTATGAATTGCAGGATTGCTTAAGTTTTTACTTTCATTATATGTTTCATTGCATTTTAAAGCAATACTATGTTTTATCCTAATTGAGCCATTTACAGTTACTTATATGTAGTTGGTCTTTAACATTTGTTAGTGGTAGACTGCTGGCTTGTTTTAATAAAGTAAAGCTTTAATATTTTAAAATGACTTAATGTTTGGCTCTGTGTACCTGTTCACAGTAAATCATTACTGATGAAATTCTGTCATAATGCAATAAAGATATTTATAACCTTTTAAATAAGCTATGTATTAACTAGATTAAAAACTTATGGATATTATGGGTTTTTTTGTAGGAGTGGTTTTTAAAATTTTGAATATTATGTTTTGCATATTATGTTTTCTGAATATTTCTGAAGTATAGTTGCATTGCATTTGTAGATTATTTCTGGGTCAGATGATTAGACCCAGCAGAATAGGCAGAGTAAAGTCACTTAGCTGTCTGGGGAACTGGAACATCACTAAGCTGAATATGTGTTCTTGGTAATTTCCATAGTAATTTCCCCCTTACTTGCATGCATATTTTTGTTCTTAAAGATGCAATAATGAAAGTTTTCAGTGGTTTTCTGTTTATCTTAGTGTGCATTTTACTCAACAAACCTTTCTTAGTATAACAAGGCATCTGCTGCAGACCTGGAAGGAGCCAGCGACCGTGAACAGTGAAGGAGATGTCGAGTCCTGCTGCTGGGTGGAAACGCTGCAGTGGGTCAATGCAGTGACAGTGGGCTTCTGAGCCCAAGTGCTGAGAAGGAGCCTGCATCGCAGAGCTCGGAAAGCTGCAGTTCCACGGGGCTTTGGGCAGGGGCGCCACACACCATGACTAGGAGAGCTCTGCCTGCAGTGGTATTGCTGGGGTTGGAGCCCGAGGTAGGCAGGCCAAGGTGTGGTGGGCCTGGGTCTCTCGCTGAGAGGCCCTGGAAGGTTTCAGGGCAGGGAGGGATGTGACTGGACTCACATTTTATAGCCATCACTTACCACTGTGGTGGCCTGCAGCAGTAGCTCTAGAGAGACGCCCTGGCTGGGGTCGGCAGAGGAATAGCTCCCGTTGTATTTGTGGTGCCAGATACGAAGCTTAGTGGCCTGGTCCTTGACCAGCAGGTGGATAGGGAGCGACAGGATGGGGGTATGCTCAGTGTGCCGGGCTGGAAGTGCCGAGCTTTCAGAGCTGCGGAGTTGTTGAGAAGGTGTCATTAAAGGAGTGTGCAGCTCAGACAGATGACTGACGTCGCGTTCATGTTCAGGTGAGCACACGTGGTACAGGAGCACCCGTACGCCCATCGCCGGATCTCAGCTGTCAACAATTACATGTTCGCTTCACACACATATAAGAGGCAATCGCAGACCTGTCTTCATGTTGGCCTCTGACCGCATCCTGCAAGACCTCCACCTGGATGGCCCCAGTGCCATGGTCAGCCCCGCGAGGGTGGTGGCAGCTATCTTCTTTCCTCGGTTGCTCCCTCAGTAGTCACATTTTCCCAAATTGTTCCAAAAGTGATCTTTGCAGCAGTTTTTTTCCAGTGCACCATTCAGCCAGGGATTGTGTGTTACATTTGATTCTGGTTTTCAGTCTTTACATGGCATTGGGTCAGTAGTTATGGAAATTATTATTATTATTATTATTTTTTTTTTTTGGTACCGGGGATCAAACTCGGGTCCTTGTGCTTGTGCAGCAGGCAGCGAAACCGCTGAGCTAAATCCCCTGCCCCGGAAATTTTTAATTATGGTATCACTTCAGGCTTACAGGAAAATCACAAAAACTGTACACAGAGCCTCTTGTGTACTAGCCCAGAGTTGCCGTGTCCCCATTTTCTCTGTCTTTGCCAGTCTCTCTGTATAAGTTTCCAAGTGATTTGCTAGTGAGCCACTGACATATGCTGTTTAGACCCAGCTACTTCAGTAGTTAACTTGGAAGAGTAAGCACATCGTGGTACACAACCAGCACGGTGGTCAGAGGACAATGGCACTGCATCATGCTTAGTTCTTTGCAGTTAACACTTAGGTTTTGCTGGTTGTCCCAGTGCTATCCTCCGTAGCTTTTCCACAGCCAGGGTCCAGTCCAGAGCCATAGGTGACATTTAATTGTGTTGCAACTCTGTTCTAGATTTGTGGCTGTGAACCTCAGTGAGGTGCTTGAAGCCCCTTTGCCACCCTCTGCTGCCTCTCCTCCCTTCTTCGGGTCCCATCACAGTGAGGACCGACTGACTGGGTGCTCTGCAGCTGTTTCCCTTCTCTGGTTTCCCTGTGGCGGCCATGTGCTTTGCCTCCCCTTGTTGCTGAGGATGTGGCCTTGTGCTCTGTCTGAAGTCAGGCCCACGCTTGGTTTCTCCCTTTTGCTGTCTCAGAGATCACTCCTTTCCTTCTCCCATTTTCCTGCAAATGGCTGCTGTCTCTCCTGTTCTCTTGTGTGAACTTTGGCTCCCAGGTCTCCTGCCTGCACCCGCCCCTTTCTTTGCCCTCCTTAGCTCCAGCTTAGCGCCATCTGTCCACTCCTCTCCTCCATCCCCTACTCCAGGTGGCCTGTGGAGATGGGTCCTGTGCTGGCCCCATGGACACCCGTTTGTTTTTTGTACCAGCTTTCAGGTACAAATCAGCCCTCCCTGATCTCTTCCCCGACCTGTGGCCTGCCTTCTCTCCCCAGCTTCTCAGTGACAGGGTGCACCCAGCGTGGTCCATGATTCTAGAGCTGAGTGGCTGAGGAAGCTGGAGAGTTCCCATCAGTGTGCAACACTTAGTGGTCCTGAAGTTAGTGGCTTGCCTCTCCTGCTGTGCACCACCAACCTGAGGCCCAGAGTTCCCCCACTCCCTTTGTTGCTCCGGGGAGTGGCAGCATTGCTGGCTGCCTGGTAGGCATGGGGTGAAGGCCCGCCTTGCAGAGACTTGTACCTCTCCTGTTGAAGGCATCTGCCTCTGCAGTGGCTCCTGAGGCCCTCAGCCCGCGCTTCCTGTGTGCCTGCATGTACCGCTGCTGGCGCTGCCGTGTAGCACTCTGGTCGGCTGAGTCCACTGGCACTTTGCACCTTCCAGGGCATCATCTTTGTGGGCACACCTTTACCTATATACAAGTGATGGCAAGTGTGGATCAGGTAATTGTATCCTTTATGATCTGGCCTAAGTAAAGCCCCTTCTGCAGGAGAGATCCAAACCAGGTAGGTAGTGACATCCAGCGTATGGGGCCTGACATTGTGGAGTGTGGTGACCTGCCCTGTGCATGTGGGCAGCTGCGTACTCAGGAGTGTGAGTGTGGTCCCTGTGTGACTCCAGAGGCTGGGAAGAGGCAGTGCAGCTAATCTAGAACCGCACCCCGCGGCAGCACGGAGTCTGTGCCCACACGGGATGGAGCGGTCAGCAGCTTGTCTTCAGCCTCACCTCTCCGGGCCCCTGTGGAAACTACTCAGATGTTTGTTTCGCCTTGTTGTTTACTTTTTGAACATGTTAGGTGGGAGTTTATCCTCAACTGCTGAGCAACATCTGCCACTTGTACATGGAAAAATGAGCTCACAGCTGTGTTCATGACCTGTTTTATAAATAAAGTGTCTTGGGCAAAGTACTCCTGCATTCTCGCTGCCCTCCTGACTGTGCCTGCCTGTCCTGGGACCTTCCTGAGCCCCTTGCTCACTGCACACTTGCCGTGGGCCAGGCTCCGGCCTTGTGCAGCAGCTCAGTTCTCCTAGCTTTGCTGCTGGCTTTTGTGAGCAGGTGATCGCTAATGCTTTTAGCCTCCTAAGTTGCTTTTTATTATTTAAAAACCTATACTTATTATTTCCTTCCTAAGCATTTTGTTGGCGGTGAAAGTTTACTTCATTTACTTCAGTCTTGCTTTCTAATTTACATTTAAAGCAAATTTCTGCCTTAGTGCTGGTTTGAAAATACTCTTGTTGCTTGGGATATAATGCTTTCACTGTCTCAGTGATTTTTGTTTACCTCTTCAACATACGAATTCTCTGAAAGTCTAATTTTCTATATACATAGAAGTTTGTCTTTTCAAAAACAGTTTATCGGGGCTGGGGATTTAGCTCTGTGGTTTCTGCTGCCTGCTGCACAAGCGCAAGGACCCAAGTTCGATCCCCAGTACCAAAAAAATAAATAAAACGGTTTATCTATTTCTCACATTTATTTATCTCCTTGTAGTCAGTGAAAAGGCTCTATTTTTCTGTTAAGCAGTTTTAAGTCTTGGTGTTTGTTTCAGGTGGGTTCTCTCTGTAGTCCTCAGGTGCTGGTGTTCCTAGACACACACCAGCACACCTGGCAAAAAAGTTCTAAGAGTTTGTCGAGGCTTACATTGTGACCTCTTATGTTGGCCATTAAATTTCTGTGAACATTGGGCAATAATGTGTATCTTCTAGAGAATTCTATGGTTTTGTTATGCTGAGATTGTTTATTTTGAGTCAGGACATAGCTGAATTACCCAGACTGGTCTCCAAGTCCTGTCCTCAAGCCATCCTGACTCAGCTTCCTGAATAGCTGGGCTCCAGGCATGTGCTCTGCTCCTGGTTTATTGGCCAAGATTATTGAGATTAAAACTTCTCTTATCCTTTCCTTTTTTCTGTCAAACCTATTTCTGAGAGACTGGTATGGAGATCTCCCACTAAAATTATATCTGTTGAATATCCTTAAGAGTCCTATCAGTATTTGCTTTATATATTTCAGGTAGAAATACTCACAAATCCCCTCCTCCTGATCTGCCATCCTCCTAGTATTCTTTTTATCACTTCAAAGTATTCCTCTTTCTTTTAACCCTTTATCTTAACTCTTGACACCCAGACCATGTAACTTTCTCTCTCTCTTTTTTTTTTTTGATACTGGGGATTGAACTCAGGACCTTGCTCTTGTGAGGCAGGCGGTGGAACCACTGAGTTAAATTCCCGACCCCAACTTTCTCTTTTTTAATAATTTTTCTATTAATAAATTTTATTTTACCCACCCCACCTTAAGCCCCCAACTTTCTTCCTCTTAATAAGTTCCTGGTATATTTTCTTATATATAATTAGAGCAGCTCTCTTTTTCCTCAAAGAAATAGATTTTACTGGAAGAGATTATCAGTTACAGATCTAAAAAGAATATTTACTTTGGAGTTCGAGCCCCAGTACCAAAAAACAAACAAATGAAAAGAATATTTACTTTGGTCAGATGTCATTTGAAGACGTTTTGATAGGTTGTAAAAATTCTTTGAAGCTCAGCTATTTCACATGCTTTGTTGAGAATAGATGCTCAGGCCGGGGATTAAACTCAGTGGTTCTGCCACCTGCCTCACAAGCATAAGGTCCTGAGTTCGATCCCTGGTACCAAAAAAAAAGGTCAGGAGAATAGTTGCTAATTGAGCTAGTATTAGGAGGACAGTTTAGAGTCTGGAGAGATCTGTCTGTTTCACTCTTGCATTCAACCCCAGCTTCCCATAAACAAATTCAGGGTGGGGGCCCCTCTGGACAAATCTAGAACTCCAGTGTAACCATGCTTCTGCCCTACTTCAAAATGGAGACAGACCCCTGGACTAGCTGCATTGCTGTGTGAAAATAGTTAAGAAAATCAAAGTATTTTCTTACATCTGAAAAATGATTATTTTCTTCTATCATGTAACTATTCTAAATGGTAAATTATATCTTGCCACATGTGGCAAACACTTTATGTTTTATATGTCAAGATTATAGAAAATGTGGCTCGTTGGAGGCATCACAATTCCTGATTTCAGGACACACTGCAGAGCCATACTCACCAAAACAGCATGGTACTGGCATAAAAACAGACATGTGAAGGGAAACAATTAGCAATCCCAGGAATAAACCTGTGCATCTATAACCAACTGAATCTTGACAGAGGCACCAAAAACACAGCCTTTTCAACAAGTGATGCTTGACAAATGGATGTCCATATGTAGAAGACTGAAAGTAGACTCCTGTCGCTCACCCTGTACAAAACTTAACTCAAAGTGGTGCAAAGACATAAATGAAAGACCTGAAACTACTAGGAAAAAAAATGGAGAAACACTTCAGGCCTCAGTATAGGCAGTGATTTACAGGAAACGAAAAGAAAATGTTGACAAAAGGGATTATGTTAGAAAATTTATGCACAGCAAAGAAAGTGAACAGTCAACAGAGTGAAGAAACAATCCACACAATGAGAAGGTAATTTGTTAGCTATTCACCTGAGAGACTCACTATCCAGAATATATGAAGAACTCAAAATATTTAACAAAACCTAGACATTTCTCAAAAGAAGTACAAATGGCTAATAAATATATGAAAAGGTGCTCAATATCATAAGCTATGAAAGAAATACAAATAAAAGCTACAGTAAGATACCATCCCCTGGGATAGCTATTACTAAAACCAAAAATAACAAATGCTGGCGAGATTACAGAGAAAAAGAAACTTTTTTCTATTCTGTGGATGGAACCCATGGTGCTCTACCACTGAGCTGTATCCCAAGCCCTTTTTTACTTTCTTTTTTCTGGGGGGGGGGGTGGTACTGGGGATCGAACTCAGAACCTTGCGCTTGTGAGGTGGCGGCACCACTAAGCTAAATCCTCAGCCCCTCCTTTTTTACTTTTTGAGACAGACTCTTAACTAAGATGACCAGTCTGGCCTTAAACTTGGCGATTCGTCTGCCTCACCCTCCCACGTATCTGGGATTGCAGGTGTGTGGTGAAAAGCTTGCTGGAGGGAAAAGCTTACACGCTGTTGGTGGGATTAAATAGTAGAGTGACTCTGGAAAACTATGGAGATTCCTCAAAAAACTAACAGATCTACCATATGACCGAGCTATACCACTTCTAGGTATGAGGCAAAGAAAATGAAACTGGCCTGTCAGAGACTCACATGCCCGTGTTCTTGTGGCACAACAGCTGTAACACAGGATCAGCCTAGGTGCCCATCAGCTAATGAATGGATGAAGAAAATGTATTTATACACAAAGGAATTTTATTTAGCCATAAAGAAGAATGAATTCACCCCATCTGTAGGAAAAAGGAGGAAACTAGAGGGCATTCCATTACTTGAAATGAGCTAGACTCAAGAAAAGTATTGCATGTTCTCTCATACTATGTGGAAGCTAAACAAAGTCGATCTAAAGGTAAAATAGTGATTTCTACAGATTGGGAGGGTGGACAAAGAAGTTGGATTTAATCAGTGCCTGCTGTAGGCATGTGTTGAAATATACTGAACAGCATTAATACGTACAGTGATTCTTCTTAAATTTCATCCTAAATCTTTTTAAATGTGGGGAGGGGATTAGAGTGTATATACAGGTATAATTTCTGAGAATGGATATGGTCAGAAATGGCAGATTGCTTTGGTGGAGTATTACTTAGAATGTGGATAAGCAGAATGTTAGAACCACTGCAAAGGATTCAGAATTACACCACTAGCAGTAGGGTATTCACATGGGTCCTGCCCTTGAATTACATATGAACACTGCAGTAGTAACAGAAGCACCCAATTAAAAGTTGGGTAAAAGGGTTAGACATTTCTCCAAAGATGTATATGAATGCCAATAAATACATGAAAAGAATCTCAAAATCACTGGTCATTACGCAGATAAATGCACATCAGAACCACAATGAGATGCCACCACACACCCATTAGAATGGCTGAAAATGAGTGTTGGGAAAGAAAGGCAGAAATTGGAACCCTTGTACCTTGTTGATGGGAATGTAAAATGGTGTAGCCACTGTTTAATTGCAATTTTTTTCTTATAGTTTCACAAGGTTAGTTTTTTGTTTTTTGTTTTTTGTTTTACCAGGGATTGAACTCAGGACCTTGTGCTTGCCAGGCAGGCACTATGCCACTGAGCTACATCCCCGGCCCATAGCCACTGTTTAAAACTGTATGACAGTTCTTCAAGAAGTTAATTATCATGTCATTCAGCTATACCACTTCTGAGTATAATCCCCAAAGAACTGAAGACAGATTCAGACTAATAACTTCTCTGTGAATATTTATAACAGCACTGTTCATAGTGGCCAAAACATGGGAATAACCCAGGGGCCCAGCAGGTGATATTTGAGTAAACAAGATGTTCTTTATATACTCAATTTATGTCCATTGCGAGTCACCATAGGAGTGAAATTCTGACACTGGTTACGACGTGGATGACCCTTGAGGACATACTGAGTGAAGCTAGTCACCAGAATACAAATACAGTACTATGTGCTGCTCTGTGTAGCCTCAGATTCAGAGATGGGAAGCAGAATGGGGGTGCCAGGGGATGGGGAGTCAGTGTTTAACGGGAACAGTTTCTGTTTGGAATCATGGAAAGTATTGGAGAAAGCTAATGGTGCTGAGTGTACAGTACCACGACTGCTCAACACCACAGACAAGTAACACGTGGTTGAAGTGGCAAACTTTGTTACATATATATTTTACCACAAACATACAATGTTAGTGTTACTTGCCTAGCATGCTATGCTTTTAAAAAAAAATTCCAAATGTACAAAAATGGAGAGACTTGGACAATGAATTCCTATGTCCCTAAAACTCATTTTCTGGATAATTTGCTTTACCCATCGACCTCATAACCCCTCCCTTGGTAAGTTTTGTTTTGTTTTGGTACCGGGGATCGAACTTGGGTCCTTGCACTTGTGGGGCAGGCGGCAGAACCACTGAGCTAAATCCCTGGCCCCCTTGGTAAGTTATTTTAAAGCAGTTCCTGACTCTCGTCTCAGGCATAGATACATCTCCAGGAAGCGAAGGGCTGTGTAAAACCACGACAGCAGCATCACTGTGGAATACACTTGTTCCCTGATACCCACAAATGTCTTTATGTCGGCTTATTTGAATTGGGATGGAAATACTGCATTTGGTGGTTGATGACTAAACATCTTTTAATCTGTAATTGTTCCCTATTTCTTTTTTCCTTGCCATTGACTTACTGAAGCAGAGTAATTTGTCTGATAGAATTTTCCACATTTGCATAGTCACGGTGGTGTTTACTGTCTTTTTGTCTCCTGTCTTTCCTGTAAACCAGTGCCCTAGACAGACTTGATAAGGTCTGGGTAGGAGGCACATAACATCTGCCCCTGAGGCTCTGTTTCGTGGGGCTGAGACTGACCATTCTAGACATTAGAATTGGGGTTTGTTGGTCCTGGGGATTGAACCCAGGGCCTGCACGCTGAGCTATAAGTCATACTTTATGTTGCAGCAGGGTCTTCCTAAGTCACTAGGCTGCCCAGGTTGGGCTCGGACTTGAAACCCTCCTGCCTCAGCCTTGAGAGTGCTGGGATCACAGGCGCGCACCACCACCCCCAGCTTAGAGTTGAGGCATTTTATTTTATTTTATTTTATTTTTATTTTGTTATTTTTGGTACCGAGGATCGAACTTGGGTCCTTGCACTTGTGCAACAGGCAGCAAAACCACTGAGCTAAATCCCCGGCCCAGGCTTTTTAAACAGAAGAAAGAGGGCCAGGGATTTAGCTCAGTGATTCTAACACCTGCCCAGCAAGCAGAAGGACCTGAGTTCGATCCCAAGTACAAAAAAAAAACCAAACAGAGGAAAGAGAGGCAGTGTGACATGAGCAGGGATTCAGAGCCAGCAGGGCACCGCAGGGAACAGCTTTTCCGTAGTCTTACCACGTACCTAGCTGTCTTAGTGTCAGCACCTTACCCCAGCCTGGCCACAGGACACTCTAATATGCGGCAGGGGAGGCAGATGCTGAAGAACAGGTACTGGGTAGCTGCCATCAACCTGTACATGTACAAATGGTTAAAGTGGTACATTTCTATGTTCCATGTGGTCAGACATTTTGAGACTTTGTTGGAAAAGCTAAATAAAAATACATATATAGTGTAACTCCTGGGGAAAATGTTTGAACTTCTGTTTTTATCACATGTATACCTTTATATGGTATGACATTTGTGACACCGTAAAACCAAGTATCTTTGGGGCTGGGGATTTAGCTCAGTGGTGCTGCCGCCTGCATCGCAAGCACAAGGACCTGAATTTGATTCCCAGGACCAAAAACCAAACCAAACCAAGTACTTGAAGTAATTATGTAGCTTTTCATTTCAATCTTTGTGCTCTTGAAGACAGCACTGTTCACATCTGTGCATCCAGCGCATTAATGACCCCTTCTTGGCTCTAGGAATTTGAGAGTGTGTTTTGCGGTAAAACTGGCAGAAGGCTAAAGCTGAGCAGACCGGACTCCTTGGTGACCTGCCCTGCACAGGGGAGTCTGCAGAACAACCCCGCAGTGGAGACCAAGTGACTGGACTGGACAGGGGTCCTGGGAGTGAAGGGCTGTCCCTGGCCCACAAGCACCCGCCCACAAGCGTTCTACGATCCTGGGACTCTGCTCTGACAGTGACCTGAACGAGCCATGGCTCAAATCGTGGGGACCCTAGTAGGGACTTTTGAGAGCACATTCTGCAGACGTATTTACCTAGAACAAAATACTCATTCATGTCCTCTTAGATCATTTGGGGATGAAGACATCTTGATGTTAGTAAATAATTTTCAATTATCTGTGATTCCATCATGTTTGCTTAACATGATAACTCTAAGAATTAACATCCTTTGTAATTTATTTATTCTTAGATGGTACATTACTTTTTATTTTATTTTCATTTTAAATATGCCCCTTTAGCAATTGGAAGAAGATAAATTGTTCTTAACTAGTAGTTTGAAAATTGTATTTCATTTGTTGTATCCCCCTTTGTAATATTTCCAGTCTCGTGGTACTTTGTGTTGCAAAATGCAGTACTATTTTAAAACTTTTCATTAAAAGTTTTCCAGAGACTTCCTTTAAAGCTACTTTTGTCCATATGTAAAATATTTTCTCAGTAGACTGCTTAAGTGCTCACATTTTCCTATTGCCAGTCATTACATGTAATAAAGTGCATGTTTGGAATGGAGTTCCGGTGTGTGGCGTTATTTTTATGCAGATGCGGTAGTGGACTCTGGTGTGGTACAGGCACCTTCAGTAAATATTGTCAGAGACCTACGTTTGTACACAGAACTAGGTCAGGCAGGCTAGACTTTCCACTGAAGACACTGCATCAAGTCACTAATCTTAAGACTTAATATATCATTTTATTGGGATTGTATCATAGTCTTTACACAAATGCTATGTAAACAAGTCTGAGTTTATCTCATGGGCTTGTACACAACTCCTTATATACACCCTGCATCCCTTCCAGATGCTGGGTGTAGTTGGATCCATAGGGCCTGTGTCTGAGGTATGCTATCACAGATGAATGGCCACTGTGAATGCTGCAGACAGGACCCGGGACAGTGGCATCGTTGGCTGCTCTCGGGCTTCTCTAGCCAGCGGCTGCCAAGAAGGAAGCTGAGGGCCTGGTCAGGATGGCCTCCTGGACTGACTGGCTGTGCTGTCCACCCCTGATGACCTAGCCGTTGACCTGGGCCGGCCTGTCAGCTTAAGTCCTCATTGTCATCACTTCCCGCTTCCTTCAGTTCTCTTCTATGCGCTGCGAGGACCAGATTTTTCCCCATTCCCTCCTAACACAGCTCCTTGGCAGGCGGAAGTGTCACAGATCCCTGGTGTCCCCTGAGCCCCGACAGCACCGGCAAGCCCAGGATCTCCAGGAAGCCCCGGCTCACCATGAGCACCATCCCGGCCGTCTCTGCTGATGCCGGGCACGCCTTGTGACCCTGCAGACCAGATGGGGCAGAGCCATGAGAACCCACCAGCCTCTCTCTGCTGGCTTATTTTCTGACCTCCAGACGAGGCCAGGAGGAAAGCCCAGGCCAGGACTCACAGGGCAAGGCCTGTGGTGGGCAGGGGAGGGCAGGTGGAGAGGTGGCGAGGCCCAGGCAGATCCCTGGGTGGAGGCCGGGTGGCCTGAGGATGGCACGCTGAGTGCGTGTAGAGGGCTTGGGGTGGACAGGAGGGGGAGTCACGCCTGGTGGGAGGCTGTGGGTAGTGGGTCCCAAGGTAACCAAAGGCAGAGTCATCCATCATGTGGGATGCAGACCAAGCCCCACTGGTGCCCAGAACAGATGGGAGGTTGCTGTCTGCCAGACATGGCAACTTGGAAGTGACGCTTCAGGCCACACAGGTACAGTGCGGCGAGGCCGGCCTGGCAAAGCAGGAGCTGGGCACACAGCGTTGGGGACCAGAGAGGAGTGCAGGAGCCAGGAGTGTGCTGCGCGCATGCGTGAACACCAGGAGGACAAGGCTCAGGACTGCCAGAGGAAGGCCCTACCGAGTCATGTGAGTCACGAGAGGTTGGAATGTGGTGGGGCGTGCTGACTCCTCCTCCACAGGATGTCTGGGGTTTTTGTTTTTGTTTTGCTTTTCAGTTTTCCATGGTGCTGGGATTGAACCCTGTGCCTCACACATGCTAGGCAAGTGCTGTACCACAGAGCTACATCCTCAGCCCTTTTGAAAAACTATTTTGAGATAGGTTTGCTAAGCTGTGCAGGCTGCCTTCAAACTCGCAGTCCTCCTGCTTCAGCCTCCCGAGAAACAGGGCTTGTGCCATTTAACAGTTAAAAAATCGAACATATGAAGTACACTTGGGTCAAAGGAGAGAAAATGGCTTTAGAATTTAACTGGGATTTAGATGCAGAATGGCTTTAGTTAAGTAAGTAGTGCTTAACCAAATCTCCTTAGCTAACACAGATACAGGGAGATCTATTCATTAAACTTTTACGTATGAAGGTATTTAAGGCAGTTTGTAATCTTGTCTCTAAGCATGTTTTGCCAAGAGAAGAGCATTTCTCCTCAGAAAGTGAGACATGTCTGTAACCCAAGCACTCCCCACATTCCCTGGGGTGACAGTGTCCTACCTTGGAGTCCCTGGTCTCCGGCGGGGCCGTTCAGCCCTGCGCCCACTGCACCCTTGTCTCCTCTGTCGCCCTGACCTCCTGCAGTGAGGGTGGACACAACACATTGTCAGAACAGCCGCTGCAGCCACAGTGCCAGGTTAAGCAGGGTCCCACCCTGCTCACGCTTTTCAAAGAAGCAGAACCGCTTAGAACCTTGCAGGTGTCATAGGTATGGCTCAACGAGGGACACAATGAACCCACTCTGCCTCCAGTGGCACCAGCCATCGCCACCCTCCCTGACCTCTGCAGCCACTGTGGGTGGCATTTGGTTTGTTCAAAATATTTATGCCTGCTAAGCCATTGGGTATTGATGTGGCATTCATTTTTACATGATTTTTGACCCCTGCATCACCTAAGGGTATTTTAAAATGTCCCTCTGACAGCGTGGAATCTCATCTCTATTTTGGCCTGCCTGAGTCGCGGTGGTGGAGAGATGTTAAACTCTCCCATTAGTGGCAGCAGGTTTCTCACCACTGGCTTTGTAGGTTCTGCAGCCAGGATACTAGAGGCATACGTCATCCTGGGAGCATATTCCTGACAAACTTAACCTTGTGTGTGTGTGTGAGGGGGGTTCTAGATACTGAGATACATCCCCAGCTCTTTTTATTTTGAGACAGACTTAAGTTGTTCGGACTGGCCTGGAACTTGTAATCCTCCCACCTCAGCCTCCTGAGTAGCTGAGCCAAACTGTAGTTCAGGCCAAACTGAACTTTTGATGAGTACAGAAGCACACTGTAAGGCCAAAGGCATTATTCGCACTATTCTGCTTTGCCCGTGCTAACAGTGGCACCACCTTTAACTGGGTGTGGTTTCTCAGCATGCCTACAGTGCTGCTGTCTTTTGATACTGATCAGAGTTGTGGGCCCCTAATTAGTACAAGACCCTAAGGCCATCGATGCTTCTCCTCTGGGAGGCGCCCAGGGCCCTGGAGGTGGGAATTGTCCCCCCGCTGGGCAGTGGGCTTTCAGGGTCAGTGGTCCCCCAGGAAGTTGGCCTGTTGGCCCTGGTGCAGTGGGCCTGACCTGCTTGTCCTGGGCTGTGGGGTGGGGCTGCTCCCTCTCAGGGCTGTGTCTGCCTGTGTCTGAGTCCCATAAAGGCCCAGTCATGTAGGAATCTTCAAAGTATGTGGGATGCCTGGAGCCGCATGCAGAAGCAGGGGCCAGGACAGAAGTGGGCTTGTGCTGTGGCCCAGAGCACTCGGGTCTGTGCGTCATGGTGATCACGACTTAAAGAAGCATCCAAGGGATTGGTCGGGGATTTAGCTCAGTGGTTTCACGGCCTGCTGCACAAGCGCAAGGACCCGAGTTCAATCCCCAGTACCAAAAAAAAAAAGAAGCATCCAAGGGAATGTGGAGCAGCGTGATGGTTTGGACAGAGACTGCACGTGGGCAAGAGGAACGTGACCTGCCCGCCCGCCAATGCTGAATTGCCTCCCTCTCCTAAAAGCAAGTGAAACAATGCTGCTCATTGCACAGAATCTCTTCACCTGCTAAAGCATCTAATCTCAGAAGGAAGGAAGACTCACAAAACTGTTTCCCTTAAAACTTTTTTAGGGCTAGGGATTTAGCTCAGTGGTTCCGCCGTCTGCTTTGCAAGCGCAAGGTCCTGAGTTCAATCCTCGGCCCCAAAAAACTTTTTTAAGCTCTTTGAGAAGCAGGAAGTTGTTGGTCGCTCGAAGTTAATTGGAGTCGTGGTGTCAAACCTTTCACCTGAGCCACAAGGCTGCCGGACGGAGGTTCTGGCTTCCCTTGGGTCAGAGGCCAGCCTTCCACACGAGCACCTGACAGCACTCACTTGTGTCTGACCTGCACCTCCCTCCAAACTTGTCTTTGATTCTTATCCTCAAAATACAATTTCAAATTGATTTTGCCTTTTGCAACAGACATTTTTATGTACTACCAATTTTGGGGAAGACATGTGCGATTACAGGGACTCCCATTATTCCTCACACTTTTACCAACCCCTTCCCACCAAATGTTCTGTTGAGAAAAATAACACATTAAAAAAAAAAGTTCTGGGCTGGGGATTTAGCTCAGTGGCACTGTGACTGCCTCACAAGCGCAAGGTCCTGAGTTCGATCTCTGGTACCAAAAAAAAAAAATCGTTCCCTCAGGATTAGTAAGGAATTAACTTGGGCCCTGAAAGCACAAAGCCCCAGCCTTCTAGGAGTTACCTGGAGGGTCCCCATCATGCCCTGGAGCAGAGGCAGTGGTAACTGGGGGTGGGAGGGTGACCAATACGGATGTTGTGTCGGGCCCAGGCCAGTCAAGGCCAGAAAACAGTGAGCTCATGTCCAGGTGACCTTGGGCCCCGATGTGCCCGCTTCTCCCTCCTGTACCTCTGAAGGAAGGCAGCACAGCTGCTTCGGGCTGTGGGATGTCTGGGTTTTGCTGTGCAGCTAGTGTGGTTCTGCCCACGCACAATGAGTGGTGTTGGGCTGACTACTCACCTCTGGGGCCAGGGTCTCCCAGCTCCCCCGTGGGACCGCGGTATCCGGGAGGCCCTCGAATACCAGGGTGGCCGATGGAGCCTGGAGGGCCAGGAGGCCCTGGAGGACCAGCTGGACCAGGCCGACCGATGGAGCCCGGTGCTAAAGGCTTCCTCAGGTGTGCAGCTAACTGTGCAATTTGCTCTTGGAAAACAGAGTGCGAGCATTTATGTCACAGGATTATGAAGATATTTTAATGCAAGGCTCAGGTCTATACTGCCTTTCGGAAGGAAGTTTCCATTTATCGCATGAAAGTGGTTTTTACTATGTTGGGATATCGCAGGGCTAGAGTGGAGACCCACCCTCCCCTGTCTTGAAATGTTTCTAATTCTGGGAATTGGAGGGCCACAGACATCCACTTGGGGGGGCTCAGGGATCTGTCCCTCCAAGCCCTAAGGTGCAGTGCCTTGTGCCTTGTAACTGCCAGGCATGCAGAGGGCAGAAGCTGTTCACTGTGGCACAGGCATGGACCACACACACCAGCAGGTGGGCAGGCAGGGGCGTAGCAAGGAGCACAGCTGGTGTGCAGCCCAGGCACTGAGAGCCCCGGCAGGGACGGGCAGCAGCCACTCACCGCTGATCACGCCCCCACACAGCTCCCTGATGCGCTGCTCACTGGCTTCTTTCCCCTGAAATTCACCCAGCAATCCGTCAGCAGACAGGGCAGTGTGCTGGCAGCCTCGCTGAGACATGCCCAGTACTCCGCTGCTAACGTCACTACTTAGAGAAAACAGTCTAATCCAAGACAAGCCCAATGCCCAGGCACTGAGTGGCAGAGGAAGGACCACGCACCGGAACTCCAGGATTCCCGGTGATCCCAGGGATGCCCTGCACACCCTGGAGGCCCACGGGCCCAGGTGGGCCAGGGGCGCCCTGGACGCCACTGGTGCCATTGGGTCCCTGGATGCCTTTGGGGCCTAGCTCCCCTCGACTTCCAGACTGCAAAGAAAGAGAACAAACCGGGTCCGAGGAGCCTCACTCGGCAGGCCAGGACCCTACAGCGCTTGCTTTTGTGACCACAGACCTGCGCGCCAGCCATGGGGCTGGATGGGAAGCCCCTGAGAGCATCTGCCCGACACTTACCTCTCCTTTGGGTCCAGCTGAACCACTGGGGCCCTGTGCGGAGGGAAGGTGTATGCTTGGTTATCCACGAGCTGTCCCTGGTCGGATGGGAAGTGGCTCCCAACAAACTGACCCAACCAACTATTAGTTGAGGATGAAAATTTAAAAATCATCTTCAAGCCACATCACAATTTTGACAGGGTGACTTTTTTTTTGTTCTCCTATGGACACTTGATATTGCTGAGCATATTAACCACTCATGCCTTTTGAAACCTCTCCCCTGAAGAGTGACTTTGTAACTCCAGCGTAGTTTCTCTTACACTTGTTTACTTTGTTTCCATTATTTTTATAAATAATGCTGAGCTGAATGCCTGTGTCTCAAACTCTGGGCCCTGTTCAGCTGAGTCGCGGAATGACCAGTCCCAGACATGTGAATGGGACCCAGTTCTAACCAGACAGCCGAGTGTGTGCCACCGGGAGCAAGGACAGGGCTCGCACAGGGGGCTGCCTGGCCCTGGCCACCCCTCGTCCACGGGCCAACTGCCACAGCCCGGGCCAGCGAGGGCAGGTGGAAGCCCTCACCCGGTCCCCACCAGTGTGGCTGAAAGCATGCAAGAGGCTTCCCCGCTGGCAGGGCCCTTGTTCTCGGCCACTGCCCGCCGCCCCAGCAGTGGAACGGAGGCCAGGAAGCTTCTCGGATTTCCAGGGTCCCAGCTGCCAAGACAGTGTCAGAATTTGCCAAAGTAAATTAAGCACAGGCCACTGAGGAGCCTAAGTTCATTCTGGGCCACGGTGCCCCAGAGACCAGGATCCCTTTCTGTGTTACCCAGAAACAAAGCAAAGACTTAATTACAGACTTAAAGCCCCAGCCAATGCAAAGCCAGAAAGGTCTTTTTTCCCCTCAGATTTTAGCATTATTCCATTTCCATAACCCCCAGAAGGAGAGATGGGAGTCTGGGACCTGATACACCCAAGCATTTTATTTAACCCTGCCCATCTCTGCTCTGAAGGTATAGTTTGTTCCAGTTAAACCTCGTCTGCGACTGCTTCATCCAAGGACCTCAAATGAGTGACTTCCACACTCAGAGCCCCCACACTCGAGCCACCAGACCTGCAGCTGCTTTCTGGCCAGGTCCCCGTCCCTCCCGAAGTGACGGCCTGAGGCCAGGCCTCGACCTGAAGGACCCGGAGCCTGTGCACAGCTGCCCATAGAGAGCTGCCTGTGCTTCCACCAGGGGCTGCATCTGCTGGCCGTGTCCCCCCGCCAGTTCCCCGCCGAGACCAGCCGCAGCTCCCAGCTGTTAGGTCACTAGGCCGCACTTACCAGCTCTCCTTTGTCCCCAGGAAGGCCATCGGAACCCGCAATGCCCTGGGGACAGCACACCCAAAGGTTAATAGTGGCTCCTTCCTGTCAAGCTACTGAAGCTACCAGCGCTCAGACCTGAGGCCGAGGCTGGAGTCCAGGCCTGGCACCCGCTTTGACCAGGCTCCCGGGACAGCAGGGACCCTGCCTCTGAGAGCTCGGGGCCAGCAGGGACCCCAAGGCTGAAGTCACCTGGAGGGAGGCCTGGGTGCCAGGGGGCTCAGAAGGGCTCTGCAGGGATGGCTACAGCCTCCCCCGCTCCCGCCCAAGCTGCTCCAGGGAGAGAAGTGCAGCAGAGAAACAGCTTTCTAAGCTGTCCCTGTAGAGAGGGGGTTAGAGCCCAGCCCTCACACACCGTCTCCCTGACCAGGCCCGGCTGTGTGCCCCAAGAGAAGCAGCTTCCATCATTCCACCTCTGCTGTTACTGTGCTAAGTGGAACAGGAGGAGGAGGAGGAAGGGAAACGAGAAACACAGCAGCCGCTCAGAGTTGTGAGCACAGACCCAGAGCCCGACGGCCCAGCAGGCAGAGCCCGGCCCAGCCGGAAAGCTCCGGGAGGCGCCTCGGACAGGTCCCGGGTCCGACCACCATTGCCCGCTCACCTGGTCTCCCTTCGGGCCTGCAGTGCCTCCTGGGCCCTGCGCAGGGAAAAGGCTCTGGGTTAGAGAAGCTCAGGAGTGCAGGAGGTGGCGGGGTGAAGCCCTCGCACCGTCACAGCCTGGCCCGGCCTGGCCCGGGGGCGCACCCCATGTTCACAGCCGACAGGTCCCGCTGGCCACCGGTCTGTGCCCTGTGCACCCCGTGAGTGTCGGGAGCTTTCCCCACAGAACACCCTGCCCCTGCCCAGGTCCATGGCGCCAGTCCCGGAGGGCCGGTGAGGCCCTTTGAGCTGGGTGCTGCCCTGTGGGTACTGCGGCCTCGCCATGCTAGGGCAGCTTTGTGCCAGTCTCATCTTGGTGGCTTCCCTCAGACCTGGGAAATCAGGAGCAAGTCTGGGAGTTGTAGGACCCCCAACACAGCCAGCTGGTTGAGCGCTTAGTGGTACAGCGCTTGCCCTGCGTACATGAGGCCCAGGAGGATCCCCAGCACTGCCAACACACCAACGGACAACCCCACGTCCCCTGGAGCAGGTGAGGACCTGCCCCAGAGGCCAGGGGCAACTTCCCCGGGAGTGGCAGCTCCAGAGTTCCACCCACTCCCGACAGCCCCGTCCCACTCTCCCCGCTGAGGATTCTCCACGTCTCCAGGCCCTGGGGCTGGCGTGTCTTCCCGCCTCTGGAATGTCCTGCCTGGAGCCTGACAAAGGGCCCACTGTCCCTCTGTGGAGTGGTGGTTTCCACCTCTCCCTCTTGCAGCGATGTCGAGTACCCTCCCCGGGCAGCACACCCTTGTCAAGATGGCTTCATCTCTGCCAAGCAGGGCCAGCCGAGGCAGGGATCTGGTGAGGGGCCCAGGGCCCAAACAGACCCCTAGCCTTCTCCAGGCAACCCAAGGGGTCCCTGAGCAGGCCACACCCCCTGTGCCCTGGCCTTCACCAGAGCTACAAGACCAGGACAGGGCCTGCAGGCTCACTGGCACCCAGACTCCCTCAGCAGTGCCCCTCTGCCGAATCAGACCTCGTCCGATACACAGGGCTGGAGCTGCCACCTCTCCTCTGGCCCAGCTCCTGGGCCCTGGTGGCGTGCTGTTTGCCCTGCCAGGCCTCTACAGCCAAGAGGGACGAACACTGGAGGAACCGAGGGGCGCTGCGTTCAGAGCTGGCTCCTCTGCCCTCACCCAGGTGGGCAGCAGCAGGCTTGGCTGGGAGCCGCTGGCTGGCAGGGTGTCTGCTCCCTGCCTGTGCCCACGGAACCAGGGTAGGGGTGGGATGAGGTACGTGAGCAGGGCACTGCCTGCCAGAATGGCCACTCACCCGGTCGCCCACTTCACCACGGAGGCCCTGCGGACCCGGGAGGCCAAGGTCTCCTATGCTGCCCTTTCGGCCCTGTGGACAAGGTCCGAGCTGTCAGTGCCCACAGAGCCCAGCAAGACCCCTGCCACTCCTCCAGGACTCACTGCCCTGGCCCAAACCTGACCCACTGAACCTACCTGGAAGCCTCGGACTCCGGGGGCCCCGGGAGGACCTTGTGGGCCGAGGGCCCCCTGAAAGACACAGGTGTGAGTGGATGTCCTGGGCCTGAGGAGTCATCTGTGGTATGGGCAGGGAGCCCAGTGGGCCCGGCTCTGTCTCCCTGTCATCCCAGGCCATTTGGCCAAGGTGCTGGGGACAGAGGCAGGGCTGCTCCCGGGGAGACAGTTAAGGGGCTCTGAGAGAGCGGGCTCTGGACCCTATTTGTCAGGCCAGACTTAGAACCACCCCGTGGCTGGTGCCAGACAGGATTCTCCGTGCTTGTTGGGGTCTCAGCTGCACTGCGGCGTGAAGCTCCCAAGGACAGGGCAGCTCAGACAGCCCGGCAGCCTCCCTGAGGGCAAGGGGCCAAGGAGGCAACACTGCCCTCCCAGAATTCCCAGCTTTTGAGCGCTAGGCCCATGCGTGCATCCAAAGTGCCACCTCAGCCTGCTCAGAGCCCACCCACACTTACCATGGAGCCCCTGTGGCCAGCCTCGCCGTGCCCCCCGGGCATGCCGATGTCTCCCTGCCAGCGGGAAGAAGGACGTGAGGGGAGGGCCCCCGTGCACATCCCAGGGAAGGCCGGGGAAACTTACGGGCATGCCAGGCTCTCCAGAGGGGCCAGCCTCGCCCAGCTCCCCGGCTGTGCCCTAGAAGAGGGGAGGCCCTGAGTGCTGCATCCTCTGTCCAGGCCCAGGGCACTGCCTGCCTGCCCTCCCCCGGAGAAAGCAGTCACATACCAGTTCTCCCTTCTCGCCTTTGGACCCTGCTCGTCCAGGGAGGCCCTGCCAGGACAGAGCTCGGGTCAGGGCTGCTGAGTCCCTGGCAGTGCACACACAGGCAGCCGAGGCTAGAGAGACCACCCCCCAAGGTGGGGGCAGCCACTCCAGCCTGCTGGCCCCAGGGTGGGGCTCAGACGGCTTCCTGGGGTTCAGATGCAGAGCCCCTGCGAGTGCCCAGGCAGGCCTGATGGGAAGGCGGCCCCACGACACACGGGGTGAGCTCAGGCACATTTGCACGACAGGCACACCAGTGTGTGAGCATAACAGGCCCCAGTGGGCAGTTCCTGGACCCCCCATAGGAGCTGGCCAGCTGTGTTCCTGGCAGCGAACTCACCGGCAGCCCATTGGGGCCCTTCTCTCCCAGGGCACCATGGCGACCGGCCTCTCCCTGTGAGGAGTGAGTGGTAGGGGGCAGAATGGGCGCCGAGGCCTCAGGAGCTGAGCTCCCCCCAGCCCCTTCCCACAGGCAGCCTGCTGAGCACCAACCTTCTCGCCATCGAGTCCTGGCATGCCGTCCCGGCCATCCGTGCCTGGCACACCCTGGGGATGAGGAACAGCGAGGCCTGCTGCCCTGCCCTTCCTCTGCAGCGCTGCTCCCCTTGGAGCTGCCCCTTTCTCATTCCCCAGAACTGGGTCCCCCACTCTAGCTCCGCAGGGTTCTGTGGCTTCCCTGCTGAGGGGTCGTGTGGAGCCTGTGTCACCCCCAGAGACCACTGTGCAGGGCGGGGTGCAGGCAGGCATCACTGGCTGGCCAGGGAGCCCAGGGCATAGCCTGATCTGAGCCCCGCGGTCGTCCTGCTGGGCGACAGTGGCTGCAGTGCTGGACGTTGGAAAGGGGGGGCTGTCCCAGCTTTGCTTCACGCGTTAAGAAGGGGGGAGCTGAGTGTGAGCATGCACGGGCCCACCGGACAGAGCCCCTCAGACTGCGGGTCACACACCTGGGGAGCCAGCCCAGGAGGCAAGGTGGGCAGCTGAGAAGGGGAACTCGGGCAGCCCTCCTGCCCCGTGTGGCCAGCATGTGTGTGTCCCAGTGAGCGCGCCAGGCAGGCAGGTACTCACCAGCTCCCCACCTGGCCCGGCCACGCCAGGGATTCCTTTGGGACCAGGTCTACCCTAAAGACACACAAGGGACAGAAACAGCCACAGCTGGAGGCCTGAGAGATCTCAACCCGAGCTGCCTCACCACTTCCTGCGGCTGTGCTCTGGGTGGGGCAGCTGCTGTGCCCAGCCCAGCTCCGGGGCAGTGAGGCCGGGTGCTGCTGGAGCAGCAGCTGGCACGGTGGCTTGCTGGTGCTCCCGCTCTGGGCCTCACAGGTGGAGGAGATGGGGTGGGTCTGGCGGCTGCTGCAGCAAATACCAGCTTGGGGACAGTCCCTTCATTTCTAGGGGTGCTCAACTGTTGGGCTCTGTCTCCCCACCTCCCCAGTCCCCACTGCACAGCAGGCAGCCAGGGCTGGGGGAAACACACTCGGCCCGGGGCCAGGACAGGGCTGCAAGGCCAGGATCTGAACCCTGGGGCAGAGGACGGGCTGCCACCAGACAGATGCCCCAGGGTCTGCCGAATGCCCCACCCACCCTAGGGGAGTAAGATCCAGTTCTCCCCAGAAGGACCCAGAGAACCAATGTCTCTTACTTACAAGGTCACCCTTGGGGCCTCGGAAGCCCTCAGGGCCCCTCCCACCTCTGTCACCCTGGAAATGACAAAGAGGTACAGGGACAGAGTCAGCAACATGGAAAACGGAACAAGCTGGACCAAGGAGACTGGGCCCTCCCAGGCCTGGCGGTCGGAGCGGTGGGTTTGCTGCTGCTGCGGGTCACAGGGCCGCGGGGTGACCACACCAGGCCTCTACCCAGAGCGCCAAGCAGGCAGAGCCACGGCGAGGACAGACTCCCGTGAGCCTGCCCCTCAGGCATGCACAGGTGCCCCCAACTGTGCCAGGTCCCCACATGTGCCCACAGCATAGCCCAGCTCGGGGCAGGCAGGCCAGTGGGCTGTGACACGGCAAAGGGAGGGGACAGGGCCTGGCCTGCATGGGGCTGCCCTCACCCAGACACGCACATACCACTTTCCCGGGAGACCCTGGGGCGCCAGGCGGCCCTCGGAACCCAATGGGACCCTGCAGGAGAGAGAGGGCGTTTGGGGTCCTCTTGCAGTAAGGGGCCCAGAGGGAGGCCGTGGCAGGACCAGAGCACATGGGCACTGGCTGCTGAGCCTCAGGCCTGATGGATCCCAGTGGGCTCTGGAGCACGGGTCCCCACGTCCCACGGGCTGACCTCAGCTGGCCCCCATGCTGCCACGAGGGCAGCAGGACTTACCCGGTCCCCAGGGGGCCCCAGTGGCCCTGGCAGCCCTCTTAATCCTCGGGGACCCTGTGGGGAGGAAGCTGGAGATGCAGAGGCTGGCTGCACCCCAACCTGGGCAGCTGCTGGGCCCCCAGGGACCCTGGTGCCTCTCCCCCAAGCTCATCCCCTCAGCTCTGGGCTGGGTTCGGCCAGGGGCCTGCTTAGGTTCTGGCTGCCTGGTCAGTGTCCTGGGGTGACCACCTGTGGGGTCCCCTCCTCCCACCGCAGTCCCACCCTGGCCTCACCTGCAGCCCCACGGCGCCTGGAACACCAGCAGGACCGGGTGGGCCGGGGTCACCCTGCCACAGAGAAAGGAGTGGTCAGCAGTTCAGCCTGGCTCTTCCAACCTCCCTCTGCCTGCTGTCTCCCAGAGCAAGCCTGAGCAGCACTGCCTCTCCTCCTGGGCAGGTGAGCATCCCACGCTACACACGCGTTGGTCCCCCCTAGCCACTCTGCCCGCCAAAGAGCATCCTGGCTTTCATCCCCAGCAGTGAGGATGGACAGTGGCCTCCATGGATAGTGACCAGAGCAAGGGGACAGGCAGTCAGGGACCCCGACCTTCACAGATACACCAGGGAGCTGCACATGAGGTGACCCGACCAACCAGCCCTGACCGGCCAGGCCCCATCAGGAAGCATGTACAGCAGGGGCCACCAGGGCCCATGAGGCGTGCTGCCTGCCCCTGCTGAGTCCCGGGGTCCATCACCCACTGCCCTCCTGTTCAGCAGCCCACCCCCAGGCATGGCCAGAGGTGCTTTACCTTCTCGCCGTCCTTGCCAACTTCTCCCTGTTCTCCTTTGTGGCCGGTGGGCCCCTGCAAGGAAACAGGCATGGCCCTGCAGACCTCAGTGCCCTCCCTGGCTGCATTGCACGGAGGCCCGAGGCCCAATTAGCTCAGGACCCAGCCCCAGCAGCACTGCAGTGTTCAGGACCAAAGGCCAGGACCCAGATTGGGAAACAGGCCCAAGAGACCCTGCGACCCAGCTGAGGGCCCTCAGCCAACAGGGCGGCCAGGACCAGCAGGGGGCCCATGGTGCCAGCTCCCCCAAGGCTGCTCCGTGCCTCCTGTGGCTCTCACAGCCGAGGCCCGGCCAGGCCACATCAGCTTCCAGCGCATCGCTGGGGCGGTGAGGGCTAGGGGACAGGCCACTTTCCCCCTGTGACAACCCTGGGTCTCCGTCCCCCAAGTCCTAAAGCCATAGGGGACCCAGCTGCAGGAGGCCCGCATCACCCCACAGCCACCACTCACCTTAAACCCTGGCATTCCTGGAGGCCCGGGGGGGCCTGGAGGGCAGACGGCAGGGCACTGTTGGGAAACAGAGCAGTCAGAGCCTCCTAGCCCTGTGGAGGTCAACACAGAGGCGCCCTGAGCAGGGCCACCGCACGTGGGCGAAGGAGGCTGTGGCTGAGCCCAGACAGGGCCCCAGGGGCTGGGGGAGCCAAGCTGGGCTGGATGCCCCTCCCTCACGGCCGATCCGATTTCTGAGCAAACCCTGGGTTTCAAAGCAGCTATTCACGGAAGCGGTCGGCTGCTGGCTGCACAAAGGGGCCTTCATCTTGGGACAAGCACCTGGTCACTCTGAGGAGGAAGCTGCTGCGAGCCCAGGGCACAGCAAAGAGGCTCGGGTCTGGAGGCCCACCCTGGGAGCAGGCCAGGACTTGGAGTGCAGGCGGCCCCTCCATATTCCTCACTGCCTGGGCAGGATGGCCTAGGCCTCTGCACTCCCCGGCCTGGCTTCAGGGGCCAGCGTCCACTGCCTCCCTCCAAGGACACAGCCAGCGGAGCTCTGGCAGTGAGAAGAGCCAGACCAGGACTGCTGGGTCCCTCAAAGGGGGTCAGTGCTGTCCCTCCAAAGCACAGCACTCCATGGACGCTGTGCTGCCTTGCCTGAGGCTGAACAGCTGCACAGAGGAGAAACAGGTCTGTTTTCCTTACAGGACTGATGAGGCTCAAAGGCCGAGATAAAGAATCTGTGATGAGGGACAGACCTGTCTGCACCATACACTGCAGTGGCTGCTCTGCTGTCTGCCTGAGGTGACTGTCGTAATCTAAGTTTGTGTCGCCCATGTGGCTCCTTGTTCAGGTCCACGTGGTAGCCGGGCAGGTGGAAAGGGGGGGAAGCCTGGTCATGCCCCAAGCTGCCTGCACTGCGCCCCAGTCCCCAGGGAACTCCTTCCTGGCCCCACCTTCCTGCCGGTGGGAATTCCACATTGGAGGCTCCCGGGCGGGCAGTAGCCTCAGGCAGACCCTGCCCCAAGGCAGCCACCCCCTGCCCCCTCACAGATGTGTGCAAGTGCCCACCTGTAGGTCAGCAGCACCTTCAGGGAGGACCCCAGGCTGTCCCTGGAACAGAGAAGGACAGTGATGTCCACTTGCTTCCCACCCTCTCTGACCATGGCCTCCCCCGCCCACCAGGAAGCCAGGATCCTCCAGGGCCCAGAGCTGGGTGCCGCTGGCCCCTCAACAGGGCCCACGACAAGGACAAAAACATCTGTCCTGGAGGAGGGATGACCATGAGTTCTAGCCTAGACTCTGCCTTTGAGCCCTGCCTATTCCCAGGGAAGGGCCCCTCGTCTTCTGGGGAGATGGGCATCCAGCCCAGCGCTCTGGCCCGTGCAGGCACTCCAGAGCTCCCAGCCGTACTCACAGGAGGTCCCGGAGGTCCTGGGGGCCCAGGCAGGCCTGGAAGTCCAGAGGGTCCCTGGGGAAAAGGAAAATACTCAGAGCAGTGCCAGCCCCACGGGGTGAGGGGCCCGCTTGGGCCAGTTCCATCCCGCTCCTGGACAAGGCCATGCTGGCATCGGTGTGCCTGGGCTTCTGCTAATGCCCACCAACAAAGGGGGAGGAGGGGGCGAGATGGTGGCAGGGGAGCGTGCTCCACGTTCGGGTCCGGGTCGGCCACTCACCGGAGGACCTCGGAGGCCCATCCCACCGGGGAGGCCGCTCACACCTGCCTCTCCCTGTGGGATGAAAAGAGTGAGAGGTGAGGAGCCGCGCCCAAGGAGCCCTACAGACCCTGAGGAGGTGGCCCCATGGCCAGTTTGACCCCCTGAAGGGCGGCGCTCCAGGCGTTCTGGTCAGGTTGGCCCCAAGAAGCCCCATCCCTGCCATGGTTTGGGACACCCCAGCTCTGAGCATGGAGGCAGATCTGGGAGCTCGCGGGCTTGGGGGCGCGCACAGGGCGGTCTGTACTCACGGGGGGTCCAGGGAGGCCTTTGCCCTGCAAAACCAAGCACATGGTCAGGGTATAGGGTGGGGTTGGGCCTGCCACCCCCAAGACAGTTCAGGTGGGTCCTGGGAAGGGCAGAGGGACAGGTGGCTGGTCCCTGGGGACCCCCTTCCAGAGGGCACAGCCCAGATAGGGGCCCAGGTGCCCAGTGCAGGGCCCAGCCCCCAGGAGAGGCTGTAGGGGGACATCTGGGCTCTGGGTCACCCTGCTGTGGCCAAACCTGTTGGCTCCTCAAACTCCCAGGGAGAGGTGAGGACGGTACTCACCCCCAGCCCAGGCGGCCCCGGGGGTCCCAGGCTTCCCTGAGGAGGAAGGCAGGTGTCAAGGGTGCTCTGGGCCAGCAGCCTCACCTGTCTCCACGCTCCCCCCAGTCTGATCCCACAAGTCCTCCGAGGAGGGAGCAGGGGCAGGAGCCCCATTTACAGCTGACCAGGGATGAGGCTGAGGCAGGACCTGCCGCTGGCCACCTAGTGGGGAGCAGACTGGCCACAAGGAGGGCCCAACATCAGGACCAGCCTGGGCCACGCAGAAGTGACTCTGATGCCCATCCTGTCCTGGAAACCCCAGTACCAATGCGCCTCAGCCACGGGCAGCCAGGCCTCCACGCTCTGGGCCTGCCTTGCCCCTCTCTGAAGAGTAAGTAGAGTGCGAGTCCTCCGAAGGCAGGAGGGGAGAGAGCCAGCTAGTTCGTCCGGGTAGCAGTCAGTGTACGACAGTCCAACTAGACTCGGGGACTTGCAGGCAGGCAGCTGCTTACCTCAGGGGTGAGGAGGGGTTACCAGCCTACCACACCAGCTCTCCCTGCCAGGGTCTGGACACCAGACCAGATGTGGATGTGGCAGAAGGGAAGGCAGACACAGGGGCTGGCCACGTGGCACCCTGTGCCCACCACAGGGCAGAGGCCAGCCAGTGCAGTCAGGGCCACCCACAGCCTGAACTTTGGCTCCACTGCCCGTGCACACAGGACACCCACCTGCCACCCCTGCCAGGGGACCTCACCTGTTCACCGTGATCGCTGGACATGGGGGCGGGGCTGGTACCTACCCGTTCTCCAGGGGCACCTTTGGGTCCAGCAGGTCCGTCCCGCCCAGTCAGACCCTGGGGAGGGAAGCAGGAGGGAAGCACATGCCCAAGGACAAAAGTGGGCCTGCGACTCTTCCTTAAGTCAAATGAGTCCAAAGAGGCAGAGGACCCTGGGGCCTGCCCCGTCCTCTGTCCACCTGGGGCCCTCAGAGGCCCAGGGGACAGCCGCTGCGAAGACAGCAACAGGGCCTCATGGGGATGAAACCAGCAGGACCAGGGGCTCACGTCTCAGACACCCACAGAGACCACCCAGGCCAGCGGTGGGGTGGGAAGGCACAGGGCCAGACCAGCAGGGGGCAGAGGAACCTGACAAGGGGCGCTTGTTCTGGGATCCGCAAAAGCTGGCAGGACTTGGACTCTGGCGGTCTGGTTCTGTCCCCTGCCAGGTATCAGTAGGGACTGGGACTAAGGCCAGGGAGCCCTGCTGGGGACTTCTGTCAGGACTGGGTTTCCTGCCTGAGCAGGCCCAGCTGGAGAGAAGCAATTAGAGCCCATGGCGGGGCTGGGCTGGGCTGTGCCAGTTAGGGCAGGAGGGGCTGGCACACTCACGTCCACACCTGGAAGTCCTGGCAGTCCTGCCTCTCCGGGCTTCCCTCGTTTCCCCGGGGTCCCCTTCGATCCCTATGGGGGAGGAAAGTGCTGAGTGTGAGGGATGGGTCCTTGGCCTTCGGCAAGGAGAAAAAGCACTTCCAGCGCAGGACTCTGCCAGCCACCGGAAGGGTCCCTTTCTTGGAGTGGTGCCCAGTCCTCCCGCCCCTCCCACCCCTCCCGCCCCTTGGTCGGAGCTGCAGGATGTTCCCCTGGGGAGCTCAGCCCCCAGGCCCAGCAGGTCTCAGAGTGGGACTGCAGTGGGCTAGGACTAGACAAGTTGAGGCAGCTGGCAGCTCCAGCCTGGGCGGCCTGCAGGGCTGTACTGTCCCTTCCATAGCCGGCCTGGCAGTGGCCCCAAAAAAGCTCCCAGCCAGACCCTACCCAGAGACACACTGAACCCACACACGCCCCTCCCACCCCTACCTGGTTCCAACCCTGCTGGAACCCTCAGAGGCCTCTTCTGGGGCGACACAGGCTCAGCCTGGTGTGACAGGACATCAATGACCTTCTGTTCCCTGTCCCCACCCCCTCCAGACTGGAAATGGCTGTCCCCTCCCCCAGGATACTCACCGGGGGCCCAGGCAGACCTGGAGGACCAGCTTCTCCCTGCAGAGGGGCAGATGTTCAGATGTGAACCCAGAAACCCCACCTCAGGGGAGCAGAGTAGGGCTGGCCTCCAATTCTGTCCTGGAGGCCTGGTCCATGGAGGCAAAATAGGGCTCCCTAGCCCCTCGTCCATGACCAGGGACTCTGCCCTCTACAGGCCAGCACCAGGGAAAGGGGGGCTAGAGAGCCGGGGCTCAGCCTTTGCAGGGCCGAGGCAGCATCTGACAGCCCTTTGAGAACACAGGGGTGCCCCCGCATGCCACAGCCCCCACCCGCAGTGCTGAGACTGAGAGCTGGACTGAGTGCCTTAGGAAGCAGGCTTCAGAGGACTGGGGGCTCCGCCCCCTGCCCCCCCCCCCCCGGCTTGGGAGGAGGGCGCCAGGGCCACTCTCCACGAAGGGGTCCAGCAGCCTCAGTTCCCGGACACCCTGCAGCATGGTTAAGCCCTTTAACTGGATTTCCAGCCATGGGTTAAAGTGGGAGCCCTGAGCCCCAGCTGCTCAGCCCCAGCCGAGAGAGGCAGAGTGAGGGGTTGGCCCTGGGCCCCCGAGGACCAGGCCGGAAGTGGGTAAAGAGGGTTCATGGCTCCCGAAGCCAAGCTAGGGAGCTGGGCAGGGCCGTGGGGGAACCGCGGGCATGGATTGGCCTGGAGGGGGTGCCTGCCCTTTCTGGAGTGATCACCAGCGAGCCTCACGCCCCACCACCCCTCCGGGGGAGGCACAGGCAGCTCCCCCCAAGTGGGCCCCACCTGCCTGGGACACCTACGGAAGGCGCCACTGTGGGCAGAGTGGCCCCAGCCCCAGAAAGCCCTCAACAAGTCAGAGTGCATCCACCCGAGGATGCGACCCACTCGCCCGCAGAGCCCGGGTCCACCCCAGGGGCACGGGACCCTCGCTTCTGGTCCAAGGAGCACCGCCGTCCACCCTGGCAGGCTCTGCCCAAGCAGGACCAAGGGTCTCTCCCTTCACGGGCCACTGCGGCGCCCCGGGGTGCAGGGAGGTTCCCGTGGGTCCAGAGCCCCAGAACCGTGCCCGACTCACGTCAATGCCGTCCGTGCCCGGCTTCCCGGGTGGCCCCGGGGCCCCCGGGGGCCCAGGGAGCCCCACTTTCTGAAATGGAGAAGGGTCATTAGAAAGGCGCCCGCCTGCTCCTCGGCGGTCCCCCGCCGCCCTCTGACGGGCCTCAGCCGCACAGCGCGGCGCCCGCGGCAGCGACCCTCGCCCTGGCTCTCCCCCGGCCGCGAACAAAGCCGCACTGTGCGTCCGGCTGCCCCGTGAGGACCGGGCTGCAGCCAGGTCGTCCGGCCGGAGCGGTCAGAGCCTGCTCACCTGTGCGGTGGCGGCTGCCAGGAGCCGTCCCAGCAGGAGCAGGGCCAGGGTGGGCGCGCGGGCCATGGCGGGCGGCTCTGAGCGGCGCGGGCGGCCGGGCGGCCGGGCACAGGGGGTGGGCGGGCACAGCGCACAGCCCGGGCGCCCCGCCCCGCCCCGCCCCGCCCGCCGAGCGCACAAGCCCCGCATTCTGCCGGCCACCTGGGGGTGGCACCGGTGTTTTCTGGCCCGCCTGCGAGTTAAAATTATCCTGGGACCGGCGCGTTACACACACACCTTTCAGAGCGCAAGAAAGACTTCTTTCTGCCTTGCTTCTCAGCCGCAGCCTGGCGGGCCGCGCCCTCCGTGAAGGGCGCCCTTGTGCGGGGCGTGCGGCGGCTGGGCGGCTGCTGCGCTGCGCCCCCCTCGTCTCGCGCCGCCGCCGGGCCCCCACTCCCTCGCGGCAGCACCCAGTCCCCCTTTCCGGGAGACTCGGCAGCCTCCTGTCCCACCCGCGGGGCTGCCCCGTGTGCGGGGCGGAGCGGGGCAGAACAGCGCAGCCGGCGCGGGGTTTGCCACGCGGAGGTTACGCTGACCGGAGCCCACAGCAAGGTCACCTTTGCCACCACTGATGAATCGGGACCTCTTGGCACGCCTGTGACAGCGCGTGCGGTATTTGTGTTTGGTCCCGACGAGAAACCTGTCCCTCCTCTGTCCAGCTGGCACTGGGGGATACTTCCATGAGTCTGAGCGGTTCCCTCTCCAGCCGACAGCTGGGGGAAGGTGGCCACCCAGTGCCTGGGAGGGTGGAGAAAGGTGACGATCCTTCCCAGACACTTCCCTAAAGAGGTCTTCAACCAGAGGGCTCCCTCCAGGCAAGAAATACTGGCCCACGACCCTGAGGCTGCAGCTACCCACCAGCTGCGCATCATGTTTTCCTGCAGCTGCTCTGTGGACGTCCCGCTGTGGCAAAGCCAAGGTCGTGAGGTGGCCGAGCTACTTACTGGCCCCTCAATGGAAGCAGCACTAACATTTTCTTGGGGTTCTGAACTCTGCCTTCATCAGCATTCCGTCCTGTTCATACATCTCGGCGCTCTGTGCTGCGCCTGCTCTCCTTGACATTTATTCCTCGAGACTCGAAACCTGCTGGGTCTCTGCAGGGTTTGTGATGAACAAGGTGGTGGTGGTGGTGGTTGAGGAAACTTGCCTTGCTCCCCCACAGAATGGCTGTCAATTAATCAAATCCCCTCTTTGGAGGAGCCTGAAATTCACCTTCCTCTGTAAACGTCTACATGTGTAACCCAGGGGCTCAGAGTAGCTTGGATATTCTCTAACATTCAGTGTTTGATCATAGCTGCAGGGAGAACTTTTCAAATCTGTACCTTTCCAGTAAATAACTAAAGTTTGGGGGGTGTGGGGGTTATATTTTGCTATGAAAAAGAGGAAAGGGCTGCAGAAGAGGCTTCCTCTCCTGCCCAGAGATGCTCCTGAAGGTGTGAGCACCTGAAGGTGCCAGGTCCTTTCACCAGGTACAGCGGACCCTCAAGTTAAGGGCCTGACACACACACAACTTGGGTTAATTAGGTTAACGAAAGATTCATCTGCCTCATGTTATTTATGGCATGTACTCAGGTAAACATCTAAATCTCAGCTGTATTGACTTACAACCAACCTGAGTTACAACCAGCCCTCGGCGTCCAGGCACTGCCCAAGGACCAAGTCACTGATGGGGTTCACCACGTTGACAGGGTGTGGGCTGCCTCCGGGAACCCTCAGCAAAATGCTGCCCCAAGCTTACCGCCCTTAGGTTGGGCTTCAACTCTGAAGGCAGAACTGACTTTGGAGATTCGAATCAACCAGGAGGGAGTGGACAGAAAGGGAGGAGCTTCGAAGCAGCCTCTGCCCAGGAGCAGTAACTGGAAAGAGCCTCCTCCTCCTCCTCCTCTGCCATGGAGGAAGGCCTCAGCTCTCACAGCCCTGGGGTCCTGCAGGCTATATCAGAGGGGCGGGACAGTGTGTAGCCCTGCCCTCCATCAAGTCCTCTGCTCGGACCGAAGAGGCAGGGATGAGGGCTCAGAGCAGCCCTCTAATCCCAGGCCCTGGCAACAAGATCCTGTTTGGAAAAAGCAAGGGTGTGGCCACCCTGCACCTGCTCCTGGCCCAGGCCCACAGGCAGCCACACCAGTAGCCCTATGCAGCTAACCAGGGCACGGCATGGTGTGACTCAGGAAGCACAGGAGCCTTCACCGCTGGCGAGGGGAGTGGTCTGGCACCTGGGCCCCACGTGACCCCCCCCCAGCCTTCCCTTTGTCACAGGGCCACTCCCACCTCCACACAGACCCCTAGCTGGGCTGGTTGAGGGCAGGGAGGGTGCCAGCCTCACCCACCCATCAGAGCCAAGCCTCTCTGGCTCCCACCTTGAGCTGGCAGAACAAAGCAGTGTCTTCCAGTTCAGGGACACTGCTCTCCTTAAAGCTCAGAGCAGGTGGGCCAGGCCCTGCCTCTCAGAGCAGGAGTGGGATTCCCTATCCAACTCAAGCCCCTGAGCATCAGGGATCAGAGGGACCCCACCAAAGTGACACTCTACATCACTCTCAGTGCCTCAGTTTCCCCTCTACAGTGAAAATCCCATCACTGGGCCAAACCAGAGTTGAAGTGCTGGGGTCCCACAGGTTCTGGTGGGGGAGCTGAGCCAGCTGCAAATGCCTGGTGCTCCAGAAGAGGGCAGTGATGGGCTTGTGAACACAGAGCCCAGAGCCAGCGCCCTGCAATGGACCCCAGGTCTGTGCCCCGTGTCCAGTGCTTGCTCAAGGCAGTCGGTCATCTGTGGTCCCTCGAGGGCTGCAAGCCAGCGGTGCCCTCACAGGTCCAACAGCTCCTCGCCCTCCACTGCAAGTGCTGGGGACAAGGGGGCGTCCTGGGAGGGGCTGCCCTGGCCTGGGAAGACAGCCCCGGGTGTGGAGGGCGGGGGGCGCAAGGAGGCGGAGTGCAACTCGCTGCTCTTCGAGCTCGCACGCAGGGCAGGTGGGAAGGCTGCTCTAGATCTGCAGCACCGAACACTGCTCCCCTGCCACCCCAGGACCCTGCAGTCCCCAGACTCTGGAGCAGTTGACAAAAGGCAGCCAGGGGCCAACTGTGCGGCCCTCAGGCTGCAGACCTTGTGGACTGGACACGTGCACGTGGGGTGGGGGTGGGGGGTGCGGTGCAAAGCAATGTGGCACCAGGCCACCCTGGAACATGGGGGGAAGAAAGCCGAGAATGTGATGCAACCGGCCCCACAGAGCCCCAAACAGAGCCTCAGTCCATGCCCACAGGCCTCAAAGTCAAGCGAGTTTATTCAGAAAAGGCCTCACTTGGCACCAGACTAAGAAAATGAACCCCTCCCGCTGAGGCCTCCCTCCACATATTTACAAACGTGGGGGCTCAGAGGGAGAGCCGGGTGGGGATGCAATGAGGTAAGGAGGGTTCTGAAGGCCTTGGCCTTCCCTGAGGGCAGGGCCTCAGTCCTTCTGGCGGCCACTGTAGTGACCACCAGGGAGAGGCCAGCACTGCTGGGTACCATGAAGAGCCAGCAACGGGGCCCCAGATCCCCCCACACTGGGGCCAGGCAGGGCCAGGATGCCGCTGGCTCCTGCCCCTTAAGGCTTTCCAGGTTCGACAGAAGGCTCCATCCTGGCCACCTCTGTCTCACCTCGTGAGGTCCCTGCCGCGGCAGGCCCAGGCCGGTCTGACGGCCTCCTGGGAGCACCGTGCTCCGGGCCCGCCTGGTTTTCCAGGTCGCCCTCGCCCCCATCCCACTTCTGGACCTCAGGGTGCTCCGCCGGGGCAGGACCTGGCATCTGGGCGCCACCACGGGTCACCACTTCCTTGCCCCCCGCATCCTCCTCCACCCTCCTCCGCTTCCTCACTTCATCAGCCGCGCTGGCTTCTGGGGGCTCGGGACAGGGCTGCCCGACCTCCCCTGGGTCACGGCTGCCCTGGCTGAGGGCACAGCCCTCCAGGTTCAGGGCTATCTTCTCCACCTCGGACACACCCTGGGGGCCCGGCTCCCCTGGGGCCTGCTCCCGCCTGTTGGCCTCCAACTTCCTCTTCTTGCTCTCTTTGGGGCTTGGGGGGTCGGCCTGATCCTGCTGGTACCCCTCCTGGTTTCCCGTGTCCTGGAGCTTTTCACCCAGCGGCTGGGGACCCTCAGCCGACGCGCTGTCCCCGTCCTGGTCCTTCTCTGGCCCGCAGGTCTGAGCCTGGGTGCTGGCTTCCAGGGGGGCGTCCTCCAGGGCCTTGTCTCGCTCCACCTGTCTGGGGCTGGCCAGTGCCTGGACTGTGACTTGGGGCTTGAACTTCAGCAGCTTGTCTCGGGGCCCCCACACAAACTTGCAGCGGGGCTGGAAGTGCAGCCAGGCAAAGTGCACGAGTTCACGGCGCCGGCGCCGGCAGCGCACAGCGAAGAGGAAGTAGTCCAGGGCACTCTGGCGCACGCCCGGCAGCTCATGCCGCACCAGTGTCTCCTCGAGGAAGAAGCGAGCCAGCGGGGCCTGGTAGTGCTCCAGGCCCAGCTCACCCAGCGACTTGAGGATGCGGGTGATGCGAAGGTTATTGTGGCTGCGCCTGCGGGAGGGCGTTCGGGTGGGATTCAGCCACAGCTCACCAGGGCCCAGAGCCTCCCCGGGATCTGGGATGCAGGATGACTCACGGGGACCCAAAAGGGCAGTGCGCCCTGGAGCTGTGAGGGGGGCACGTTGGCGGGGAGCTGCCCCCAGGCCAGAGGACGCCAGCTGGGCCGGGCCAGGGGGCCTGAGGCGGCAGTGTGCACTGTCCCTGCTTCCCACGGACAGAGGAGCTCACAACCCAGACCAGCTGGGCACCGTGCCATGCCACCCGGCAGGCGCTTGCAACCCGTGTGCCCCTCTCACATCTGCCTGAAACCAGCACCTTGCTGAGGCACTGGGGGCTGCACAGGAGAGCCGGTCCTCACCAGTTCAGGTTCTGGAAGCGCTTGTAGTAGTTCTGTGCCCGGCACACGGCGCCTGTGTCCCGGTCCTCCAGCTGGATGCCGTAGAAGCCAAGCATGAGCTCGTAGGCCCGGATAAGCCGCTCCCGGACCTCCTTGGAGCTTTTGAACGCCTGGAAAATACCCCCTAGCAGAGCTCAGGCAGCCGTCCCTGGACCATTCTCCCTGGGGAGGGTCAGGGTGGCCTCAGACACTGGGCCAGCCGCTGCCTCCCTGAGGGCCTGACTCATCCTCTTAGGGTAAACAGCAAGGAACACATTAACAAGTCTTGCTTTCCCTTGAGCTGCTGCAGTACCAGAGTCGAAATCCCCAAGCCATGGCATGGCTGTCTTTTCTGCGAACCTCCTCTACCTGCCACAAGGCATCGCTCACTGTCCAAGCCTCTTTGTCCCTTGTTCCCACCACTGGGTCTCTCGGGGCCTCCCCCAGCTCCCCATAGGTGGTAGCCGGCCTCAGGGAGATTGCCAGATGCTGACAGGGACACTGGGGCAGGGTGAGGGCCACTTTGGAGGGAAGAGCATCACATCTCAGGCTCCCGTGTGGCCCCATCCTGGCAGCCCGAGGTTGGTGTCGGAGGGGACCCAGGAAGGCCCGCTTCCCCAGGCCTCCCCGGCCCATCTGGGGACTCACCTCAACCTCCTTGAGTGTGAGCGGCTTGGCATGCCAGTTCACTCCCGGCTCCCGCAGAGGAAACAGCCTGTGCAGACATGGATGGTGCAGGCCCTTTAGGGGCAGGTGGCCCAGTGCAGCTCCCCGCCTTCTCTAGGGCAGAGGGGCAGGGTGCGAGTGGGCAGCCAGCATGTGCCACAGGCTGTGTGGCCGAGTCACTTGGTCACCGAGTTGGTCTGCCGGCCACCTGCTCTGGGTGCTCTGCCTTTCATCCTCTTCTCTCAGGTCACGGACACACAGTCCCATGATGCGCCCCATGACAGAGGCTCCCTATGTGCTGGCGTGGTGCCTCACTCAAGCCCAGGTCAGGCACAATGCTGCCCTGGGTGTCCCCAGGGGCTCTGAGGACTGGCTCTGACGCCACGGGCACTGACAGGCAGGCCTGCCCCATCCGCCCCAAGAGCTCAAACGCAGGCCTCCCTGTTGCCCCAACTGCATGGCTGCCACGATGACAGGCTGACAGGCTCTGGGACAGGCCTGAGTCTTTCCTTGAAGCCACTGGACCCTGTGGTGCCCAGTGATGCCCACCCACAGGTGTCTACCATCATCTGTGGTGTGGATCCGGCTCCTGGAAGGGACACCAGCGAGTAGCAGGAGGCAGCGGTGCCAGGCCCTGCCCTCCCTGATGCCTTGCCCCACACTGCCCACTCACCACTGGATGTAGGAGTGATTGTCCTCCAGGAGCTCATAGTTGTCCTTCCAGTTTTGAAGAATGTCCTCCACGAAACAGCCTACAAGCCAACAGGGATGATGGATGAAGGCCACCATGACAGGGCCTGGGGAACAGCATGGCCAAAAGTCCCCTCACCCCCAACTTCACCCTGTGAGTTTTTTAGGCCTCAGCAGGGTTATCCATGCTTCATTTGCTGCACCAATTTTGGGTGCCCAGGCCCTTGGCAGCCCCTCTGCAATTTGAAAACCGCACCCTCGCTGCTGACTGGGCAAACCTGGGTGGGGCTGGGTGGTGGCCCCAGACTCAGACTCACTTCTGCAGAAGGGAGACCTCATGGCCTAACCCAGTGTGGAACTCTGCAAACAATGCCCAGTAAACCCAACTCAGGAACACAGCTGGCCTGGGTCTGTGATGGGCCCAACACATTCTAGGCTGTGTGGGCCACACAGTCCCCGCTGCAGCCAATCTGTGTTTCGTGTTATCATGAGAAGATGAATAGGCGTGGGCAGGTGGCAGTCAGACCTTCCTGGCACTGAAATTTTAATTTCATGTAATTTTTATATCACAAAATACAAATACAGCATACTATCACCACTCCTGTTCAATATAGTTCTGCAAAGAGCCACAGCAATTAGAAAAGAGAAAGAAATAAAAGGAATGAAGATAGGAAAGGAAGAAGTTAAACTGTCATTATTTGCTTACGATATGGTACTTTACATAGAAGACCCAAAAAACTCCACCAAACGACTTCTAGACTTAATTGACAGATTCAGTAGAGCAGCTGGATATAAGGTCAACACTCAAAAAACAATAGCCTTCTTATACACAAATAGCAGACTTACTGAGAGAAATTTGGGAAACAATCCCTTTTACAATAGCATCCCCCAAAAAAGAAATATCTAGGAATTAACCTCACAAAGGAAGCAAAAGACTTCTACACTGAAAACTACAGCACTCTGAAAAAGGAGATCGAGGAGGATATAAGAAAATGGAAGGACATCCCTTGTTCCTGGGTAGGAAGAACCAATATAGTGAAAATGGCCATACTTCCAAAACTGCTATATA
>NW_004624741.1:28488954-28583362 GCF_000247695.1 Heterocephalus glaber | reverse complement strand
GTGTCTTCCCCAAAGAATTAAAAGAATCATACCACAGTGATATATGTGCACCCATGTTTATAGTGGCACAGTTTGTAATAGCTAAAGCTTGGAAACAGCTCAAGTGCCCATAGACTGGAAACTGGATAAAGAAGATGTGGTTTTTTTATAAAATGGAGTACTACACAGCCATAAAGAACAAGAAACTAGAGACATTTATAGCTCAATGGATGCAATTGAGGCCATATTCTTAAGTGAAATAAATAGGACACACATGTGTAAATACCGAATAGTTTCTCTAATGTGAGAAACTGAAAGTGTAAATAAGGATTAAAATGATTAAAATGAATAACTGATAATCTGAAATAGGAAGAAAAGGTCCAAAGGGGTAGGGGTGATGGGAGGGGAAGGGGAAAGGAAAGAAGGGAAAGGAAATATTATGAGAAAGAAAAAAAATGGAAACGAAATCTTTGTAAATAGGGAAAGGTGCACAGGGAACGGGGAAGAAATAAGAACCAAGATACATCACGTTCAGGTACAAGCACCCAGTGATAAATGTAAACGTATCGTGTACCTAAAATGTACCAATAAAAGAACTTAAGGAAAAAAAATACAAATACAAGTGGAAAAAAATTTGTAGCTTATTGGTTTGCATATATTGCTTTTCTGAGGCAGCAGCAGAGCTAGGCAGTTTGGAGAGGTGATGTGAGCAGAAAAGCCTCAAATTTACTCTCTGGCCCTTTTTTCTCCAACCTTGGCTGCCTCCAGAGGGCACTGCGAGGCTGCTGAAGCTGCTGCCAGACTGTAGGGTGCAGGCCCAGCCAGGGCCCAAGTTACTGCTACAGCTCAGTGTGTTGATTCAATATTTACCGTTAGGCAGGAAGCGGATCTCATTTCTGTAGAAACTCAAGTTGGGCATGTCCCCATTGGAGTCTCGTTCCACCAAATCCTAGAGAGCCAGAGAAAGAGGATTGAGGGACTCATCAGAAAACGGCTGTCTCTGAGTGCCTCTCGGACTCCAAATTCCGGGGAGCAGGTGTGTGCAAACCCCTGGGTCTCCCAAAGCTGACCCAAGACCCCAAAACCCAGCCTGGGCCCCTCAGTCTGCAGGTGAGGGCAAGCGGGGGTGGGGGGTTAGCGCCACCTGCACCTCCTCACCAAGGCTGGCCAGGGCTGGGGTGCTCCTGCCTCTGCACCTCCAAGCAAGCCCAGGCCTGCCTGAGATTCATGGGTACAGAGTGTGGGCCGAGGGTGACCCTCCACCCTTGCCAGACCTGCACACCTGCATCAGAAGGCTGGTGCTGGTACCGTGTTAAAGGCCAGAAGGCAGGGGCTCTGAGGCAGAGGAACACACTCTGATCAACCCGCCATTAAGGGAAGGGCAGGGATCTGAATCCACACCAGGCCCGTGCTCTGGACAAGGGACACATTCCAGAATCCCACCCAAGGCGGGATTCTGGTCGGACAGCAGACATTCTGAAAGAGGCTCTGATGGGAGGGTTTTTGTGTCTCAGGGTGCTGAGGAGGCGGCAGAGGGCTGTGGATACCTACCGGGTAGTGGTGCCGGTATCGGCACATGTCCTGCATGGCTCGCCAGTTGCGGGTCCCTGTCATCCTGGACTGGGAAGAGAAGAAAAGGATGAGACTCCCACAGAGACTCTCCCAGTCGCGGCCTGGGTCAGCTGGCAAGGAGCTGTCTTTAAGAGGAGTGGATGTTTTTCATGGTTCCTCCATTCCCCCAGCCTGGCCGCCCAGTGGGTGGATCTGGACCCTCGTGAAGTGTCCCAACCCTGCCCAGTACCAGAAGCAGCTGTGGCTGAAGCCACATATTTACCTGGCCATTCCTACCTCAGGTGTGCAGGGCCCAGACCGAGGTGCACACTTCTCAGAGTATCCACCAACAGTCTCCTGTCCCCAAGCTGCAGCTCTGCCTCCTCTCCCCAGGTTTCGGGGTCACCCTCACTTTGGTCACGGCCCAGCCCCTTACATCCCCTAGGATCCGCTAAGCCCTCAGTACTTCTTACACTATGCTCTAACTCGGCACCATCTGTGTCCCCAGGGCAGCCACACTGCCACCTACGGCTCCAGAAGGGGACCAGATGCTCTGGCTGGGTCTGATTCCCTGCCCAACCCTGTCTCCTTCGGCCAGGTGTGATAGAGATGACAGGCCCAATGGCCTGGCTTTCAGCAGGATCAGGGGCTCCTTGTTGCCCCAAACCCTTCAGACCCCACTCAGCAGGTACAGCACCTGGAGGTCCAGGGCAGGATCACAGGCAACTAGTGACAAGAATGCTAGAGAAGCCCAGGCCTGCCCCTGCTCTGTGAGAGCACCCTGCCGCGGTGGCTGGAGGATGACAGACCCGGGAAGCACACAAGAGAATGGCTTCTCCTGTCCAGGGAAACAACTGGCTCCTGGGACAAGGGAGCCCCAGGAGGAACAGGAGCCCAGGCCCCCATCCTCGCTCTGAGCCCTTCCCACCTCCAATCCCTAACCAGATGGGACTCCAGTCAGGGTCTGGACTTGTCTCCTCCTGATGGCTAAGTCAGGGCCAGTTAAAGAGGAAACCAAAACTTGGCAGAAGCCGACCCCGCCCCTCCAACCTTCCCCTTTCCCTGGGTGAGAGGATGGCCAGCAGCAGCCGGCACGGCTGGGAGCAGGGCCAGGCAACAGGTGCACGCTTGACAAGGCCCAGAACTGAAACAGCCTCTTCAGGGTCCCACCAGGGCCGCAGGGGAGGCTGAGGGGGCCAGCGGTGGAAGGGACCGAAGTGCCCCCAACTCACCAGCAGGAGACAGAGGGAAAGGACCAGAGATCACAGGCACCTTGTAGTCAAGGCCTGATACTGCTTCCAGAGCATGGCTGATGAACAACAGCCGAGAGGCTTCACCTCACATCAGAGCCCCCTGGCGGGCACAGGCACAGCCCAAGCCTACCTGTGACCCTGGCCCCTGCCCACCTGATGCCCATCCCGAAGCTCCTGAGCTGGCCTGCAGCACTGCAGGTATGGTGGAGGCACAGGGCAGCGCTGGGCTTCCGGGTAGGCTCAAGAGCCCCTCCATGTCCCCTGGCCACTCCACTGACCACTCCACAAGGAGATAAACAGGAAACCAGTGGTCTCTGCCACGGGAAAATCCACCCTGGAAAGCGTAGGCCAAGATCCCAGACTTTCTGCCCCCGACTCCGTCCCAGGACCCCCAGCTTCACAAAACTTCTAACGGACTAACTGCTGGCAACAAAAGTAGCCCCAGGAAAGACAAACACCAGTGCAACAGAAGTAACCAGTGGCAGGGCCTCCGCCCGGTCGTCACGCGAGGGAAGCCTTCCAGGCCCCGGTCCAGGGCGCCCCGGGCTCAGCCCTCGCCTGGGGGGTGGGCGCGGCAACCCACGGGGGGGGGGGGGGGGGAGACGAGCCTTCCAGCCCCGCCAAGAGGGAGGTAGTCGACTCTTAAGAGGTTGGATGCCGGAAACGCGTGACCAGAGGGGGCGTGGGTGGGATCTACTTAGATGACAGCCACCAGGGCTGGATGTAGGACGTGACAAAGACAAGCGAGGATGTGCTCGAGGCACCCTGAAAAATGCCGCCCACGCTGGAACGCAGCCCTCGGGGGCGCTGGGCTGCCGTCACCCACGCAGGCCCTCAGCCCTCGGCGGCCAGGGCGGCCTCGGGCCCGCGTCGGCGGCCTCCGGCCTGCGAGCCCTCCGCGCCCACCTGGAGCGAGCCCGGCCAGGCCGCCCGCGGGCCCTCGTCCTCGTCCACGTCCTCGTCCGCGCCCTCGTCCGCGTTGCTCGCGTCGCCCGCGTCGCCCGCGTCGCCCGCGTCGACCGCGCTGGCCTCCGCGCCGTCCTCCGCCGCTTCGTCCTCCTCCCAAGTGGAGTCGCAGTCCGGGTCGTCCATGCTCAGAGGGCGGTAGCTCCGCTCGCAGCGGAAGCGAAAGCGAAAGAAGAGGAAGCGCGGGGCGGGGAGGGGCGGGGCGGGGGCGGGGTGGCTTCAGACTCCGCCCGCGTCCGCAGCTGAAGATGACCCCGGGTAGGCCGGGTTGCATCCGGGTGCAGCCCCTCGGAGCACCCCACCCTGTCGCGCCCGCGGAGGGACGACCTCGCGAGAATAGTTCTTCCTCCCTAGAAGGGATCCCTTTCTCCCCCCCCCCCGCCCCGCTTCCTCCCCCTGGGGGCGCTGTCAGCTTCCCAGGGCTGCTGGGGGTGCCTCCCCAGTCCAGTCTGGGCCTTGCTTCTCCAGGGCCGTCATGTGCGGTGTCACGGGAGGCCTGGTGGGCGTGGGAGAACATCCCTCACCCTGGCAGTGTCTCGGTTACCCATGAGGGCAGTCAGGGGTTCCACACTCACAGGGAGGGAGCACCCCGTCTTGGAGGCCAGGAGGCAGGGGATAGTCCAACACAGGCGGAGAGGAGTGGAGCGGGTCCTGGGGCGCCCCGGGGGCCGGAGGTGGCCGCCCTCTGTCCACGCTGCAGACTGAACAGCCGGAAATCAGCCAGCTGCAGTTTCCCAGCAATGGTGGGACCCTTGCTTCACCTGCATCTGCGGAGGGGCCACCTGGAAACTATCGTGCCACCCTCTTGTTTCCAAAATCCTAGGTGAAGCTCAGATCTGAACCTTGGGTTTGGCCATAACTGCTGGGGACCTGCGTTCTGCGTGAAGGGAAGGCCAGCCCAGCCCCACTGGGATGCTCGACGCCTGTGAGGGCCAGTGGCACTGTGAACTGAATACAGCCAGTCAGGTGTAGCCATGGGAACACTGTAAGGCCTTTCTGTGTGCTGGCCCCTGGCCTTGGTGACCTCTTTTGCACTGGGGATCCAACTCAGGACCTTGTGCTTGAGAGGCAGGCGGCGGCACCACTGAGCTACACCCTGGCCCTTGCTGACATCTTGTCCTGTAACACTCTCTCCTGATGGGCACCTGGCCCGTGCTGCCTTATGTTCTAAAAGGTCAGCAGTGAAGCCCTGGAGCTACAGGGCTCTGGACAGGCCTGCAAGTTGCACCCTGCAGCAGTAAGTGTGGCCTTGTTATGTGAATGAAACCTGGACCTGAGTGTACCGTCATGTGTACCAGGAGCTTCCAGCGGGCGTCAAGGGTGTGACAGCTGTTCAGGGTCTGGCTGGTCTGGGAGCACTTGGGTGGAAGGCTGCCCTGCCACTGCCCAGAAAGTGGCAAGACAGTCGTACTGTGTGCTGACAAGACCTCTCTCAGGGGACAGCACCCCCTGCTGCCTGCCGCCAGTACAGCTGCTACAGAACCAGGTTCTGAGTTGTTTCTAAGGCATCGCGCAGCCTTTTACAAACATAACCGAACCAAGGTGCACATTACCTGTCCTTGGGTATGTTTTGTGCAGAACTCGTCTCCGGGGAGCCCCTGTCTCAGCGTTGAGAATTCCTCAGCACTCTGGCGGTGCCCAGGGTGGCTCGGCTTTCCAGATGGTTCTGCTGCCCTTGCTGGGAGGGGCCCTGGGAAGGGTCACACATGTCGCTCCCAGTCATGCAGGAAAGGAGTCATCTTTGCACATGATTGCTTGTGGCTGAGCCCAAGAGTGGTGGAGGTGAGCTCAGGTTAGAAGTGCCTGGGCATTTCCTTCAGACTGAAACAGCTGCATTCTCGAGCCACATTATTTGGCCCAAGGATGTCCTGCCCCAGTTCTGGAAGCTGTTATTGCTCATGCTGTTTGATTCCTGCTGTGGGGGAGAAGTGGAGGCAACTGTCCCTTCCAGATGGCCCCTGGAGCAGACTGGGAGAGGGGAAGCCATACCCACCTGATACTGAATACCCACTCTGAGTGGAAATGATTGTCCCCTACCAGGAAGATGTCTTCATGGTCCCGGGTGTCTCTGGCACAATAAAGTGCCTCTACTGAGATTTTCAGTCTCAGCATTAACAATGGCTTTCAACAATTAACACCTTTCAAGTATGAATTGCACAACTGCTTCTCTTTGTTCTATAGCCAGTGGCATTCCTTCTTAGCAATAGGTTTGGTGGGGTACACATAAACCTCTGAATTCCAGATCTTGCCCCCAGGCCAGGAGAGTGAGTACAGGTCCTGATGGGCTCCAGCTCACACTACTCAGTGTTCGTGAATTCTACTTGGTCAACCTTATATTCTAGCACAGCAAGACCTTTACCGCCCTACAGGGATGTCAAGCTGGAATGTCTATGTCCAACCACGTGGACCTCTCAGGAAATGTGGCCAGATGGGGTGCTGGGACGGTGGGGTATGCCTGCTGCTAGTCAGGCAGGAGACGGTGCAATAACTGAACAAGGCAGATCTGACTTGTTGACTGGGCTTTCCCAGCATGTTCTGAGTCCCTGGAGATGCTGCTTCAGATGTGGGTGTAGAATAGTGAGCCTGGCTGGAGTGTGCCCTTCCTAGTTATCCCATGCCACCCCTCATGGTCACCATCTGCTCCCCATTTCCCCTACTTATTCTGGACTCCTCGAAGCCAGGCTTCTATCATGGACCATGAGTCCAGCAGCCAGACCAGGCACAGAAATAGGCATTGAGTAAGGGCCAACCCTCAAGGAGAGGTCATGCAGCAGCAGACACTGCACAAGGGAGACCCTGCCCTTGGACAGGCCTAGAGTGGCCTCCACCCAGCTGGTTCCCAGACCTTGCTGCAGTGCTGACCACCCTGCTGTCCCTCCTGGACAGGTGGTCTGACTGCAGGTGTGTAACTGGGGTGAGCAAGGAGTTCACTGAGAAGTTCACTGGGACTTCATCTCGGACAGGGCAGGGTTCTATCTTCAGCTCCCACTGCATGTGGCAGGGTGTGACCCACAGTGTGGATCTGTTTAGGCTCTACAGAAGGCTAGACCCATGGTCTAGTCCCGGAGTACGGAAGGGAAGGCTGGGAGACTGGCAGCTTCCCAGGATGAAATCCTTCGTGTCCCGCAGGATGCTGTCGGGAAGCCAGACCCAGTGTTACGTTGAAGGGTGCTCGAGTGAAGGCTGCAGGCTGCGTAGGGCTCCTCATTTCTCGCTGCTCAGGTCTCCGAAGATGGCAGGATGACCAACCAGGGCAGTGAGGTCTGGCCGATGAGCATGTCTCCTCACAGTGGCAGGACTTGGCTTAGTGAATGGCCAGCAGTCTCAGGCCCAGTGCCCAGAAAGCAGTGCACAGGGGGCAGCATCTGGTGCCCCGGGCACTGGGGTCTTTCTTCTCTCCCTTGTGCAGTTTCAAGTGCTTGTCGGGTTCAACAAAGTAACCACACAGGCCTGTTACTGTTTTGCACATTGTAGCAGGTTATGTTACATTGTCTAAGTGGGCTCTTCAGTTACATCAATGAAACTTCCCACTGCATAAAAAGCTAACCTATTTTGATATCAAAAGCACATGACTCCAGGTTGACTTTTTTTGTGCTTTAATGTTCGAAGCCAAATGAAGTGTACCCCAGGCGACACTGGGGCCACCACCGCCCCAGCCCAATGGTTGTGCTTTCTCCTCCACTCCCTCATTTGGTCTTTTCACAAGTCACTGGAATTACAAAAATAACCACTACAAATTCTCTGTATCTGGCATATAAAAACTGAGCAAAAAGTATCTCAGTAGTTGTTACCTTGAAACAAAACATCTCAGAAAAAATACAACAGGTTTAACTTCTGCAGTATTTTTGCTCATATAAAACACTAGTATAAAATAGGCTTCTTAAAAATTAAATAGTGAAATACCAACCAAATTATATACATCATTACAGTACGAGTGAATGAGGCAGAATATCCAGTCCTTAGGTTCTCAGTTGGGGGTGTCCACCAAGACAAGTAAGGTGATGTCCTGGGCCACATTCTCCTGATGTCCCCGTCAGGGCAGAGGGGAGCCTTAGAGGGCCAAACAAATGCAGAGTGGGCATCCAGGAAACACCAGTGGCTCATCTGAGGACCAAGTGGACATGCTGTTTTATTGCTTGCTGATTCAAGTCTTCTCCTGGCCCCGGGCCCCATTCTCCTCCATGAGGCGGGCACAGGTGGACACCCTGGGATGAGGCAGAATGTGGACTCTGCTGCCTCAACATCCAAGCTGGGTTGACCCCGGTCTTTCAGGTCCATGAGTCCACCGGTGGTCTGACAACATGATGGAAACCTCCATGCATGTCCCTGCTAGATGAACACGTTTGCCGAGGGCCTGAGGTCAGGCAGCAGTAGCCGGAAGCATCAGGATGATTCTGCTGCCCCCCTGGGGATGAGATGTCTATGTCCGGCGCCGCTTGGCAGCACTGGGGCTAGAGGGGTTACTGTTTGCTGTCAGCACTTTGTCGGTGACCCGGCTACGCTTCCGCTTGTCTGCCCCTTCTTTGCACCCCAAGTCTGAAGAGTTCTTCTCTTTGTCTTTGCTGGATTTTTCTGTTGCTTTCCCCAAGCTCCCTGAAGATGAAAAAACTGAGAAACAAAATCATTTTGCTGAAAACAGAATATTCAGAATCTGTTTATCTTCCTGTTCAGTTAGAAAAACCAGAATTTATGCACATGACCCCCTGAACACAACAGGACTCCTCCTGGGTGGGGGACCCTGACACATGGGCCTGATCCTCTTGAGGGCTCGGGGTGTCACATGCTCAGGCTTCCAGGCTCTGCCGGGACGTCAAATGAGGGGGCAGCTGAGCACCTGGCTCCTTGCACAGGCTGTCAGGGGTCCTGCACTGAGGACCCGCACCGTGCCGGCCTCTAACTGGAGCCTCCACCTTGCACTTTATGGCCACCTGACCCTGCCCTGCATGTGGGAGGCCTTTCTGGCTGTGGAGACGGTGCTGTGGCCCAAAGGGCACCGGAGGGTGAGCAGCTCCACACTTACCATCGTCAGCCCCATTGTGGGGGTCCACGTCTTCCTTCATCTCCTCTTTCATTTCCTCCTCGATGGTCACTTTTCCTGTGGAGGAGACGGCTGACGTTCACTGGAAGCCCTCGGTGATGGCCAGCACTGGGGACGGTCAGGTCAGCACTGCCCAACTCTTGCTGCCCACACAGGTCTTGGTGTCTCGAACAAAGTCCTCCCCACCCTGCAGGTTCCCAAGACCTCCCATGTACAGGTAGAGGTGGGGCCTGAGCAGGACCCTCACACCTCCCCGAAAGTCCCTGACCTCCACCCTGACCGCCCCACTGCTGGCCGAGGTCTGGCCTTTGGTATTCCCAGACCTGACCTCATCCAAGCCTCACCTTCTCGGACCTCTTGAATGATCTCTTCAGGAAGGACGAAGTTCCTTTCTGGATTCGGGAAGGGAAGAATCTCAGACTCATGCTAAGGAAGAGCAGAGCATTTTGTATTCAAACGAAACAAAGGAAATGTGACATTAGCAGGTCACTAAAGACATATGGAGGTAGCTAGTGAGCAGTGGGTGAGCACCACAACTACTGCAGGCTGCGAGTGGGTGGCACTCAGGGTGAAGGCCCTTCTTCCTTCCACCTGCAGTGTCCACCATGGCTGGGCTTTCTGGTCACACAGGAAGGACTAGACTAGCCAGATGGGCTAGCACCACTGAGGACTGAGGATACAGCAGCCTGTTGGCACACACTAAAGCGTGGCTCACCACTACGGCCTTCTCAGCAGGAGACTGCTTTCCCAAAGGGTGTCCAGCAAGCGGTGACACTGAGGAAAGCTCACAGGTGCCTCTTGTTCCTGTCCACGTGGCAGGAGCCCACAGACCCTGAGGGCATCAGCAGAAAAAGCCACGTGCATGGAGAGCCGACAAGGAAGGCAAGGCAAATGCAGCAAGGTCACCAAGGCTGACTGGGGTTCCTCAGGTCACACAGATTAGAGGGCATTGGACCACTGAACCACAGAAGACTGAGCTGGCAGGAAGAGCCCCTGGGCTGGGAGGGGATCAGGTGACAGGGGTTCTATCAGCAGCCTGGATGCTGCACAAAGCCAGGCAGTACCTGTCAAGGTGCTGTACACCAGAGGAGGGGACAGTCTGGTCTTGCAGGCCACTGTGCCCTCTGAGCCAGCACCTGTGCCTGTCTCAGGCTTTGGCACTGTCTCTCTGTCTTCCCCAAAGACAAGCACAGTGCTGCACTGATCTCTCTGAATCTTAGTACAGGAAGTGTCTGAAAACCAGTGCCCACAAATGACCCCACAAAATGTTAAGCCACTAGCCAGGGGAGTCAAGACAGTGGGCTTCTGACACTGCAGGCAGTGCCCAGGAATCAGCACCTGACTGATGCAATGTACAGTCAGGAGCGAGCATGATCCAGGATATGCAGTTTAGCAATTTGGGGCATCTGGGTTACCAAGTGCTGGTAACCCAGTGCCAACCCCACAGAATGTCCTCAACATGGGTTCCAATTCTCTCTGCCCTTTTTCTAGAGCTATGAGAGAGGGATGCACAGGGTTTGCCCGAGGGAAAGTGTTGTCAAACTCGTACCCAGGTCCAAACAGGAGGACTAGTGTGGCTCCAGGTCCAGGAAGAGGTGCAGACTCTGCTTCCACCAGCACTCCTCTTCTGGGCACGTGGCTCCCAGCCCCAGCTCACACCCCAGGAACACTCACTCTGACTTTCTGGACCTACCACCCTCTGCTGCCACAGGTCTGTGACATCTGCCCTTTTTCTGCCAGGAACATCCACTTTTTTCTCCCCGACACCTCGATGACCTAGTTAACCTGCTCACTTATCAGACACTAACAGCCCTCCTGGCCAACCTGGTTATCTAGTTAACCTGCTTACCAATCAGACACTGTTAGCTCTGAGCTCGGTGAAGACAGGGCCTTTATCTGTCTGGCTCCCACTGAAGCTGCTTTACCTTACAATGATGCAGGTAAGGTTGCCCTCTACCTACACTTCTGGGTCACCCAAACACTGACAACCAGGGGCCTGTGCCTCTGTATCCCCACTTGTCCCTGTAGTGGGTGGCTTTCCCCAGGGTCTCAGATTCCCAGTTACTCCCTGGAGACTTCTGCTGACTGCCCAATCTAAAGTAGGGTTCCTGAAAAAGCAACCAGCTACCCTCACTAGGTTGGTGCTTTTCATAGCACTGCTGAGCTCTCTCATTAATGACTTGTTGTGAGAACCAGGACTCATGTGTTGGGCCACCTGCAGCTCTGCCCAGCAAACCCCCATATGCCCAGTAGTGGGCATGCTCCAGCCCACTGGCTCTGACCTTTGGAGTACAGGGTGTGGGGCCTCCTGTCTCCCCAACGCACCCCAAGACTGGGGGAGTAGGAGTGCAGCTCACCAGTGCCTGCATGTCATACATAGTGCTCAGATGGTCCCAGATGACCTTGGACGGAACCTGTCGCCCAATATTCTGGCTGAACTTGTCCCGGATACAGATCATGTGGAAGTGCCGGTTCACACCTGTGGGAGGAGGGGCAGGACAGCAGGTGAAGGGGTGGGAGAGGGAGGGGAGGAGGCAGGGACTGTGCTCAGCCCGGGGAATGATCGGGTGAGGCAGGCCTGGTGCAGTAGGGTGTGGGGTGCAAGACACGGGCGCCAGGGCGGGGGTAGTGACAGGAGGGGGAGGCCTACAGGACAGGCCAAGCGGGGGACAGGAATAGCGGGAGTGATGGGGGAGGGCAAGGGTGGGGGATGTTAAGGGATGCGACGTGCAGGGAGCGGGGGTGTGGGGAGGAGTGCAGGAGTCCGTGGGTGTGGGGACACTGAAAGGAGCAAGGGCATCTCCGGGCTTAGGGAGGGCAAGGGCGTCCAAGATGTGGGGTCACGAGAGCAGAAAAGGCAGGGCCGCCTCGAGGCGGCGGGTCGCAGGCCAGGCAGTCTGGGGGCGTCCGGCGCCGGCACAGGCCCCGCCCCGCCCCGCCGGTTGCGGCCGCCCCGCCCCCACGCGGGTCCGCGGCCGGCGCTCACCGACGGGCTTGTGGCCCAGCATGGCGTGGAAGAGGCACACCTCCACCTCGGGGCTCCACACCACCGTCTCCTCCGCCGGGCTCGTGGCCGCTTCCCCCGGCCCCTTGTCGCCAGCGGCACCCCCGCCGCCCACCTCGGCCTCCCCCATGGCCGCCGGCGAGCGACGAGCGCCCAGCGCGAGCCGGCGCGGCCACGAGCTCCGCGCAGGCGCACTTGCAGGCCAGCGGGAGCGCGCTCGGCGTTGGCGCAGGCGCGACGAAGGATTGGCCTCCGGCGTGTGCCCGCTGCGCCCCCTGGCGGCGCATCCCACCCGCCGGACGATTCCCTCCTTCGCGGGGCGGGCGGCGGTGCCTCGCGAGTACTTAAAAAAGTATTAAAGCACAATTTGAAAAAACCTGCATCAAAACAGCAAACTAAAAAACTTTATGCGTCAAAGGACACTACCCACTAAGTGGGAGGAAATACTTTCAAATCATAAGGAACTTGTAGCCAGAATACATAAAGTCCTCCAAAGAATCCAGACACGTAATACATGAGTTTGCTGGAAGCCTCCAGGGTGCGCAGATGGTCACTAGGCCTGCGGGCCCGGTCCCGGGGGAAGCGGGTGGACGTGGGTGGCGACTGCGGGGAGGTCCCATTCCAGGTGCCTGGTGATGCGTGCTCGACAGGCTGCGGCCGTGGAGCCCTATCTGGTCAGTCGTGAACATGCCCACGGCCCCTCAATGGACTTGTTTAAACCCGGACAACTGACAGTTCCGGCAGGAGCAGGCGCGCGGGCCCTGGACGAGCCCAAAGTTGAAGCCCCTGGGCCAGGGGCGAGGGCTCTAGGACCTGTGCCGCTGGCCTCCGCTTCCGCGCCTGCGCCTCGGCGCTCTGGGGGATGCGGCCGTCGGGGGTCGACGCCGCGCGAGCTCAGGCAGGTGTGACGCCAGGGTGGGCGGGGCAGAGGTGGGGGCCGAGGTGGGCGGGGCCGGGAGGGGCGGGGCGGTCCTGCTCAGTCCCGCGGAATTCACAGCCGCTCCCGGCCCCGCCCCTTAGCCGCCTTTTCCCGGGGCCACGGCCGCCGAGGGCGCTCGGCGGAGCTGCGCGGGAGACTTGACCTTCAACAATGTGTACCAACTCCCCGCGACAAATGTAGTCATTATGCACCTCACATATGTACTAGTAAAAAAAATTTAAAACATTCTGAAGAGACATTTCAGGCAAACACTGTGGAGACTTTATTTGAATCCTCGTCCAAATAAACAAAGTGGATGAAAAGCTTGCATTATGTCTGCTTTACACTTAGCAGGTCTTAGGTTTGAGTCCCAGTGAAACTATGGCTGGGAAGTAACATTCAGCTGTGCATTGTGGCGCAAACATGTCATCCCAGCACCCTGGGAGGCCGAGGCAGGAAGACTGCAAGCTTGAACCAGCCAGGGCAGTTAAGCAAGACCCTATCTCAGCATGATTTTTAAGAGCCAGGTAATGTAGCTCGGTGTGAGGCCCTAGGTTCCAGCTCCAGTACTACAAAAACAAAGCAACAGCAGCTCATGTGGACTCTAGGGTCCTGCCTCCTGGTCTTCATGCCTCCTGGTCTCTTGTCTGGCTCTTCGGCCCCCAGCGGTGTGAGCCAGCAAGGTAGGGCCGTGGGCCTCTGCCCTTTCTTAGGCAGGGGCTGACAGCAGCCCAGTGCTACTGGGCTCTGATGAGGGCTGGCCGGCTCCTTGCCCTGGCCACTCCTTGGGTCTCTAGCAGCTGGAAGTGCTGGCCCTCGGCAGGCGCTGGCTCCACTCAACCTCCCTCCGAATGGCTCAGGGACTCAGGACCAACTGGGCAGGCTGCCAGACTCCTTCTCACGGTGCCAGGGCAGAGGCAGGGCCCAGTGTAGCTTTCTTAGGGGCCCAGAGCAGAGCTGCAGTGTGGTGTGCCTCGTCCCTGCTCGTTCTGACCACAGCTGGACCTGGTTCCTGCCCTCCACTGCCCAGCATGAGGGACTTGCCCAGGCCAGGACTAAGTACAGCCCACAGCTTCTCAGCCAGGCGTGCACTGCCGGCGGGGTCCGGGAGGCCCTCCCCATTACTCTCTTGCTGTTTCCTGGGCACTGCTGGGCCTGCCCTGAGCTGGACAGGGCTCTGTGCCACCCCCACTGCCTCTGCAGGTGCGGTGCCCTGTCTAAGAGCCTCCTCCCGCCGAGAGCTTCCCTCAGCTCCCCCCGCCGCCATCCTCTGGGGCTGGGCTGGTCCCCTGACCTCTCATGCCCACCCTGTGACAGCTGCGGCTGAGCGCTGTCCCACTGGCGGTGGGTGTCTGTCTGGCTCCTTTTGCTGACAGATCCCAGGATGTGTGTCTGGCACTCAGGCTCCATGCACCGAGACAGGCTGCACCATTTGGCGAGCAACTCTTCTTCTTTACCTGAAGCCGAACAGGTACATGTGAGGTGGAACCCACAGGCGTGGGCTTCCTGCCAGGTATCAGGGCGGGGCCGGCACCGGCCAGCTATGGGCTCTGCCTGCTGCACTGTGACTTGGCTGAATCTCCAGTTTTCACAAATGCACGGGCACAGCTGGAGCCAGGTACAAGCAGCATTGAGGAACTTGAGCCCAAGAGCAGACTGAGCCTGTGGGTGCTCTGGTCTCTGTGTGACCCCTGTTGAGCCCAGGACACACGAAGGGTGACACTTAGTTAGGTTCCCATCCCGCATGTTGGGTGTCTGGGTATCCAGGGGTCAAAATAAAACAGGGCCAGAAGCTTGCAAACCGAAGTACAATGGCAAGGTAAGACAACAAGAGTGTTCGCAGAGCCCACCTGTAAGAGAGGCCCTGTTGGGCAGCGAATGAACAGCACCAGGGCCAAACCCTTCCCTGACCATGCCGGCGAGCGGAGCCATCACCTGGGGGTTAAAGTGCGCTGCCTGGGCAGGGGTTATCCTGGTAATTTACTGAGCAATGCCCAGTGCACATGCTCGGGCAGGCAGGACTGAGAAGCCGTGGGGTTTGGAGACACGCGGCTTAACACCGTGAGCTGTTCTTACTTCGGGCACCTCGGAGGCCTGGATGCTGGTAGGGGTGGCCAGACCAGAGGGCTCTTCTGGATGCTCGGGCCACCTAGACCAGGGGGCTCCTGGTGTACACTGCAGGGATGGCGGTGGACATAAGAAAGATAATTAAAAAGACCTCGGATTTTCTTTTCATCTTGACAGTGGCCCCTTTGGGTCCCATTTACCTGCACAGGTCCACCATAACACCTCGATGGACATCAGGGGCAACGTCCAGGGCCTGGGGAAAGGTGAGGTACCACGAGGGCGGCAGAGCCGGGGTGTGGAACGAGGGAGGGGCTTCGGCACCATGCGTGGCCACCGGCATTGGCTCACAGGAGAGGAACTCGTTCCAAGGTGAGGATCAGCATCCAGGCCCTGGTGGACTCAGAGAAGTCAGCCTGGAGCCAGAAGCAGGAAAGATCCAAAGAAATGCCTGAGCGGCAGAAGTGTTTTAAGAAGAGATCAGTCCATACAGCCAGCATCTCTGCATCTGCCACGTAGCCGTAAGGTTACGAAAGGGTAACAGTGGCTTTTTGGGTGGGGCAGGTGGGGTAGAGTGCAGGGCCCTTTCCTGTGTGTCCTTTAGTAGGAGCTGGTTTCTGAAGCACATCAATGGCTATCCTATTTAGAAAATTAAATGAAAAACTCTAGAGGGTAATGTATCATTTGCAATAGTAAATAAGCAAAGCTGGCTGGGCATCGTGGCACATGCCTATCAACCCAGAACACTAGGAGGCTGAGGCAGGAGGATTGAAGTTTTGAGCCTGGGCAACTTAGTGACTTAGTGAGACCCTTTCAATAAAAATCAAAAATATGGGGCCAGGGATTTAGCTTGGTGGTTCTGCCACCTGCCTCAAAAGCGTTTGATCCCCAGTACCAAAACATAAAAGATAAAAAAGGGCTGGCAATGTAGCTCAGTGTAAAGGCCCTTGGTTCAATCCCCAGGACCGAGAGAGAGAGAGAGAGAGAGAGAGAGAGAGAGAGAGAAGAGAGGCAAGAGGCAGGCAGGAGGCCTGGCCCCCTTGGGCTGTCTGCATTTAGACATGTGCTCAGCAGGTCCCTCTTGGCCACCCACCTGCTCCACACTGTGCCGCGGGTCCGGCTGGGCAATCATCAGCAGCAACTCTTCCCCTCCCGTCCTGTCTCCATGAGGCAGTGCTGAGTGCATGCCCTCTTGAAAGGAGTTAGAGGCTATAGGGGAAGGGACCTGACCACACTCCCCTGTCAAGGCCAGAGCCAGAATGGCCTGGGGGAGGCCTGGCTCCGGCCGCCCCACCTCTCTCCCTGCCCAGGACTTCGCAGGCCTTGCCAGCCCCACCACTGTCTCTCTCTTGCCAGCTCCCAGGTCACCGAGGGTCCTGCTTGGTCCCCACGGTCACGAGCCAGCACTTCTCACATGTCAAGCATTTTTGTGGAGTGTCACCCAAATCACTGGTGACAGTTGTTCAGTGTTTCCTGCCAGGCGGCTGCCTGGGTCCAGGGGCCCAGGGCTGGGTCTGGCTTTGCCCCTGTGCGCTACCTCCCACCCATGGCCCAGAGCAAAGTCACCACTTGTTGATGGACTGACAAACCAGCCGACCCACTGATTTGCTCCGTACTGGGTGGAAAGAATGGCCCACACTCTTCGATCCACGCTCTTGAACTGGCTTCACAGATGGCCTCTCAAGTGTCTTGATCCCGGGGTGGGGGAGGGTCCAGGCCCAGGCTCTCCCGTGGTCAACGTTATGCAGGCCCTGGCTGCTGCCAGTCCGAGTGTGAATCAGCACCCATGTCAGCCCTGGGTCCTCGAGTGGGAGCTGATGCCGGCAGGGCAGTGACGTTGCTGACAGGGGTGCTTGTCCCTGCTTCCGTGGGGACACCTCAGTCTTGGTCGGGAGAGCTGGGTCCAGCAGGAGCGTTCGGAAGGATTGGAAGGACACCTTATGTGTCCACATAGCCATGTGCACACTGTGGCTCTGGAGAGCTGCTCCCGCCACACTGGGCTGGGCCCACACCGGAGCCCTGGCTTCTGGTCACCCAAGTGCGCTGCTTGGACACGGGCTACCCTCTGGCCTTAGCTGGACCTCTGGGTTCAGGTGGCTATGCTATCCTCTCTCCTCGGCTGAGGGGCCCAACTGGACAGCCTCCAAGTCCCCCTCCCTGCTCCAGGTCTTGAGTCTCGCCCTTGTGAACATGCAGCCTGAGAGGCCTGGCCAACTCCCGTACACCCCACCCCCTTCTTCTCTGGGGAAAACTAATGAGAGCGAAGTCCTGGACTGATTATTTCTCCTCTCACCGAAGTAGCCTGAGGTTTTAGAGAAATGAGAAGTTGGGCTTTGAGGAAACCCACTGACCAACGGTCACTACATGACTGCCCCAGGCCTGCCAACCAAGGCCTGCAGGGGATGTGCTGTGCCTGTAGGGGCGCTTGCCACCCACATTTGAACCCAAACTGGTTCCTGGCTCAAACTCACAGCAGGAACCCAATGAAGGCGGAGCTTCCTGCTCCCTCAGCCGGGCCCATCCCGGGCTGTGCTCTGCACTGTGAGAAGAAACCCAGGTCTTCAGATGTGGCCTCAGGAATGGCTATGATGCCCTGAAGGCAGGCGTGTGCCTCTGGGCTCGGCAGGCTTTTGCCTCCAGGGTCCCAACTCCAAGAGGGGCCAGCACCCCACCTAGCCCTCACAGGCCTCTGGAGCAGGGTTGGGGCACCAGCCAGCTGCCTTTATTATCTTCTGCTTGTCCAGTTCTGTGGGAATGTCATGTTCACTGGCTATGGTGGGATGTGTTGCCTTCCACGTTCTCGTCACAGGCCCTGAGCCTGGCTTGGTGGAACAGCCCATCCCAGTGCTCTGGGAGGCAGAGGCAGGAGGCTCACAAGTTTGAGCCAGCCTGGGTAACTTAACAACTTAGTGAGACCCTGCCTCAAAATAAACAGTTTAAAAGGGGGAGGGGCTAGGGATGTAGCTCAGCGGGAGGCCCACTGAGACCGACCTTTAGTACCTCAAATAAAACAGAACAAAACAAAACAGAAACACAAAAACCTAGACTCTGCTGGAAGGCCCTTTGTGTAACTGCAAAGGTGACTTTGAGAGCAGAGTAGCCCAGCCTGAGGTGGCCAGAGACCAGCGGGCAGGAGCCAAGCTGTCCCGGGACAGGAAGGGTCTCTGCCCCTCTGGGCCAGGGCCATGTCCACATGTCATTTACTTCTCACGGAAAGCCCCACAGCAGGGCCCCTATTGACCCCATAGCAGATGGGGAAATTGAGGGGTAACCATTCTGCTATAGCGGGTGGGGAAGCTGGGCTGTGCCCTTCTCCCCTCTGAAAGTGCTGCATCCAGGGGTGGCTGCTGCATCCCACCTGGCCCTGACCAACTCCATTCAGTGGCCCCAGAGAGCCCCGACTGGTTTCCTGTGGACGGGGCACTATCGGCGAGCCGAGGGCAGTGGACAGAGCAGGGTGAAGGCTGGGGGCTGCCCTGGAGGGCCCTGCGCAAGGACAGCAGCTCTAGCCTGGACAGGGTGGGCGAAAGTGGGCACAGGGCTGCCGTGGACATGGGCTTCTCGGGCTCTCGGCCCCTCAGCCTCAGGGGCTGGCGTCTGTCGCTGTTGGCTTTGAAGGTTTCTCCCCAGTATGACTCAGAGCTGACTCCAGCTAGCCCTCTGCCCTGCAGGCCTGCCTCCCGGTTATGTTCCTGACATTAAGCTTTTACACAGCAGCCTTAGCCGATGTCATTCTGTTACTCTCAGCTTCTCGGATTCCTAGAGCCCAGGACAATTACAGGCTCAAAGCACCGCCGGAAAGGTGGTGGGACAGCCACCAAATGCTGCCCAGGCTGTGTCGGGGTCACTAATCATCATAGACCGGCCCGTTCCGAGGGGACTCGGCAGGGCCGAAGGAACTTCAAAGGACAGAATGTCCCGGCGGGGAGCTTGGCTCCCAGAAGCTGCTCTGCTTCCTCACTGCACACTCGGCACAAGGCAGAGTGGCCAGAGCTCTGGAAAAGGAGCCATTCTTACAGGCAGCCCCACAGCAGCTTGGCTTCGGCACTGGAGGCTGATGCAGGCAGAGGCTGGCTTGGGTGGAGTGGAGAGGACAGACAGAGGTGGCACGATGTCGGCCAGGCTTGCTGTGTGCCTGCTGCAGCCAGGCAGAAGGATGACATCTCCCAACTTGGAGACAGACTCAGAGCAGAGTCGGAGTGTGGACCAGATCCATAAAGACAGAGTCCAAAGGGAAGATGCTGGCAGCCAAGAGCCCCAGGGCTTGCCCACGGCTTGGGGCGCCAGGACAGTGAGTCTGGAGGTCACGGTGCACACTGCACCTGGGCTGGTCAGCCGGCAGGACAGAGGCGGCGTGGGACACGGGCGGGAGAGCTCGGGGTGCCGAGCTCCGTCCTGCTCTAAGACAGAGCACTGCTTTCTTAGAAAACGATGCTTGCATCATGGTCGCATCAAGTGCTGCTCATTCTCTGCCTGGTTAGGTGAATGGACACTCGGCAAAAAGGAGGTCTTGTATGTGAGTGAGCAGTAGCGGATGTCGTGGATCCTCAGCAGGACGGCAGCACGGTGGAAACGCAGGGTGGGCGGTCCCAGCTCATAAAGTTACAAGGCTGCACATGGAAGATGTAAAATACGACTACAGCTAAGACAAAACTGGGGAGTGGAAGCAGAGCTAGGAAGGAGCATGAACACCCCAAATGTGTTATCTTCCTCAGCCTTGTCTCTACATCAGAGACACCCGAGAGCAGGGACAGCAGCAGCAGACTCAACGAGCCGAAGAGCTGGGAGGGGGCAGGACGGGCGCATCGGGGTGGAGGCAGGAACATGTCTCAATGGCTCAGGAAAAGGTTCTCTAGAGAGAAAGGGATGGGAAAGCAAATATGGGGAGATATAAAATGTTGATGAACTGGGGAGGGTGTGGGGAAGCTCTTGGTGTGAATCGTGCAACTTTTCTGCAATTTTGAAATTATGCAAAATAAACCAGGCATGGGGGCCCCATGCCTGAGTCCCAGTGCTTTAGGTGGTAGGGGAAGGAGTGCAAGTTCAAGTCCTGCCTGGGCAATTTAGCAAGATCTGAGCTCACAAGAAAAATAAACAAATAAATAGGACTGGGGATGTAGCTCAGTGTACCTCAGGTTTGAGAGAGAGAGATCCTAAAATAAAGACTTCAAAAATGTACAACTTTTCAGTATTATTTTTTTTGGTACTGGGGATCAAACTCGGGACCTTGCACTTGCGAAGCAGGCGGTGGAACCACTGAGCTAAATCCCCGGCCCAAAAATGTGCAACTTAGAAAGGACAGAAGATATTCAGAAGAAGTGTGCCACACCAATGTTGCTTGTGTAGTGTTGTGTAAAGTCACACGTGGCTGATTTTCAATCCTGGCACTCTAGAGGGAGCACTTCTGATGAGGCTGATCCCTCAGAACTGCTTCTTCAGCGAATCCCTTCATTCCACCTTGATCCCTGAGTCAGTAATGGGTGCTAGTTGTAGGAGGTGGGGAGGAGGGGCAGGGACTTAAAGAACTAGGCCGCAGGGCTGACCTCCTCCTTGGTCCCCGCCCTCAGGCAACAGGAGTCTCTCCAGGGCCACACAGATGCCGGCTGGCTGTGCAGTCCTGAAGTCGACACAGAGGTGGATCCCTGGTGTTGCCACAGGTCTGGCCTTTGTTGGAAGAGACTGTGGACAGAGGACTACCCGAGAGTGGTCCTGAAACAGCCTTGTGTCTTCTGCCCTCTGTGCACTGTGGTCCTGGGCTTGCCCCTTCTCTGTCTCGGGGCCACACACCAGGTTCTCTCCAAGGTGCCCAGGGCAGGTGCCTGTCACCACTGGAGGCTCAGCTCCCACTTGAGTCTGCTCAGGGCCACCTTTGCGTAGGGTTTGCTGTGGCCAAGGAGGCCGACATCCGTGACTGCACCAGTGGGCAGGTTTTGAGTCTCTGTCCTCATGGCCAGGCCACTGTCCTGTGCAGTTGGAGGGACACCACCACCTGCCTTTCTAGTGTGTGGTCCCCAGCTTCTGGTGGTGAAATCTGGGGTAGTCAACAGCAGAATGGGCCCCCAGCTGGCTTTGGAGGACATGGAAGGATTGGATGGTGCTGTATGCTAGGGCTTGTGGAGCTGCTGGGAACTGGAGTCTTGGCAGGCACCAGGAGGCAGGGCGGACTAAGTCCCTGCATCCTGGACTTTCTTCCTCCAGTCCAGGGACACATTTCTGTCTTGTAAGGGGGCCAGCATCCCCACCAGATGGGGCATCAAGCAAATCTGAGGGGCTGCCAGGGAGAAGAAAGGGCCATGAGCCACCAAACTGAGCCACAGGAAACATGGGCACAAGTCCCATCTGCTGCTTTCATGCTAGCAGCGAAGAAGGCCCTGTGCCACAAGTGCAGGAGCCAGCTTAGGGGGTCCCTGAGCAGCAGTGGCCGTGCCTGTGGCCCAGGTTCTCAGATGGCCCTGACTCTCCAACCCAGTGTGGAGTAGGTGTTACTGCTCTATCTCTGCAGAGCGCCCGTCTGGACCTCTGGCTCTCAGTCCTGAAGGCCAGGGCTCTCCTGCCCAGTCATGCACTGGCTCCTCTGGGCCCTCTCAATCGGTCCCGTTGGATGGATCAGAGTGGACCTTGGGCCAACATTGCCTGCTGGGTCAAGTGCCCCGGTACTTCACCTCAGGATCAGGGTGGGCAGGCTGGTTGGGGCCCTTGTGAGGCAGGAGACTAGGGCCTGGTCAGCTGGCTGGGCCAGTGGGTATAATCTGCCAATCACAGAGATCCAGGAGAATGCACCCAAACCCTGCACTGGGATCAATCAGAGAGTGAGATCTTCAGTTCTTCTTGTGAGAACTCAAGCAGGTTTCTGACATTTCGGCCTAGACCCAACATCCCTGAGGAGGGGCCACAGAAGACAGCTGCTGTTAAGCTGGTGGCCTGCTCTCACCCTGAAGAGCATCCTTCTTTTCCTACCTTTAATACGTGTAAAACCTGCTGCCTTTTGCACTCCTCAACCAATTTTTAGTTCAGGACAGCAGGAAGCTAAAAGAATCTCTAGAAGGTGCCCCAGCACCTGGATCCCACTAACACTTGTACAGCAGGCCATGGCAGGACAGAGGGAAGGATGGGCCCTCCTGGGACAAAGGCAAGTGCCCGCTCACAGCCATGTGGCCTTCTGTCCTCCACGTCCAGTTATGTCCAGCTTCGTCAGTGCCCTTCCTCCTGGCAGAGTGGCTGGGGCTCAGAGCCAGCAACTCAGAGCCTCTTGTGGTCCAGGTCTGAGGAACAGGAGTCAGGGCCAGGTGCTTTTCTGGGCCCCTTGGGCTCTCGGGAAGGCCAAGGGACCCACACACCTGTCACGGGCTGTTTTCCTGTCTTTGGGGAACTGGAACAAAGCCCAGACATATCCATCAACTCCCTGCCCACCTAGGCCTTGGCCAAGCTGACCCCTTTCCTGAGCTCTGCCGCATGCATGCGACAGCCCTCAATGGCCTGACCAGCTCAGAGCTCACTGTGAGGCTCAGTGAAGGCATCGGCAGCGTCTGCCTGGGTCTGCATGTCTGCTCCTCAGGGCTGATCTGCTGGGGTGGCTCTTTCTTTCCTCGAAGTTTCTGGTTCCTGAGCCCAAGGAAGCCAGGGAATCTTCGGAGGTGTGAGGCCAACTGCAGTTGCCCACAAGCCCCAGAGAAGCCTCTTTGGTCCCTGTCCAGTGTGTGAGGATTATTGGTGGGTCTCTGCCAGGCTGGACTCCCACCCAGATGGCGGAGTCCGCGCTGGCTGCCCCTGTAGGGTTTGGTCTTCTGTTGTCCTGGGGTCTGTGGCCCCATCGCTTTTCCCTCAACTCCCAGGTTCTTGGCTGTGAGGCACTGGACTGGAGCCCCTCCCTGTCTGTGTCGGGCTGTGCACTCTGAGGGAGCCACTGTCGCTCTACTGTGGCTTCTCCACAGGACGAAAATTACAAGTATTTATCATATTTCCCCCAAGCCTTGACGCATCACAATTGACTCGTGAAGTCATCAACAGACAACAGACACATCCTCACTCCCGGGGATGTGTGTGGGCTGCCAGGAGGCTGGGAGACACAGCTCTGTCTCCTTCACTGCCTTGTACTGGAGCTGAGCTTCCTCAGAGGGGAGGAAGTGTGAGGCAGGGGCCTTGTGGGCTGCCTGCTCCGGATGGGGCTTGGACCAAGCTGGAGGGAGCTGCTCTCTCCTGCTCCTCACCTGGTCCAGCGGTGGGCTCTGGGGTGCTGCCCCCCCGGCCCACCCCACCTTACACTTTCATCTCACCCCTGGGTGCCACAGGCTTCCCGGGCGGTGGACAGCAGACATTTTCAGGGACCCTGTGGCAGCTGTGGAGACCATGGCATGAAATGGCAAAGCATAGAGGATGCACAAGCCACTCCGGCACCTTGGGCCAAACTGATACCGAACAACGTTACCCAGAGTGATGCAGATCTGAGACTGATGTGGAAAGGTCCACAGCTGCAGTTAGACAGAGACACCCATGCCCAGCATCAAGGGAGCAGCGTGTGTGACAGAAGGGTCATCATCCACGATCCCCTGAGGGAACAGGAGCTTGCCCTGAGTCGGCCTGGGGGAGGAGGGACCCTGCTCTGTATCAGCTTCTGCGCCTTCTTTATGGTAGATCTGTAAGACCGGGGGCCTTACCAAACGCTCCAAGGAGCTGACTGCAGCGACGATCACCCGGGAAGGAACACACCGGACAAGTTGGAAAGTAAAACAGACCTTTATTAGTCTGGCCAGACGGCACTCCCAAAGCAAAGTAGCTGAGAGAGGCAACTGGCTCAGAGTCCGAGGCTGTTTTTATTGAGAATACAGCAAGCTTTGGCTATTAGTAGCCAGGTGATTGGTTAATACTACATACATATGAAGTGTAGGGTTTTGATTGGCTAGGCTCTGGGGAGGTTGAGGGGATTAAGTATAGAATTTTGCAAGGGAGAAAGGGGCAAGGGTTAATGGTCGAATGTCAAACTGACGGCTAGCAGATCCACTGACTAATGGTCACATCTATCTTTGGTGGGCAGTTAGTCCATTAACTGCTTATCTTATAGATAGAGTGTCCGGAATGTTTTCTCTCTGGGTACACAGATGGCTGGGTAATAAGCTTAGGAATGTTGCTTTGTTACAGGTTTTATCTACTACCTCAAGACTAACAAGCACATTCCGACCATTAAATTTTAAACACAACAGAGGCTAGGGGAATAAATGAATTTTGAATCTTACAGTCCCACAGATCGTATGCCGCAAGAAAATCATGTATATTTAAAATTATACATAAAAGATGACACGTAGAAGCAAGTCCAGGTCAGGGCTCACAAAAGTTCATAACTATTTGGGGCTTCTTGACCAAGACGTGAATGCACCCATGGGGGGCTTCCTTTGAAAACTCCTGAGCTCAGCCTGGAGTTTGCCAGCAGCCAGCAATGTCAGTTACAATTGCCCCTTAAATTGCGTATGAGGATGAGAGGGTGATCACAGGGACAGCACCCTCTGTCAGCCTCTGCCAAGGCAGGTGGGGAGTGACTCCGGGAGGTGGGTGGTGGCCGAGCCTGCTTATTCGTTTCATGAGGGCCAGTATGTGGGGCCCAGCATAATGCACTCTCTTTTTCTTTTTCTGGTACCGGGGATCGAACTCAGGACCTTGCGCTTGCCAGGCAGGCACAGTGCCACTGAGCTACATCCCTGGCCCTATGCGTTCTTCTCTGAGCAGGGACGTCATCTCTGGGCATGTGCAAAAGTGAAGAATAAACTGGAAGACACCTATGGGGGGACACAGTGATCGGTCCCTTGCCCCTTCAAGTCACGCAGAGTTGGGGTGACTTGTACATGTCGAGGAAATAGAATTAAAAATAAAATCTCCTGCCAAAGTGAAAAACTTCTCCATAAAGGTAGAAGGGGAAGAAGACAGTTTTATTGTTGAAAGAGCATCAAAGCAGGTGGCAATGTGCATCCCAGGCAATTGGCTGAGAGCATGCAAGATAGGAAGAGCCAGGCGGTGCCGCCCCCTGCACACCCAAGGGTGCCCAAGATAAACAGCAACTCGGCCTGAGCGGGTGGACGAGACAGCACCATTTGTCACGCACACTTCAGCCCAATCCACCTGGAGATCGCAGTCCCTATCTGTGCTCACTAATTGGTTTTTCCAAAGGGAAAATAAACTTCCGTATCTTTGTGATGGGAGGCAGTTTTGGACCATCCCTCGGCAGAGTGAGGCTCCTACCCACCGGGGACCGTGCTGCCTTCCGCGTGTTTACGTCTCAGGGACAGATGGCTCCTGGGTCCAGAAAGACTCTCCTGCCATGCAAGCTGGCTAGAGGCTTGTTTAGCTTTTAAACAGGTTTACGCATGTGTCAAATACATCTCAATTACAAGCCAAAGGAAAAGCTGTAAGAAGAGTCTCTTTTTTGCACCAGGGAAAATTAATTTTGTTCACTTTTGGATTTGTGTTCCCTGGTGCAAGGTGGCGGTGAGGCATCCCCTCCACGAAGCCTCAGAGCTGGGGATGAACGTGGGGTGCCTGCTGCAGGCCGGGTGCTGAGAGCACAGTGGTCCTGCTCCGAGGTCCTGGCTGCCAATCTCCTGGCAGGGTGATCCGCGTGCCCAGCGCCCGTGAGCCTGTTTTCCGCCCGGGTGGAGGCTGTGCAGCTGTTCCTTCCCCCAGCTGCGCCTCAGTGGCTCGGGTCAGGCCCTGGACCAACTCCTTCTTACTGCAGAGATGGAGGCTGGTGGGGGCTGCAGATGGGGTTCTGCTCGTGGGGGAAACAGACAGGGCGGGTGCCTGTGGGCGATCTGGGGCCCAGAGCCTGGGAGGCATGGCCAGGAAAGACCCTGCAGGGAGGGACTCAGGGCTTTAGGCCAGCCTGCCAGCCACTCCCACGAGTGTCCTGTGCAAAGGCCTTCCGCTGCAGACACTGCCTCACTAGAGAATCTGCCCCTCAGGGATCTTGAGCCAGGTGAGGCTGGGCTGCTCTGGCTGGGCTTAGGGCCGGGTTGGAATCCAGGTGGACAGTGGGCCTTAGAGTCTATGCCACACCCCCCGCCCCAGGCTGATTCTCCTCGAAAACGTGGGCCTTCCCTTCCTCAGCCCTCTCCTCATCTACAGATTAGCCCCCCGTTGTGGGGCTCTCAGGAGGCCAGGCCTTGCGAGGTCCAGAGCTGCTGGCTCCCAGGCCTTGTCTCACGAGAGCCTGGCCCCGGGTGGAGCTGCTTCCACGCTGGCCCCAGAATGGATGCCCCTCCCTGGCTTGGTACACACAGTAGGAGCTCACTAAATGTTCTGAGCAATGCTAATAGATGTGCAGGCTTGCAAAGAGGACTGTGGGGACAGGTGTGGAAGCCCCAGGCCACGATTATCAGACGTGAATATACGTGGGTGCCTAGGACCTGGAGGAGGGGACATGCTGTTCCCTTCAGCTGTGGAGCACCTCTGGCAGGCAGGGTCCATGCCATCGGATAGGACGCCAAGCATCTGCTCCGCACCCAGTCGGGGGTGTGGTCTTACAGCAGTAACAGCCGGAATGGGTGCTCTGCCCCTCAGCCCCCGGAAGCACTGTCCTCTAATGCAGATGAATGGCTCGGACTCATGGAGGAGCCAGATTGTCCGGCAGAAGGAACGAGGTGATTAAGGGTAATTTGGGCCCAAGAGAAATGGTTGATATGGACAAACAGAGCCAGCTGTGCAGGCCACCATACTGGCCGGCTCCCGTGGATGGCAGGGTCCCCTCTGCCTGCTGTTCTGGGGTGGCTCTGGGACGCTGCTGGTCATCATGTCACTCCTTGCCCATGTGCTCCAGGAGTCCCTCCTTCTTGTCCCTGCTGGCCTCACCTGGGCTCACTCAGTGAGTGCTGGAGGATGAGGGGAGGGGTGTGAAGCCCCAGGGCCCTTCTGGGGTAGTTCGAGGCCTAGGGAGGAACATCTAAGCCCAGGCTTTCCTGCAGCCCTGCTCTGCGCTGTCCCCTCCACAGCGTGGCCAAAGCGAGGGTCTGAGACCAAGGCCTCTCCTTCCCTGTCCTCAGCCCTGACACAGACAGCGGCAGGCAGTCGGTCCAGCACCTCTCCTAGGGCTGCCCCGACTGCTCGAGGCAGATCTGCTGGCTCTGAGTCCTTTGTTTGGCTCCATCTCCCAGGCACCCTCGGCCTCGGATGATGGTAACAGTGAGAGAGCTGGGCCAGCCTCAGGTTCGGGGCTAACAGACACAGAGCAAACTGAGTGATGAGGGGCTAGTCTTCAAGGCTCTGAAGTTAAGGGGGCACTCCGGAGAGAGGAGGATTCCACCAGAGCAGCATTGGGGGGGGTGTGTGGAGATACCAAGCAGAGAAGCAAGAAGCCAGGGTAAACAAGATCATTAAGAGCAAACACAGAGGCAGGGGAGTGATCCACCCTGCCCCAATTAGGAACTTCCCAGATAATAAGGGGCAAATTCCAGGAGGCAAGGGACAGGGCGTGTGTAGGATTGTCACTAAAGTAACCCATCTAGTTACCTTTATTAGCACAGTAAAATTCACACTGGAGGGAGACAGAGGCGCTGACACGTGGTGCACGAAGAGGTTCGGTAAAGAAACGCGCAGGTATGGCTAAAGCTCCACCTGTCCATCCAAGGACGTCAGGAGACCTGGTCCCTGCCTACCCCTGGATGCCACAAAGCCGTGCATCTCTGTCCTTTGTTTGGCTCAGCCTGGGCTTCCTTCCCGCACGGCTTCCCTCCTTGTGCTCAGACGTGAGAATAGAAGCCTTGTCCCTGTGCTGAGGTCTCCTGTCCACCTGCAGGACGGAGGACACAGAGTCCTCAGCATCAGTAACAAGAGCAGGAACTCAGAGCTGTATTCTGACTCGGCGCTCCCCTTGGGGTGGGGCTGAGGCTGGGACCCGAGTGGACTCACAGCTGGGCTCCCTGGCCTCCCCATGGCTCTCCCCCGGGAGCCTGTCCTTAGCAAGCCACTGGCCGGCACTGGTGGGGCCTTCAGCCCTGGAAAGCTCCAGCAAGGCCTGTCCAGGTGGGCACTCTGAGCCTTGCAGGGGGGTTTATCCTCTGCCCAGGAGCCCTGCAGGGCCAGAGCCCCTCCGGCCAGGCCTTTTCTTCTGAGTGCCAGGGGCCACTCCTGTCTCTGACCCCCCCATGCTGTTGGCCTGTGAGTGGCGCCCCAGTCCTCCTCCTCATGGCTGCAGCTGCCTCCCCATCTCGAAGCACCCTGTGCTCCCCAAAGCCTCCGAGGCTGAGATCCCAGGCTCCAGTCCCACTGGCTGCTGGTGCGCCCTGAACTGGAGCAGGAGCTTGCCTTGCAGGCCTGTGTTCTTACGGGTGTGGCAGGCAGGGAGTTTCTGCACCTGGCCGTCCTTGGGCTGTGACCACCCCACCTGAGGTCACCTGTAGGGGTGGCCAGGCAAGCATCTGGGCACCAGGAGGGCAGCACGTGGTGGGGGGGTCAGCTGTCTGATGTTGGGGATGCCCTGGAAGGAGGTGGACGCTGGGGCCCTGGACAGCAGCTCAGCTCCAAAACCTCTCCAGTCACTGCCATCCACGTTTCCCACAGATTCACAGGTTTTGTGGGGCTGCTGAGCCCTTGAAATGTGGCTGTGTAACTGGAGAACTGAACTTTACATTTTTATTTTATTTTAAATAATTTTAACTTAAAAAACAGGTACTCCATCTAGCTATTAGAAAACTTCAGCTAACTACTGTTGTTTGGAACAACATATGTGAATTTATTTTCTGAACTGTGCAGTTTATGAAATCTAAATACAGATCAAGTATTTCCAATGCAAATTTAGTGTCTAAACTGAGAGGTGCTGGAACGTAAAATACATCTAGGGTTTCAAAGACTTCTAAGAAAAAAAGAAGTAGTAATTTCTTACATTCATTTTACATTAAAGTGATTATTATTTGGGTATACTAGACTAAATTAAATATATTATTAAAATGAATTCTGTTTCTTTTTACTTTTTGGATGTGATTATTAGAGACATTTAAATCACAAACAGCTGGGGGCCAGGGATTTAGCTCAGTGGTACCACACCTGCCCGTAAGCGCGAAGTTTTAAATTCATTCCTGTACCAAAAAAAATCACATTAGCTGGGTGTGGTGACCCACGGCTGTCATCTGAGGACCTAAGGAGGCGGAGGCAGGATGATAGCAAGTTTGTGGCCAGCCCAGGCACTGTAACCTGTCTCACAATAAAAAGTACATTTTAAAAAGGGCTGCAGGGCGGGGATGTAGCTCAGTGGTTTCACTGCCTGCTGTGCAAGCCCAAGGATGGAGTTCAAGGACAGAGTTCAAGGACAGAGTTCAAGGACAGAGTTCGATCCCTGGTACCAACAATAAATAAATAAATAAAAAATAAAAAAGGGCTTCTTGTGTACTAGCTCAGCCAGGAGGCCCTGGGTTCAATCCTCAGTACCACACACACACATGCACCAACACGAAGCACATGTGTTGTTGGCACTGTACTCCTATGGCACAGTCCTGAATGGAACAAGCAAACTTGTTCCAGAAAGGGCTGGGGCGTCCATATTTTTGGGGGGGGGGGGTCCATGCACTCTCCGGCTGTAGCCAGACGTAGCCAGAGACAGTGTGCACAGGGGTGGCTCTGTGCCGGGGAAGTTGCCCTCAGCAGGGCTGGGCCGGGCCAGGCCCTGGGGAAGGTTCAGGCTCTCACTGGCCAGGAGTGGCCCTGCAGGAGGCCTTGATGTCCTGGGCCCTGTGCAGGGCTGAGGCTCTGCTGGAGGGGTGCGTGGTAGTTGCAGGCGGGGAGGATGATGCTGGCGTTTACTGGAGAGAAGGGATGTGTTGGTGGCTTCTGGGGACCAAATGTCACAGCCAGGTTAAGATAAAGCAGGGACAGGTTTATCCGGTGCAGAATGGATTCACAAATCGGGAGGCACAGGTTCAGTTGGAAGCCACCGACGTGCTCCTGAGAGCAGGGCCTGGGCTCCCCCTCGAGCTGCAGGGCCGAGCTCAGGCGTCCTGGGGGTGAGCAAGTCTGAGCACCTGGAGTCTGGGTGCCAGTCAGGGCGCAGTCTGCAGCAGGGGTCGGGGCTGAGCAGGCAGCGGGTGCACAGGTCCCTGCAGAAGCCACTCGCTGGTGATACTGTGGTGGTCTGTGGGCTTGCGGCTCTGGCAGTCTTTGGTGACAGCCACTGTCAGGCCGTGGCCTGTAAAAGCCATTCCTTCAAAACCTCCTGGCCTTGTCTATTTGTGTTTGGCCAGGGCTGACACACACGCTGTATCTTGCTTCTGAAAACTTTCCAATTCCTTTCTCTGCTCGAAGGCTGTCTGGGGATTTTCTTGATGGTTCCCTGCAGGGCCTTGGGAACCTGCTGAGTCCTTGCTCTCCACTGTCCCAGCCAATGCTGCCCTGGCCAGGGATCCCCAGTGGAATCTGATGCATGAAGCCTCCTTGGAGCACGAAACTTTTCCACCAAGGAACACGGGGAATAAATGGTGGACTCACAGTGCCTCCTGCTCGTCAGCCCCGTAACTGTCTCCCAGTGCCAGCATTTCCACCTCAGCAAATCTATGCAGAGAGGCCCTGTGATCTGCCGGGGCGGGCCGGGAGCCCAGCTCAGTCCCACAGCCATCCCCCAAACATTCCTTGAGGTTGACAACTGGTGTAGCCTCATGGGAGCCACCGAGGGAGGCTTCCTGTCACCTTGGAGGACAGCGCAGGGTGCCCGGGCTTGGGAAGCCGGCCGGGTGATGGTCAAGGGTGGGCTGGAGGCTCCCTCCTGCTCTTGCGGAGAACTCACGGCCCAGCGGGCTGGCTGCGCAGTCAGCAGCGAGTCGCGGCATTTGATGAACTTCTGGGCCCTGTGTCCTGCAAGGCCATCAGAACCAACTTTGGACCTTGTCTGAGGTTCCTGGGGTTATGGGGACAAAGCAGGTGCTCAATAAATAGTCACTGAGCAAATTAAAGGGAACAGGAGAGGAAGAGATGGGGTACAACAAGACAGAGGGGAGTGGGTAACTGAGCCGGCCGGTAGGAGCCTGGGGCTGCTTTTGAGCATGTGAAGAAATATCCCGTAATAAAATGAAAGATAAGATAAATGTGGGGCAGTCGGTCGGCAGCTCTCCCATGCTGTTCTTGAGGGCTGGCACAGGTGGGAGGGTCTGGGAGCCACTGAGGGGCTGTACCATCATCAGCTGTGGGACTGGCCTCACGTCCCGGGTGAGGAGGCACAGTGCTCTGCTTGACACCACCGGGACAGGCACCTCTGCACTGCCCAGGCCAGGCCAGCGTGGCTTCAGAAGCATCGAAATGTCAAACTCTTAATCTGAAAGAGTGGCCTTTGCTGATGTGCGAACCCCGAAGGAGGGCGGGGCTGCTGGTGGGGATATAGGTACTCTTCTCCATGCCTGGTGCACTGGGCAGCACGCCCACCCATCTGCTAGCAGGGATTAGCTCTGAGTGGGGTTAGTGGAGATTCATATTCAAAATTCTCACAAGTGAACAAATGCTTCCAGGAGAACTGAGGTGCACACCGCAGGCTGGAAGGCTGGGGGCTGGGGTGGGCAGGGAGGAGGCTGGCTCAAGGCTATGCACAGTCCCCGTGGACAGCAGAAGCAGTGCCTGACAACCAAGCTCACTGTCAGGCAAAGATGTGGAAAGGCAAAACAATCGCCTTCCCAGCTTCCTCCCGCTCGGACAGCTCAGCTTTGGGCTTTCATACTTTACAGTCAGCACAGCACTTGACCATGAGAACGACCCATGGCCAGCGTCATGGAAATGAAAGCTCAGCGTTTTCCCATGAGGGGCTCCTGGGAAGCTTGGGTTTCCACTGCTTCCACTCAGGAAGCTCTAGAGCAGGGATTTGAACCAGTCCAGTCTGGTCCTTGGGGTCCAGAGCTTGCTGTGCTGGGCAGGTGGAGAGGGGCCTCCCCGTGGAAGGATGAAGGCCAAAGTTATTTCAAGTGGAGCTAGAATGACTCCACTGGAGCCATGGCTCCTCTCATCTGTGCAGCAAGGGACACACGTAACCTCGTCCCCTGGTTTTTGAAGCAGCTTGTCTGGCTGAGGTCAGCTCTGCTGAACAGAACCCACTGGGGCAAGGAAACAGACATACCTGGGCACTGAGGACGGCCACACCAGGGGTGCCAGTCTAAGTGCTGGTCTATTTTGCAGATGGCAGGAAAGGCTAAGCCCGAAGGTGCAAGATTTCCTCTGAGAGCCTGGTGACCAACGTAGCAAGGAAAAGATGTGGAATATTCTGCCAGCAACTTCAAAGGGGAACTGAAGACTTTCATTGCAAATGCTCAGCTAGTACGTGGACACAATTCTGTAGGGTGTATTTGGCAACAACAATACAATCAAAAACACATAAACCCTGTGACCAGAAATGCCAATTCTGCTGCAAGAACGGATGCCATGGGTCACACAGGGAGCACAAAGAAATGTGCTCATTGTACTCAGGGGGCAGTGAGAGATCAGAAACTGCCCATGGTTACTGCCCTGGCCTGTCCCCTCAGAGCTACATCTGTTGGGCGGGCTGGAGGCAGCTCTGGGGTGCAGTTCTGAGCCATCTGGGAGATACGGAAGCATTAAAAGCAGAGGCCAGCCAGGTGTGGTTGCATGGCCTGCAATCCCAGCCCTGGGGAGGCTGAGGCAACAGGGTTGCTGCAAGTTCGAGGCCAACCTGGGCTACATAACGAGCTCGAGGCTAGCCTGGACTACATAGCGAGAACTTATCTCAGAAAAAGAAAAGCAGTGGAGACACACTGAGCTGGACTTTCATGGAAGACGAGAAAACTGCAGCAGATACTGGTGGATGGAAAGGCAGGCTTAGGCTTAAATGCAGGGCAGCCAGTAGGTAGGCTGGACGCTTCTGGGTTACTTCCCTCTCTGCTCCCCATATCTGACCATCTCGAATGATCAGCAGCCAGGCCCTGTGTCCCATCCTAGAGTCCCACCACAAGGCTGCTTCCTCGAACCACCCTGAGTCGAGGGCAGGAGCACCACATGTTCACCTGGGAGAACAGGGAGGTGTGCTATGGAGGGAGCTGGCCCTGGACAGCTGAGCCCCACCCTGCTCCCTTCCCTGGGCTCCTTACCTCAGTTACCCCATGAGCTGAGGCTACAGAGGCAGCTGGACCCTCTGGCTCCCACGGGTCAGTTCAGGCTGCTAGGGGAAGCATAAACGCCTGGGTAACTTCCTCCCCAGGCTTAGTGTGGGAAAGTGGGCTCCATAGGCCCTGGGCAGCCCTGCACCTCAGCAGAGGTTCTCACCAGAATCTCCACCTTGCGTTTGTAGTCAGTAGCCACAATTGCCAGTGTATGGAGCAGCTGTGGGGCTTGGGATAAACGAGGTGGAGCCCTGGGCTTTCTGGTGCAGCAATGGGGTATTCAGATGGGAAAATCTCGCCAATGGCTGTGTTCGGACCGTACATTAGGAGGCAGACCCTCAGCTTTCCGCATGGCCTCTGAGGGACAGCTGGCCTGGAAGCCCATTAGGTCCCTGAACAAGAGGGCCAGGAGGGCTCAGATGCGGCCCAAAGACACAAGTGTGCTCTGGGTTGGGGGTGCGCTTTTGGAGGAAACACCCAAGGGTGGGGGGTTGGGGCCCCCCATGCTCCCCCTCGATGGGTCCTGGCCAGGAGCACCTGCCTGCTGCTGCCTCGGGTCCCATCCTTCCTGGTCTGCCGGCCTGTTTCTTTCCGGTGTGCGTGCCCGGAGGTGCTGTGCTTGGCCAGCTGGCCGCAGCTGGCCCCAAGTAAGCCTGGCTGTCCCTCTGCTCAGCGCTGCGCAGATCTGAAGACAAGAGTTAAGTACAGAGGGTGCCACGGCCTGGGTCCGTTCTGTGTGTCTGTGATGTGCCGGACACCACAGGGGCCCCAGGGACCAGAGAGGGCCCCGAGCCCCTTCAGCCACGTGTTTCCTGAGCACCTATGAGGGACACAACTCCAGGGACCTGGGGCAGGGGCATCGATTAGGCTGTGGCTCTGCTCTGCCAGCCTCGAGCACAGACTGGTGAAGGCAGTGGACTTTCACTCATTTGTGTCCCGGTAGACGGTCGAGTATCTGTTAGGTACCACTGGGCCCTGCAAGGTCAGGAGGGGTCTGACTTTGTGACTGAGTGGTCCTCAGCAGCAGGGCTGGGTGTGCACCTTTCTTGATGCCTGGTTCTCAGGCACCGCGGGAGGCACCCAGGGCCTTGGAAGTGTGTGGGCTCCGGTCTGCTCCCACAGCCCTGCCACAGACATGGTGACCCTCCCGTCACCTGGACGTCCAGAGTGAGCTCCAGGGGTGCAGCTGCAGACGTGGGGAGGAGAGTCGTGGCCCCGAGCAGAGCAACAGGCTGTCTGTGAGAAGCACTGCCTTTGAAAGGAAGAACCTGGAATTTTAAAGGGAGTATTTGGACACGTGGTCGCCAAAGCCACAAACACTATGGGTGCTGTCAAGGGACCATCTGCTTGGATGCAAGGCTGCGAATGAGACCCAGCCACTGCCACAGATTTGCACACGGTTCCTCAGAAGGAAAAAGGGCCAGGCCAGGGTGGGCGCATGGGTGTGGCTAGTCTGCAGCTGCCTGGCAGAGGAGCTCCCCGTCTCCATAGCCAGCACTTAGGGCACCTGAGTGGCACAGGCACTGTTGGTAGCCCTGGGGGCTGGCCACCATGTCCACTGTCTGCCCCACCTCAACCCCAGCCACTCCTGGGCCTCGGGTCATTTTCAGACACCTGTCTGCCAGAGAGGAATGAAGGTGCTTATAGGGATGTGGTCCAAGTGGCCTCCTCCCTGGTGTCTGTCCTGTGGGACTCCCCAGGGGACAGGCCATGGTCCAGAGCTGGCTCCTGCCCTGGTTGTTCCTTTCCAAGTTCTCAGCCTCCTGGAGCCTGGCTGCTCCCAATTTTCCCTCCAGCGGAAGGCACTGACACCTCCCCCTCTGAGTCCCCCAGGCATCTTTCTAGGACCCTCCTGGCCTCCTGCTTCCAGGTCCGGATTTATCAGGACCTCTCACTGGCCCCAAGGCCCATCTCTAAGGCACCTCCTCTGTGAGGTCCCCCTTGTCCTGCCCCTGCCCGAAGACATCCACCCATCTGCCTCCCACACCCTTGGGCACTGGAGGGGTTGGAGAGCTGGTTCGGACTGAAAAAGCTCTGGCCACAAAGCCCTACTATAACGGGTGCTGGCAAGTGTCTAAAGAATGAAAAGGCAGGGCCCACACTGCCGCAGAGACCAGGTGGCAGAGCCCTGAGGGGCCGGCGGGGGGCAAAGGGGCTGGCCTCTACCTGGGAGTCCTTTCCGATCTGTTGACCGTCCTGGAACCTTGGACAGCGCTGTACTTTCGGCCCCTGCCAGCACCCCTCTGCCTCCCTGGTGGCTGTCTGGCTGCTTTCAGCCTCCCCTTCCCATACCCCTCCACGTCCCTCTCCCATGTGCTCCTGCCCTGGCTGGCCATCGTTTGACCCCAGGCCACATCCAAGGCTGGACAAGCCTGGGAACCTGTGCCTGTCCCCAGGTGCTGCCAGCTCCAGCTGTTTCAATTACCCCAGTGCCGCTGGTGACAGGCCGACCCCGCCCACCAAGTGACAAGGCCCAGGACACCTATGGGCCTGTGCCGGGCCAGACTGTGGTAGCTGGGGTGGCCTGGCTGGAGTGCTGCCCAGGCCACCCCAAGCCTAGGGGGTAGTAGGCACCTATGGGCCAGGGATCCTGGCTCATCGGCTTCCCACCTGGGGCTGTACCCTGTGGGATGGACCCAGTGTCCAGGATACTTGCAGGGCTGAAGGAGTCAGATGAGGGGAGGCCGGAGCCGCTGTACTGGGGTGTGGGTCATTCTTCCAGGGACTTGGCCCTGTCTGTTGGTCTGCAGGAAGGCATGCAGCAGGTGCTCTGTAAATGCCCGTGAGTAGTGGGCTGGGAATTAGCACTGAAAACAAAGCAGTCTCCGGGCTGCTGGGGCCAGCAGGCAGTGATTAGGTGGTTCAGGCCGGAGGAGGTGGGTCTACCAGGAGTCTCCTGAGGCTGCCCCTGAGATCAGGCAGTGGGTATGGCTGCCTCTGATCTCAGGGAAGGGCATTTTCTTCAGCTGCTGCGACACCCAGCCAGGTGGGCTGCCGAGGGCTGTGGCACCTGGTCCCAGAGGACCCTGAAGTGGGGGATTCTGAGTCCTAAAGGGGCCCCTGGGTGTGCCTTCATGGCATCTACCCCAGCCTGGAATCCTGGCTCAGCGGCCACAGGTGGTGGAGTTTGGGTGGTATCATGGCCTTTGAGCCTCAGTTTCCCCATCTATAAAGAGGGGAGAATGGTGGCCACAGCAGGGAGGGTCCAGGTGAGGTTTCCATGGGACACAAAGCACTGGCTGGGGCTGCCTCAGGCTCGGAGCCCTGGAGGAGGGCGGGACGGACTGCAGCACACCTGTGCGTGTTGTGCAGCGAGGGCCCCATGGCACCTTCCCAGTCGGATCTGTGGCTGAAGTGCCAGCAAAGGTGCTCCTGCCAGGACAGCCTGTCACTTCCCCGAGACATGCCAGGTTCTGTTGCTCAAGGGGACTCTGCGCCCTGGAAGATGTGTCAGGAAACGAAGCCTCCACAGGGCACAGCCATCCCCACAATGTGGGGAGCAGGGAGTTCGCTCCCCAAACTCCTCCCGCCCAGAGCCTGGGGACCTGACCCCTCCCAGGAGGGCACCCCGAGGCAGCTGAGTGCCGAGTCTGTCCCTCTGATCTGTCCCTCTCCAAGGCCAGCCTAGACCTGGAGTCCAGGACCAGCAGAGCGGAACAGAAGGGTGCTAAGGGACACTGCCCAAGAGCAGAGATGCCCCATGTGGGCACCCCTGAAGCAGAGACCCTTCCTCTGTCTGCCGCCCCCGGCACCCTCAGCTCTCCTGCTCCCAGCTGGAGGGTGTGTTCAGCTTCCACCCTCGGTGGAGTCTGCTCCCAAGGTCCCCGCTGGAGCAGTCCCTGGGGCCCTGTGCGTGGGCTGCGAGACCCTCTATCCTGGGGAGCCAGAACCCTGCTGGGTGCCCCTGGCTCGAGGGGTGTCTGGGGAAGGTCCTGTCAGAGGCTGCTCAGGACCTCAGTCCCAGAGCCAGTGTGGGAAGCAGGCTCCTGGCGGAGCCCCAGCTCCAGGACTCTGGGCACAGCACTGTGACCCATGACGTCCTGGGCCTCTGCGGTCCTGTGAGCTGTGAGCCTGGGCCTCTGCTCCAGCCTGGCTGTAGGGAGGATTCCGGTTTTAGTCCCAGCTCTGGTGCTGAGGCCTCTGGGACCTAGACAGGTCACTCCCTCTTGTCAGGCCTCAGTTTCCCCATCTGTAAAGTGCTCCCAGAGGGATGAGGGAAACTTTCAGCCATGTGCTGTCTGCATAGGTGCCCTGGCACTTTCTGTCTTGTGGGCAGGAGGCTGTGCCTGGACGCTCTGCAGGGTGGGGCCCTCTCCCGGTGTGGGGGCCTGGATGAGGCCTGGAACACTCTTCCTGCTGCTGGGCCCCTCCTCAGGATTAGTGTGGGCTCCTGCTCCTTCCCGTCCTGGCTCCTTCCCTCCTTCCTTAACCTCCTCCCTCCCTCCTCTGCCTCCTTCCTACCCTGTCTGCATCCCATGCCAGGGTCTAGGCTAGGTGCTGGCGTCTGGGCTTTGTCCTCCTACTGCCCTACCTGGACTGTGTGGGACGTCTCCATCTCATTTTCCTGAAACCGGGACTGAGTGTAAGCAGATTATTTATTCAAGAGGTGCCTGCGAAGAGTGTGTGTGGAAGGGGCTGGCTTGGGGAGCCCAGGAAGGGTGAAGGCCGGTGCCCTGTTGGCCAGCTGATCTGTGCCATGGGCCGAGAGTGATCATCCTCAGAGTGAGGCACGTTGGTCTTTATTCAGTCCCAACTGCTGCGTGCAAGGGCTGAGGGCAGTCCTGGGGCCCTGTGTGTACTGGAGAGGGGCCTCGCTCTGGGCACCGAGGACTGACTCCCAGCAGCTGTTAGTCCAAGCGGAACGGGTCTCCCCAGGCCCTAAGAGCCACCTGTGGTGGTGCCTGCCTGGGACCGTCCCCTTCCTGTCCCCCTGCTGAGCGTCAGCTGGGCTCCCAGACCCAAGGAATGGCCTCATGGTCCAGGGCCTGTGAAGCCTGGCTGTGTGCACATGTGCACGCTCATTTACACGGTGTGCCTGCGTATGCGTGTGCACATGAGTGTGTGTTTATGCATAGCCTATGTGTGTGTCCACTCCCATGGGTGCACGTGTTTAGGGCACAGGTGTGTTCGTGAGTGTGCACGCATATGTATCTGCATATGAGGGCATGCACTGCTTGTATGTGCATGCTGGGCCCCCCCCAAAGGAGAAGTAGGGGCGGGACAGCCCTGCTCTCATGGGGCACCCTGCATCTGTCGGCCTCTCTTCTGATTCGCGCCCTACTTCCCCTGGGCCACCCTCTCCCCACTTGGCGTCACTCCTTCCACGAATTCCGCCTGGACATGGTTTCCATGGTGTTCTGATAGAAGCTGGAATTCAAATCATAATTGTAGGGAGCGGGGCGGGGGGGGTGCTTTCTGGAGACAGGAAGCTCAGGTTGGTTTTCCTTCCTTCAGATGTATTAAAACAGAAATTTCTCCCAGGCCTGCTGCCTAGTGATGGCAATGGAGCCGCTGTCCTCTGCCCAGGCCTGGAACAAGGGCCAAGCCTAGGAGACCCATGGGGTGGGCAGGGGCTCAGCCTGGGCTCCAGCTGCGGTCAGGCTGGGACTCGTGGGCGGCCGGGGTCAAAACCGCCTTCCTGTCATCCCGGTCTCACTGTGACCGGTCTGGAACCTCACCGCTGGAGTCTCATGCCTTTGGTGCTCTGGTCAGCACGTCTCTTGAACCAGTGTCCCAGCTAGTTCCCCATGCCTCTGAGTGCAGGGAGCAGAGGCACTTTGTGCAGAGTGCTGAGCCTCACAGCCTCACCTCTGCGCCAGTCCAAGAGAGGCCCGGATCAGCACTAGCCAGTAATGAAGGAAGGAACGAAGGGAGGATGGGGACAGTACGGGTGGTCTGGCCGTCCGAGAGTGTCTGACTCTGGAGTTGTTAAGGATGCAGATTCCTGGGCCTAGGACCGCTGCCTAAAAAGGCCGGAGGGGCTGGGCTGGCCTTGGGCAGGTTCCTGGTGGCTCTGCTGCTGACTACCTCTGGTGCCGAGGACCTGGTAGGACAGGGGCTCATGGGAGCTACCACCCGCCGGCCAGCCTCTCTGCCACAGGAGGTGCACTGACTGTGGACAAGGGCCTGCCGCTGTGCCGCGGGCTGGGGGACCTGCTTAGAGCGGGACAGGACACACCCGGCACAGAAGTTACCTCTGGGGCGGGGAGACGACGGCATCAGTTCCTGTGAAGCTGGTGTGCGTGTGTGGTGCGTGTGCACATGTGTGTGAGACTCCTCATACCACTGAACACTTGTGCAAGTGGACACAATTCTGCATGCATCTTCCTCCGGCTCCCCCACACTGGGGCCCTCGGAGCAGCTCTGGCCTGGCCTCCTGCTCTCCTCCCTGGAGTGGGGGCGGGGAGAGACCAGGAAGGTCAGAGGGCAGGGCGGCTCCTGGGCAGAGGACATGTGTGGGGGAGGCGAAGCTGGGGAGCCCCACAGGCCACTTCTGTATGACCGAGGACACGCAGAGCCAGTGGACTGCAGGGCAGTGGAAGGTCCCGAGGTGCGGTGGAGGAGTGCACCAGAGGGCTGGGCCGGGCCGGGCCGGGGCTGGGCAGCGGGAGGAGGTTTTCTGCAGCTGTGAGTCCAGACTCCTTTACCATCCTGGGGAAGAGACAAGAAGGTGTCTGTCAGGGTTCATTCCAGTTGCTTCTCTGTCGTCTTCAGAGGCCGGTGTTCCAACTGGGCCTCGGTAGACAGAGGTTTGTTAGGGCTACTCTCAGATTTCTCCTTCTTCCTCCAAAACATTGTCCCTTCCCCCTCATCTTGGACAGACTTCTTTAAGGAGGATACAATTTTATTTCACACACTTTTTTTCTGTAGTGCTGGGGATGGAACCCTGGGCCTTGTGCACGCTAAGCAAGTGCTCTACCACTGAGCTACACTCTCTGCCCCAGTGATTCTATTTTTAAAATTTTAATCAGAATTTTAAAAGTCATCGGTCAACTGCCGTGGAGAAATTTCTGCCAGGAGGAAGCATGCAGCTGAGATGAGGCTGGGGGCTCCGTGGCTCACCGCGGGGAGGAGACTAAGGTGGGGCCCAGCCTCTGGGAGCTGTGACCAGTGCCCATGTGTTTCAACAGCAGGTGAGTGGACAGCAGCCCACCGCGGCAGCCCCTGTCTGCAGGGATGGATGAAAGGATGGCTCCGAGACCCGTAACGAGAGAGTCCAAGTTGGGGGCCCACAATCTCCTTTATTGAGAGACGCAGGGGTTTGAGCTCTGGCTGCAGTGTGGAGGGGTGTGACGTGGAGGGACACTGGAGGCACACGACAGGCTTTGTCAACACACTGGGCTCATGGGCTCTGGACTCCCTGGGGCGTGAGCTCACAGCACACAGAGCGAAGCCTTCAGAGCTCCACTGCGACACGGCCAAGGACTGGGACACAGAGCCAGTCCAGATGCGTCCCTTTCTCCATCAGGCCCACGGACACAGCATAGACAGCAGCGACGAGGACTTGCCGTTGTAGCTCACACCCTCCCTGCTGACCTGCACCGTCAGCATCCGAGGCCCGGCGGAAGGGGTCGCCCTGCCCATCTCAGGGACTGTCCCTTCTGTCCATTCCAGGCCCCGTCCTCCAGGACAGCCTCAGCCAGCCAAGAGGGTTGAATGGCTGCGCTAGTTTCTTAGGTGAAGAAACAGAGGCTCGGAGGAATCAGGCCATTGGCAATGTCTGGGAAGGTAGGGGTCTTTTCAGGGGCTGGCCTGTCTGATCCTAAGTTCAAGTGCTGGTTCAGGATCCGGTGCCTGGGCCCTGGCTCAGGCCTTTGGGTTGGCTAAACTCTGAGTCTACCCACTGAGCAGGGGGCACCACACCAACTGGGCCCAACAGACCTGGGCACGGCTGGGCCCTCAGAGGCCAAGGTCCTCCCTGGGGTCCGCAAATGGGCCTGACTTGCACCCGCCCCAACCTGGTGACCTGGAGGGTCACATGGCTTGCAGAGGGATTTTGTGGCTTCAAGTACCACACCAGTTCATGGCAGGGTGGCCAGATCCGGGTGGCCACTCATAACCTGGCCTCCAACTCAGCACTTTGGTCCAGAGAGGCAGTGCTGCCCCGGCCAGGGCTGGGCCCCTGCATCCCAAAGCAGTGCTTCCTGCAGGCTGTCTGCCCATGCTTGGTTTCCTTCATGGTCCTGAGACCATAAAACCCACTTTCCCAGGCCAGATTCTGCTTCCCAGGTCCTTCCTGTTACTCCCACTCCCACTCCAGCCCCTGCCTGGTCTGGGGCTCAGGCAACCTTCTCGGCAGGGAGCCTGGCTGGTCCAGCCCTGTTTGGAGATGGCTCCTAGAGACCGAGGAGGCGCCTGCCTTCCCTGGCGCCTGGAGCTGGGGGCCAGGACCGCCGCCCGGCGTCTGGTGACAGATGGGCCTGTCTCAGCCCAGAGATGCTGGCCAGCTGGGTGCCTGGACATCCAGGCCTGTCTTCTCACCTGCTCAGGACCTGGCCCACCACCCTGGCCCATGTGACCCTTCTCAGAGCCCCCACCCTGGCGCCAGCTCGGCCTGGCCGGCTGCCAGCTGTGTGCACGGGCCGGGAAGGAGGAGCCACTGATCTGCTGCTCCTCAGAGGGCCAGGCGCCAGCGCCTGTCCACCTCATGTCCATGCAGGACCTCTGGAGTTGGCCTGGGTAAGGCCAGGCTAGGGGGAGGACCAGGTGAGGGCAGTGGGAGGGAGGGATGCCTGGAGGAGAAGCCTGGTGTGAGGCCCAGAGCCACGGTGGGAGCCTCTCCAGGGTGGGGAGCTGGGTGTGGGCCTGCAGCACCCCACACTCTTGGAGCTGGTGGGCCAGACAGCAGCAGTCCTGAGGCAGGGCTGCCGAAGGCCTGGCCCAGGGGCCAGCCCAGCATAGCCCTCTCATTTCCTTATCCATCTCCCTAAACATCCATTAGTCTGGGAACAAAGGAAGCTGCCTTTCTCTGAGCACTAATTCCTCCTGTCAAAGGCCCTTCTTGGATCTGGGAAAGGAACAGGCTCTGGGCTCTGGCTTTTAGAGGGGGAGGGGAGGGGGAGAGAGGGGTGTGGGGAGAGGGCTGGGCTGAGGGGAGAAGCTGAAAAGGAAGGGCCTCTGGGCCAAGGCGGGCCGGGGCCCCAGTGCAGCCAGCTGGGGACACAGCCTGGCACGTTCAGCAGCGCCTCCTGGGCCTCGTGGGTCCCCGGGGGTCCTAGTACAGTGTCTCCCGGGTAGCGCTGGTGGAGAAGCCGTGGTTGCTGGACACGCTGTTGGTCTTCCGTGAGAACGCCAGTCTCTTCCTCCTGCGCCGCCAGGCGGGACAGAGGCAGGCCAGGGTGGACAGGAAGATCTGGCGGAAGTTGGCCGAGACGAGGTTGTAGAGGATGGGGTTGATGGTGGAGCTGATGTAGAAGAGCGTGTTGGTCAGCATGTAGAAGTAGTGGTAGAAGTCATAGAGGAACCTGGGGAGGAGAGGTGGTCAGAGCCCCAGGACCCACAGGGTGCACAGTCACCGAGTGATGGCCCGGTTGGCGGCAGCAGGTGGCTCGGGACACCCCACTGCCCAGGAGGTCCTTGCTGGGAGGTGTGACCGTGCATGCCAGGGTCCTGCTCTGAGCTCGCTCTCTCTTGGACTGGGCCCCTTCAGGCAGGGCCTGGCCTCTGCCTTGCCACAGGCCCCACTGCTCCCCGCAGCCCACCTCGCTGAACCTGGTGCTCACACGGCTGAAGAGGGAAGTGGGCGCCTCCCTGACCACCCTGGGAGTCCCCGCTTTGCTGTGCATCATTCTTGGGCATGGCTCTGCCGGACCCTGAGTCTGCTCTGGGGTGGTCGAGACCCTGCGGCCGGCAGTGTGTGAGGAAGCCCCTCAGAGCTAGCCCCACGACTTGGGCGGTCCACGGCCTCCTGCTGTGCACCGCGCCCACGCCCAGGGGTCCTCGCCACCCCTGGGCCCCGCCTGCCTGTTCTGGGGTACCTGCCAGGGCCCAGTACTCACGGGGTCCACTGCTCATCCGAGATGTAGCAGAACATGAGGCGGCGCACGTGGTAGGGGAGCCAGCACACCACGAAGGCAATGACCACAGCACCTGGGGGGCAGGGAGAGGGGCTCAGGGACAGACAGGCTGTGGGAGACGCGAGGAGGCATTGCAAATTCGTGGACCGGAAGACAGTGTTCTTAAAGATGTCAACACTACACAAATGATTTATAGGTTCAATGCAACTCCTATCAAATCACAGTGTTTTTTTCAGAAATAGAAAAAATCCTAGGGCTGGGGGCTTAGCTCAGTGGTGCCGCTGCCTGCCTCGCAAGCACAAGGTCCCAAGTTTAATCCAAGGTACAAAAAAAAAAATCCTAAAAGTTCACAAGGAATCTCAAGGGACCTTGACTACCCAAAATAATCTTGTAAAAGAAAAATACAGCTGGAGTTCTTGTACTTTTTGATTTCAAAACGTCATCCAAACACCAATAATCAACAGTCTGGTGTGGGCAGGCAGACAGACAGAGCAGAGCACAGGCCCTTGCACGCTTGGCGAAGCCGTCTTCACAAAGGGGCCCAAGCCCGGCCTGGGGACAGTGGTCTCCTCACACACAGGGCTGGACACGGCCATCCGCACGCAGACCCACAGTGGGCCTCGCCTCCCACCCTGGACAAAACTGACCCCAAACTGGACTAAAGACCCAGATGGGAGACCTGAAACTCTACCACTTCTAGAAGAAAACATAATATAAAACCTTCAGAACTCTGAGTTTGGTCACTCTGTTTTTCTTCTGAGACTGATTCCCGGAGTATGATGTAGATGCACAGGTCTCAAGAGAACAAGACACAGACTGGGCCGCACAGAGGACAGAGACGTCTGTGTGTCAAAGGGAGCAGTGGACAGCGAGGGCGACTTGCGCCTGGCAGGGGCTCACATCAAGCCTGAGACAGAACTGCCAAGAACTGACAACAAAAAGCGAACAGCTTGATTCAAAGACGGGCAGGGGACTGGGACAGACAGGGAGTATGCGCGACCACTGCAGGGCCTGCGAGAAGTTGCTCAACCATGCCCTTCACCCGTCACGCAAACCACAACCACAGCAGAGCCACTGCCGCCAGCCCTACGGGGGCTGCTCTGAAACAGGCGGCAGGGCTGGGAAAGTGAGGTGGGAAGCCACTGCAGACTGCAGTACAGATGTGCCTCAAAAACTCTGAGATTAGCACAGGACCCAGCGGGCCCTCTGCTGGACGGGACCCTGAGCTGAGGGCAGGCACAGCAGGAGGGAGCCCATGCCTCCCTCACAGCTGCTATGAGCTGCAGCAACCTAGGTGTCCACCGACAGGCAGGCATGGCACGCTCATAAACAGAATGTGGCCCATCCACGCAATGGAAGACTACTCAGCCCTGAAAAGGAAGGAAACGCCAACATGTGCTTCAGCATGGAGGAACTCTGCAGACCTCACGCTCAGTGAAGTAAACCAGTCACCAAAGGACAGATCCTGCAGGCCTCCATCATATGAGACCCGAGCCAGAGTCAGATAGACAGGGACAGGGAGTGGTGGGCGGCAGGGCCCAGGGAGGGGACGAGGGATGGCGTTTGAGTTTGGGAAGATGAAGATGGCCTGGAGCTGAGCAACGCAGCAGTCGCGCAACAGGGGGCACATGCGGCATTCACGCCGAGCAGCGGCTACGACGGTAGCTTTTGTTTCATAATTTTTAACCACAATTTTTAAAACAAAAAGTTGAAAACCACTTGGGGACCTCCCTCCAGGCAGAGGGCTCCAGAGCCCGGGTACAGGGCTCACAAGGGACAGCATGACAGGCCGTGCCCCTGAGTCACTGCAGCCTCGGCCCCCCATCTGTGGGGTTCAGGCCAGACCAGGGTCCCCAAGCTCTGCTGATTTGAGGCCATGCTTGCCTGAGGAGACTGAAGTCAGGACCCTGCTAAGAATGCACTCTCCCAAGTTCCCTGGAAGCAGAGTTGGGGTGCAGGGCCCCAGAGGGGTGCTGCTCTTGCACCCCAGTGGCTGTCACCCCAGTCAGCTCTGGCTGATTGCTTTGGATGGATCCCTGGGATCTGAGGGCATTCAGCTGTGAGGGTGGGATCAGGCTGGATGGGGCAGCTGGATTGTACTGTGAGGTCATCAAGAACAGTCTCTTCTGGGGCAGAGTCTCAGGCACCCGGGGAAAGTGGTGGGCGTCCTGAGTGGACCTGTGCTAGGGCCCAGCAGGTAGGAGCCACTGGGGTGCGGCTGCCTCTGTCCCCTCGCCCTTTTGGATCTCTAGGTTCTAGGAGGCCTGGACTGCGGACAGCACTCTGGGGAGCTGCTCGGAGCTCAACCCGGGGAGGACCCGCAGATGAACCTGATAGCAGGGAGCCAACAGCGGGGCCTCGAGGGAGGAGCCACAGGAGAGCCACACAGGTCTGGCTCAAGCTCCAGGCAGAGGGCCACTTCCTGCTCCTCACACTGCAAGGGCACAGGGGACAAGTGGACAGATGGACGCTGAGAGCCCCAGCGCTGACCCAGTGCCCTCACAGGCGGGTGGGCAGCAGGGGCCACTGGGTCTCTGGGTGTCCAAACCTTACCTGAGCTCTGTTGCCAGGGAGACCGGTGGGGATGGCAGCAACTTGGTCAAGACAGCGATGGGCCTGGAAGGGCTCTAGGTGGCCCTGGCACCATGGCAGGATGCAGACCTGCCAGGTACCTGGTGGATGCACAAAGAGCAGCACACCCCAGGTCCTGCTGGACCACCCCCCAGCCCCGCTCGAAACCTGGCTGGGTTTGGGTTCCTGGCTGGCCCCGCCCCCAGACCCCAGGTTACATACGGAGCACCCGGACACCGTGCCGCAGGGCCTGGATCCTGCCGGGCTCGATGGACATGCTGAACGTGCCAGGCTGTGTCCCCAGCTCCGCAGCCTGGCGCACCATGATGGTCAGCTTGTTAGCGATGACGGTGTTCAGGACCGAGATGACCGCCATGGGGAACACGAAGGACACGAAGGTGTTGACCTGGGGGAGAGCACTCGTGAGCAGCCAGGCAGGCAGAAGCCCCGGGCCCACTGCCCTGCCTGCCCACTTCTGCGGGGCGGGGCCTGGAGGGCAGCCAGCCTGGAAGCTCCCAGCCCAGGCTGCCTGGCTGGTCTGGCCGCCCTGACATGGTGCCCAGGCTCCGCTCCCAGCCACAAACCACCCCTGCACAGCTTGGAAGACCAGCAGGGCCCACCTGGTCAGTGGACGCACAGGTTCTGGGGTCCTGGCTGCACCAAGGGCTGGGCACACTGAGTCCGTGGCTACAGGCCCTGAATGCTGCTGGAGGCTGAGCCCCGCAGCCACACTCTGCCCCAGACCAGTCACTGGGACACTGAGGAAGACTCTCTGCCCACTTGCTGCCTCTCTGAGAGGAGAAGCACCTGGACCCCCAACACCTTCAGCTCCATGCCTGCCCTGCATCTGGGGAAACCACATCTCAGCAAGGCCAAGTTCTTCCCAAGGGCACTGGCTCAGGTGGATTTGAGCCTGAGCTCCCTGAGCCTGCTCAGCTCCATCTGTGACACCAGGCTGAGCATCACCTGGTGGGCACCTGCCTAACCTGGGCGGCCGGTCTGTCCAGAGGGGGCAGTGGCCAAGCCGCCTCCCCACCCCACCCTGGAGCTGTGGAGGATGAAAGTGTGTCAGAAACGCACCCCAGGACCAAGTGGAGGGCATGGCCTCCTCATAGAGCTGCCCATCCTGCCAGAGGACCAGCACCGCTGTGTCCTGTGACTGCAGGCAGTGGCCACAGGGAGCCACTCGGAAGTACCAGAGGTCACCAGAACATGGCAGACACAGTCTTCCAGGGAGGAGCTGCTCCATTCTACCATCTGAGAGCTCAAGTGTGTGCATTTGGGCCCAACAGTGGAATAATGCTTGAATCCCTCTAACTCCCACTTTCTCGCTGACATCACACCCTTGGGTAACCATTGTGGCATGCTTTGTGGAAGCCAGACACCAACTCAGCCCTATATGGACCACCTTCGTGGACACAATGTCAAGTCTGCGAGGTAGAAACTATAGTACCCCATTTTATGGAAAAAGAAACCCAGACCTAGCTGTGAGCTCAAGTGTTCAAGTCCACAGCCTGAGCTGTTACTGCCTGTGTCACGAGACTGATCAAGTGGACACACGAGCCAAACAAGCACCTGCTGGGTATAACCATGAGCCAGGCAAGGTCCTGGTCCTCACAAACCAGCGAGGTAGGCACAGCCCACCTCACTTCCCAGAGTGGATTTTGCTGGGGTAGCTGCCAGGTTTTGAGACCATCCCACCCGAAGGCCCTGAGTCCTTGGGCACCTCCTGGGCTAAAACTCCCCAGCCCCACTTCCTTCCTTTCTTTACTCCGTTATCCCCCACCTAGTTCTTCTCTCTCTGTTCTGGTTTGCCATTTCTGGGAGAGGCTAGACCACAGTGACTGGAGTCTCAGTCAAGAGATTTCCAAAGTCCCAAGGAGAGGTGGGGTTCAGCACCACGGACAGCGCACTGCTCCGCCAAGGGAGGGGCTGGCTCGCAGAGGCGGGTGTGGGCCACGGTCTGGGAGGGGGTTCAGGTGGGGAGCAGGAGCTCTGACGAAAGGCCTCCAGCTCCTTCTCCCAGAGGGGCAGGTGAGCAGCCTGTAATCGCTGCTGGCCTGCTGGCCCCTCCTTGCTGGGCAGCCAGCAGCCCTGGGCGTGGGAGGTAGAACCGTCTCCCTTCTGATGGCTGGAGCCAGAGGCTACTGCGTGAACGTGAACTTGGAAGATCAGGGGTCACATCCTGCCTGCACCCGGCTATGTTCCAGGCCTGGCACCAGTCTGACTGCTGGGAGACCACTAACAGCTCGGAGGCCTCGATCGAATTAGGAAATGGCCTTCCTGACAGCCTGCCCTCCTCCACCTGTGTAGCCTTGGGAGAGGCCCTCCCTGGCTCAGCTCAGCAGGGCAGGCACAGGGCCTGGCCTCAGTCCAGAGGCCCCAGAACAGCTCTGGGAGCGCCCCGTAACTACAGAGGGGTGGCAGGTTGCTTTTCTGTCTTTCTAGTACTTCTTAAAAATGGGCCAAAGCCACCTGCACATGGAGCTAGCCATCAAGGTGTGTCTGCTATTCTTTCAGGTATCTCCCAGCCAAAAAGCCCATTAGTGTGTTCAGATCTGTGGGACATCTGCTAAGGGGCAGCAAACGGGGCTTCAAAATCCTTGAAGGCTCATCAGCAGCATTGCAGAGCCGCAAGCAGTTGGGGCGGGTTCTGCCCTGGCCATAGTCCCACCTCAGTGCCTGAAGGTGTCGAACAAGAAGGCACCCCGAGGGTGCCCTGACATGCAACTCACTTCTCTGTTCAGGAACCCGGGTTGGTGTGGGTCCCCTGTTGAGCTGTCTCCACCTTTGGGCTGCCGGTGACCCTTTCTGTGGAGAAGTACGTCTTGCATGGCAGCTCCCTTGTGTAATAACCAGCTGCTGTTCACCTGGTCTCTAAAGCATGAGCCAACATGATCAGGTTTGCTAATAAGTCTTTTGTTTGCATTTTGCTAAAATGTTAGGGCTAATTTGATTCCTGGATTAATGTGCGGCCAACACACTTCCTGAGTGTTTGGGAGCTTAGCCTGTGCCCTTCACAACAGCTGAACCACCCCCAAAATTTCTTTGCTCTCTGGCAGATGTGGAAGGCCTGCAGGCACTGGCTGTGGCTTCCCAGCGAGTGGGGCAAAGCCCTCAGCCTCAAGCGAGGCCCTCAAGGCCGGGCTCGAATGGGGAGCCGTGGTCACAAGCAGGACTCACTCTGCCCTCAGACGCACATTCACAAAAGCAGCCCAGCATCTGTGCTCTGTACAGACCTGGCTTCCCCCGAGACAAAGCCCCTTGTGACCAGCCTCTGTGCCCATGTCGCCAGCAGCTACTCTTCAGCCGCACAATTTTCAATGTGTTTCCTTGCCATGTAATTGTGTGGGCAAATATCCTGTTCCTCCCCACGTCTAATTACCATCCCCAGCAAAGTTGGCCACCATGCTTCCCGTGGACATCTGGCTCCCCTCAGCATCTTAGTGCATTTCAATAGAATTAGTGCCCTGTCCCCGCTTAGGTGAATCTGATTACTGCAGACAGGGATGGTCGCCCTCACCCATCTGAAGAGGCGTTGGGTGGCCAGCATGAGGGAGGAGGCCGAGCAGCAGCCATACCACCCCTCCAGAGCCTCCCTCATGGACCAGGCTCTGCCTCCCGCCATGCTGCGTGACACTTTGTTCCTGGGTGGGCGGGGTGCAAGTCTAAACAGAGCGGGACCATCACGGCTCCTGCTTGGAGCCAGCTGGCGTGGACTCTGAGGTCCTGAGTGGAGGACACAGGAATCAGCCATAAACTGAGAGCGAGCAGTGACACAAGAGTCTTGGGGGACCTGCTGCCCATGAGTTAAAGACCATCCTTCCGGGCTGGGGATTTAGCTCAGTGGTTCCACTGCCTGCCTTGCAAGTGCAAGGCCCCGAGTTCGATCCCTGGTGCCAAAAAACAAAACAAAACAAAAACAAACCATCCTTCCCTCTCTCCTGCAAAGCCACTCGACAGCGTCAGGCCCATGTTTGCTTGCCCTTTACAGGCACACAGGGCTTCTCTTTACAGCAGCAGACTGCTTCTCCACTTTATGAATGGCATAGCGCACGTATTGTGGTTCTCTCCGTGTGCATTGTGTGTGGAGACGGGTGGAGGCGTCTAGATTCTGTGCACACCTGCAGAGCGCAGGGCAGGCCAGGGCTTGTCTTGCCGGATGGCCCTGAGCGTGCTCCCTGCTCACACTGGCTGAGCATGCTCCTTGCTCACACTAGGCTGTTTCCTCCCAAGGCAGAGGAGGGGCTGGTCCACTCTGATGCTCTCTGGCCGTGACCTTGATCTTGGTGAACTTTGCAGCCCTGGGCAGCCCACGGCTGAGCTGCGCTGGTGCCCCGCTCACCACTGGCTCTGACTCCTGCCCAGCCCATCCCTTGGGGGGGGAGGGAGGCTGGTGCCCAGGGTTGCACACCTGTCACCTTGGCTCTTGGCCCTGGCGAGCCCTCTCCCTGGGGTCTTGCCGGAAGCTCATCCTCCCCCTCCAGGAGCATGGAGGCAGTGGAGGTGATTCAGGAAGAGAGGCTGTCATGCGTCCTCCCCTGCAAAGCTGAGCAGGAAGCAGCTCCCCACTTTCCTTGGAATATCCCCAAAGTCACGGGCTGTGTCTGCCTCCTGTCTGCCCACCCAGGGGCACCAGGCATGACCACTCTGCCCATCCACCCCCTGCCCTCTGGTGCCCTCTAAAGGACCACACCCCCAGGTCCACTTTGCCTAGGCTTCCTGGGCATTTCTGAGCACCTGCTGCATACAGGGGACCTGGAGAAGTGGGGGGGCCAGTAGACCAACATGGCAACCAGAGGGGGAGGGCTGCGGCAGGGAGTGACAGGGTCTGGAGGGGGGGCTTACACTGACCTTGGGACAAGGAGAGGCTCCAGAGAGGCAGGCGGGGCAGGGAGGCAGGGGTCGCCTTGGGGCCTCTGGGAAGCCCCAAGCGGGGGGCAGAGAGAGTAAAGCAGGAGGCAGGTGCTCGGGATGCTCTGCCTCGGGTGGCAGAGCAAGAGCCAGGGGCCGAGAAGGGGTGAGGATGGCAGCCTGCACTGGGGAGATTCAGGTGGGGCTGGGGCCAGTGAAGGCAGAAGTGGCGGTGACACCAAGAGGACCTCAGCTCTTGGGGAGGGGCACTGGCTCTCCAGCCCCCTGCCCCGCCGTGCAGCCCTGGTTCTGCGAGAGCAGGTGGGGTGCAGGTTCCAGCCTGGTGTCCAGCACTGGGCCTTCACCGAGAGAGGCATAGCTCGCCTGTCCTCATCTGCGGCTTCTGAGGGGGCTGCCCCCTCCAGCTGTGTTCTTGGCAGTGCTGGGGCGAGTGGGCTCTGGAGAGACCACCGTGTGTGTCTCCAAGCTTCCCTCTGTCTCCTGCACCAGCAGCTGCTCCTGACTTCTTTCAACTGACAGTGGAGGGGTCTCTTCCTGTGTGAGTCCCCGAAGAGACCCTTTCCGTGCTGCTGAACAAGCCCTCTTCCTGCAGGCCCTCAGCATCCTGATCCCCACCACTGTGTCCCAGGCCACCAGTCACCCCGCCCGGAGCCTTGTTGAGCACAACCCAGGAGTACGTGAAAGGAGGCCTGCCCCGCTTCAGTAGAACTCAGAGTGGACAACAAGCAGCGGACACCCCCAGCCTCCCTCCCGCTGCGCTCAGCCAAGTGCCGAAGGACGGAGGGGAGAACTTGAGGCACAAAGACGATCCTGCAACCCCGGGGAGGCTGAGGGCCGGCATGACAGGGCGGATTCTAGCTGCCCGTGGTGCTGCTCGTATCAAGGGCAGGGACAGCCTGGCTCATTGCTCAGCTCCTTCCGCACAGGAGGCCCTGTCCTGCTCGCCAGAGCCTGCACAGCGAGATGAGCTTCCCTCGACTGCTCTAAACGGCTCCTTGAAGGCACTCAAAGGCCTTGATCTACCAGCTCTCCCAGACTACAGAGGTTTCAGGGCAAAACACACAGCAGTGCTGGCCCAAGATGATGCTGCATTTTCATGATTAAAAGGTTCCTCCTGGGCACCCACAGCCCCCATGGCTCCATCTGGCCCCTCGGCCTCTGCAGATTCCAGCTCCTGACTCAGGACCCACACTGCAGGGAGAGTTTCAGAGCAGCTTTCCACTGAGCCAACAGCCTGGCGGCCTTCATACTCACCACTGGTTCCTACTGAGGGGCAAGAATGAACAGATTTAAGTAGTAACTGCCTGCCTGTGAGCACGACCCTTGGTCATGACAGAACTGGCTGGATACGGAAATCGAGCCAGGCCCCTTCAAGGAAACTGAACCAGTAATGAATGTCTTCCACCCCTCTGTCATTGTCCTGCAAGCCCCAGTGTCTCTTCTGCCCTGTGATGCTGCTAATTTCCTATTCCACCCTCCAACTGCAGAGGCAGTGGACTCCTTTACCGGTGCCCACAGGGCAGAGACCTGTGCCTGCCAGCAGGGCTGGGGGCTGGCCCTGTGCCTGTCGCCCGCATGGGAGGGCCTGAGAGTGTTGTCCTCCTGCAGCAGTGGAGGAGGGTTGTGACAACCCCAGGGGACCTGCAGGGGACACTTCCCTCTGCAACCTTCCCCACCCACAAAAAGAACCTAACCTTCCACCTGATAACAAGTTTGTCACAAAGATGTAGTCAATTCATCAGTCTGTGTCTTAGGCATATGTTGGGGTTTTTGTTGTAGAGAGACGCAATCTTGCTTAAACGCCACCAGGTTTTGAGGGCAGTGAATGAGCCATTTGTTCTCTCCCGGCTGCTGCTGGCCTTCCATCCAGACTCCTGCCTCCTCCACACCATGCAACATGCGTGGCTGTGAATGGCACTGGCCAGGAGCAGTGCTGTGTGGTGCAGCCAGGTGCGGACAGACCAGCCTTCCCAGCAGTCTCCTCTGGGCATCCAGTGCTGCCCCTCTGCCGAGGACCAGCAGGCCAGGTGGCACCCTGAGCCGGAAGAAGTGACGGGGCACCAGCCCTGCCTGAGCTGGCAGGGCGGAGGAGGGGGCAGGAGGAACTGAGCCCTCTCCTCAGTTCACACACACGGTTTGTGCGGGGCTTCACTGCTTCTGAGCTCCTGGCCATCCTTGCCCAGGGCCGGGTGGAGATGGACTGCCTGTGGCACTCAACCCGGACTCCAGTGCTAGCAAGAGGCATCCCTGGCAGGCCCTGCGGCCTGCATGGACACGCGAGCGTGTGCGTAGACAGGCAGGCTCCTGTCCAAGGCAGAGGTAGAAATAGGATGCAGGCTATAATGAACTTTAAAATGTTGGAGTAGTCAGACTTTAAAGTAGAAACAGGTGGAAACAATTTTCATAATATAGATCCAAATTATTATCATTTCAACATGAAAAGTGGTAATGAGGTATTGTGCATTCTTGCTTTGTACCAACTCTTCAAAACCCCACGTGCACTTTACACTAAAGCGCATCTCCATTCAGATCCCCGCAGTGCTGGGGGGTGCTCCGCCCCCTGGGAAGCCGTGAGGACCACCATGAGGCGGTGTGTGGCCCACCATCCCACGCAGCTGCTTCTGGGCCAGGAGCGTGGTCTTCTGGCCACCACCAGGGGTGTGCTCGGCCCCATCTCTGGTCAGCAGAGATGCAGGGCCTCCAGGTCACCCCTAAACAGTTCCGAGAGTCTGCACAAGTCAAGGATAGGTCACTCATCTCACAGCCCCATGATGAAAAAGTGCACCGGGGAACGAAGTGCCCAGGATGATGAGAGGGCCACACCTTCGGGAAGCTGGGTTCATCCAGTGCCAGGAGTAGGGGCTGGGGGCTGCTCCACAGAAAGCAGCCAAAGTCCTGTCCTCAATCTTGCTGCCTCCTCCTGCCCCTCACCCTCCTTTCCTGTGGCCTCTGCCACCAGGCCTCCAAAGCGGGCCCCAAGGTAAGCCCAGGACAGGAAGTGCAGAGGGGACCGCGCCTGGGGTGAGGGCTCAGTCAGAGATGACCCCATGGCCACGCAGCTGTGTGCACTGAGCAGGCGGCTTCCTCACACAGGCTGGGCTCCTCCTCCGTAGATGGCGCCCCACAGCTGAGCCCCAGCTTAATGTGTGTGCTGCCTTTACTATCTTCACTGATGTGAGCGATTGCGCTCAGGCTAGCAGGTTAAATGACAGGGACAGACACTAACTGCCGCCATGCTCAGCACAGCGGTCACTGCTGGAGCTCTGCTCCCCAGCTCACAGCCTCTCCCTCCTCAGCTGAGACCCATCTCCCTTCTCCCCTTCTCCCAGAGGCTGGACCTCGCGCCCACCCTGAGTGGCAGGAACAGCCCTGCGGGTGTTAGTTGTGGGCAAGCTCTCTAGGGCTGCTCTTTGCCACCTGGAAAGCTGGGGTGGAGTTTGGGTTCGCACTTGAGGGCCTCCACCCAGGGAAGACTCGACTGTCCCTGAAAGGCTCCTCCTCTGGCCACAGCAAGGAGGCCCCGGGAGTCAGCAGTCAACGCAGCGCTCACTGCCCAGGGAATCAGCCCCTTCATTTCTTCCTAATTAGCACCAATTCTCACCCTCCAGGCAGTGGCTGGGTGAGGGCCTCCCTGGGGTGCTCTGTGAGGGGCAGGATCCCTTGTTTCCCTCTAGTAGGTCTGTAATCAAGATGCATTTTCTCTGACAGATCTTCCCCAAAAGATGGCCACAGGCGCTTATGATATTTAAATTGCAGGCATTTGCAAGTCCAATGTTGCATGAATATTCACAGCCTGGCTGTTCCAGAGCACAAGTGGGCTTTTCTTGTGGCTCACAGGCCAGCCTGTCTGGTGCTATACTTTTTGCTGTGAGGTGACAAATCCCACTGACTCCTCTCCAAAGGACATTCCAGAACCCAGAAGCTGTCAACTGCCACAGAGCCTCAGCCTGAGCCGCCCCACTGTGCCCAGGTGATGGTGACATCCACAGGCCTGGACAGAGGCAGCTGAGGAGAGGGTAGGAGGGGAGAAACAAACAGTAGGGGCCTTGCCTCCCCCTGGATGTAGATGTCCTTTCCTTGGGGTTCTGGAGTGGTCTGAGGGTGCTTTGGCCATGGCCAGGTCCCTGGGCCATGGGGTGAGGTGTAGGCTTCCCCACATATGTCCATGAGGGTGCACAGGGCTGCAGCTCAGGAGCATACCAGGGTCCACAGCTTGGAGTCCAAGGAGCTGGGAAGAATCTGGCCTCTGGTGGAAGCTTCTCCACCCAGTTGGATCCAGGCTGAACCATGGTCCACTTCTGCCATGCAGGCCCCACTGCCCCTCATGCTTATGGGGTGCTAATGGTCACGTTCCAGAGCTCAGCCACACAGGGACTAAAGATGTTCCATTTGAATCCAAGCCAGGGGGTTGGAGGATCTAAGGCAAGCTTCCTGTTTAACTTGCTTAACATACTGGGAAGTCTTCACGAAGAGCAGAGAGCCCCGAGGATCTGTATTTAGGAACATTAGCAATATGCCCACCTCATGCCAGGTATGGTTCCCAGAAAATGCCAACTCATTCAAACCTCATGACTGTTCACATGGGGAAACTGAGACAAAGAGCAGTCAGTCACCAGCTAGCACATCCTGCCACCCATCCGTCCCTCTGCCATCTTGCTCCTTGGGTTGGAAGATAAGAGTCCTGCTGACTTGCAGTCCTGAGCAGCCCCCGTGCCAGAACACCTGCTGCTTTCTCACATTCATTTGGTTCCTTTTATTACAGAGAAGCCCAGTGGTGGTGGAGGAAAGATTGATGGGTCTGGTCACCGGGTTTCTGGCTTCGTGGGTAGCTGCCACGCTCCGAGCTAAGGCTGAAAGGTGGAGTATGCAGCCAATCCCTTCTGAAGCTCCCCCTGGGCACATGGGCAATTCAGTTCCAGCTGCTCTTCATCAGTGTGTGCATCTGTAAATCCAGCAGGGTGAGGCGTCCCAGGTGCAGGGACGGAACACACACCCCAGCCCACTGAACCTGCAGGGGCTTCTACAGCTGCTGGAGAGACATGCAGCGTGCTCACCATGACTCTCTTGGGTGCTGCCTTCAGGCTGTTGGGGGAAAGAGGCCTGGCCAGGCAGACTCTAGGGGCAACAAGCCATGGTCTGTCGGGTCTCACAGAGAGCTGCCTGGGGAGCATCTCCTGATTCCCAGCCACAGCCTCCCACCGGAGGGGGAAGGGTCCATCTCACCCAGCCAGAGGGTCAAGGCCGGCAGCATCTCCTGGGCCAGGTGGCCACTGCAGATGAGGGGTGGGCAGCAGCCTGCCCTGGACGGCCACACACAGAGCTTGTTAAACTGACGCTAGAAACAGGAAATCAATAGAGAAAGTCAACAAAACCAAAGCTGATTTTCCAAAAAGATCAATAAAAATAGGTAAACCTTTAGCCAGACTAATAAAAAAAAAACCAGAGAAGACAAAAGTTTCTAAATCAGAAATGGAAGAAGGGCCATCGCTACTGATCCCATGGACATTAAGAGGATGACAAAGGCATCTATGAATGACTCTACGCCCACAAAGTTGATAGCATAGATAAAGGACCAATCTACTGGAACTCACAAAGGAGAAACAGATAATCTCAGTGGGCCTTTGCCTACTAAACAAACTGAGTCAATAATTAATAACCTTCCAAAGCAGAAGCACCAGGACCAGATGGCTCACTGGTGATTCTCCCAAACACTTAAGAGCAAATGGTACCAATCTGCCAGTCTCTTCCAGAATGTAAAAGCAGAGGGAACACCTTATAACTCATTCAATGAGGCCATACCCTAATACCAGAATCAGACATAAGGGAGGGAAAACAGCCAGGTGTGGTAGAATATGCTCACCTGTAATCCCAGCAATGAGGGAGGCTGAGGCAGGAGGACTGCAAGTTGAGTCCTGCCTGGGCAAATTAGTGAAGTCCCAATGCAAAATTTAAAAAAAATCAAAAAGAGGTAGGGATGTACCTCGATGATAGAGTACCTCTAGGTTCTGTCCCTAGCATGAAGGGGTGGGAGGGAGAGACCACAGACCAGCATCTATTATGACTATGAGTGCAACCCCCCAACAAAATGTTGCAAATCAAATCCAAATAAACACCAAGGTTTGAATGGTTTCCCCAAAGTTCATGTACTGCAGACTTAACCCCCAGTGCCACACTGTCGAGCGGCGGGCCTGATGGGAAGGGTAGGTCACAAGGGAGCCTTCGTGTTTCCAGCTTGGGACTGAGTCTGTTACAGAAGCAGCCTTGGCCCTCGCTCTCCTGTGCTCCTTCTCACCACGAGACACCTTCTGCTCACTGAGATCTAGCTCCGTGCCTCAAACTTCCCAGCCTCCAGAACTATAAGCCAAATAATTTTCTTTCTTTTTCTTTCTTTCTTTCTTTCTTTCTTTCTTTCTTTCTTTCTTTCTTTCTTTCTTTCTTTCTTTCTTTCTTCTTTTCTCTCTCCCTCTCTCCCCCCCTCCCTCTCTCTCTCTCTCTCCCTCTCTGTAGTTCAGGCTGGCCTTGAATTCCCTATATAGCCCAGGCTAGCACTCAACTCATAGAGATCCTCCTGCCTCTGCCTCCCAAGTGCTGGAATTGCAGGTGTATGCCCCCAGGCCCAGCCCAGATAATTTTCTGTTCACTATGAAATATTAATCCAATGTCATCTTTATAGCACACAAAACAGACTAAGACAGTAGGATTATACACCGTGACTGAGTGGGATTTATTAGAGTATGCAAAACTGGTTCAACATTCTACAACTGACTATAGTCCATCCTGTCAACAGGTTAGGGGAAACAAACCCTTCAATTATACAAACAGAGGTAGACACACCATTTCTCAAAATCCCACTCCCATTCAGGATACAACTCTGAGCAAGCTGGGGGCACAGAACTTGCTCGACCTGATCTGTGAGAATCCTCCAGGAAACATCCTACTCATGGTGAATGACAAGGCATGGAGGTACCCCAGCCCTAGTCTGATCAACCTCACACTGGAAGGTTAGACAAGAAAGAAAGAAAAAGGTGTATAGCAGGAACGACAAAAGAAAACTTCTACATTTGTGGATGACCTGACTATCTATGTAGAAAATGCCAAAGAATCAAGAAACTCTCGAAACTAACACGTGACTATGACATAGTTGCAGGATATAGGCTTAATATACAAAAGTCAAGTGCCTTTCTGTATATCAACAATGAACCCTCAGAATTTGAAATAAAAAGTGCAATAATGTTTACATTAGCACCAAAAGATGAAATACTTTAAGTATAAACCCAACAAAATATATACACTATATAGAAGAAAAACGCAATTCTGATGAAATAATCAAAGACCTAAGTAAATGAACAGATATTCTGTGTTCATGTGTAAGAAGACTAGGTATCCTTAAGATACCAGTTCTTCCAAGTATGATTTATAGAGTCAACTCAATCCCAGTCAAAAGCCCAGAAAGTTATTTTGCAGCTCTCAGCAAGCTGAGTATGAAGTCTATATAGAAAGGGAAAAGACCCAGAGTGGTCAACACAAAACTGAAGGAGAACCAGGTAGGGGGCCGACACCATTGGAGTCTAAGACTTACCGTAGGACTGCCGTGATCAGGAGAGCGGGCACTGGTGAGAGAACAGTCCAATAGACGGGACAGAAGAGAGCCCAGAAGGGGGCCACGTACAGACCTGATACAAACCGCAAGGTAATAAATAAACATCTAGATGACACAGGAGAGAAGTCTCTAGTGACCTTGGGTTTGGCAGTGAGAGATACATGAAAAGCATGATCCATAAACAGAAAAACTATAAAATGGATTTTGTTAAAATTAAAAACTTTTGCTTGGGAAATGACAGTGCTAAGAGAATGAGAAGATAGCCAGAGTCTGGGAGAAGATATTTGCAAGAGTCCTGATTAAGGACTGTGACCTAAAATATACAAAACTCTTGAAATTCAACAAGAATAAAATGAACAGTTGGATTAAGAAATGGGCCAAAGACCTAAACATGTACCTCCTCAACGAAGACAGATATAAAGGGGAAAAGAAGCATATGAGAAGGTGCTCTGTATCTATGTCGCTACAGAATGGTAAATGGAAACAATGGAAAAAAAGAACAGCTAAAACACAAAAGCTTGACCGCAACAGATCCTGCTCCTGAAGTGGAGCCTGGTAGCTCTCCTGCGCCACTAGCAGGAGTGCTGAACGGCACAGCTACTTCAAGAGAGTTGGCAATTTCTTTACAAAACTAAATAAGTCTTTGCACCCTTTGGTATTTATCTAAAAGAGTTCACAACTTATGTCTGTATGAAACCTGAAACCAAGATGTCCTTCAGTGGGTGAATGATATGCTGATATCCAGACAAGGGCGTCTGGTTCAGCAATAAGATGAAATGAGCTATTGAGCCACGAGAAGACATGGAGGAATCTTAAATGACTATCACTAAGCAAAAGAAGCCAATTTGAAAAGGCTATGTAGTGCCTGATTCCAATTGTCTGACATTCTGGAAAACTACACAGACAGTAAAAAATCCATGATTGCCAGGAGTTGGGGGGAAGAGAAGGGGGAACAGGCAGAGCAGGGACTTTTGGGGGGCAGAGACTGGTCTGTGACATCATGAGGGTGGATACCTGACAATACACAGTTGCCCAAACCCAGAGCGTCCAGGGCCAAGTGTGAACCCTGACATGCACTGTGGGTTTCAGTTAATACTAATGCATCGGGACTGGTTCACTGGTTGGCACAATGTAATTCGTGATAGGGGAAACTGGCTGGGGGCAGACAGACTTACAGGAACTCTCTTGTACATGTGCTAACATCTAAAACTGTTCTATACAACAGTCTCCTGAGAATTAAACTTCAAAACCCAGGTCATGGCCCAGCTGCTCTGGGTAAGCCTCGGGGTCTGCCTCCTGCTGCGGTACTCTGGATACCAGGCTGTGCTCAACTGGAGGCCTCCAGAGGATGTCCTTGGTCAACCATGTGCTTCCGAGATGCCTCCCCCACAAGTGGGAGAACTCTGACGCTTTCCACTCCTTCTGCTGCTTTTCCCCAAAGGCTGGAACCCGCAGAGCCTGTGCTCTCCCCACTGGGCTCTCCCTGAGCATCCAAATTGGAATGAGCTGCTTTGACCACTCAGCGTCATTCCTGAGAGTGAGGCAGGCAGAGAAGCAGACTTGGTGGCTCTGGGTGAGGGGTCGGGGTCGGGAGTCTGGGATGTGCTCACGTCTGACGAGGGCTCCCTCCTGGCCACCAGCTCCCACTGGGGCTGGACCAAGGGGCAGACGTCCTTCTCTTGACTCGTGCAACCAACTTACTCGACTGCTGTTGGAAGGACAGGGGCAAGGGGTGTTGGCAGGTCTTGGGGTCCCTCTCCAGTTCACCCTCCAGGAACCACTCAGGAGGTGCCCAAGGTACACGTGTCCTAAGGGAAGATGCTGCTGAGACCAGGTTCTGGTGCAGGTGACAGATCCCAGCTGGGCTCCTGGCTGGGCTGTCCAGGGGCCCCGGTGGACTTGCCTCCACTTTCGCTCAGGAGCTGGCATTCACTGGGGTAAGCAAAGTGATGGCCCCGAGTCTGTGGGCAGAGCCCCTGCACCCTGACATAGGTGCGGCCTTCATGGCTCAGTTTCTTTCCTTTCTCCTCTTCTCAGCAGGACTCACACCGAGGCAAACTCAGCTGTGCCCATGCAGTCCCTGCAGAGCAGTGCACGGCCCTGAGGAAGCAGCCCAGGGTGGGGCAAGAGGACTGCGAGCAGCTCGGGTGGGTGCAGAAATGGAAACAGTGTGAAGGCCAGCTCCATGTGTGCCGGACTGGCTATCTGGTCACCCGATAGGGTGCTAGGGTCGGGGGCTGGGAGGCAGGGAGCATCTAGACCCCGCTGTGGCAGAGCTGAGCCTGGGGCCTGAGAGGCGGGTGGAAGGTGACAGGTGTGTGGGAGAAGGGGTACATGAACGTCAGGAGCCCGAGCCCCTCTGGATCAAAGCTCAGAAGCGGGGATCACCTGGGGCCCCTGGAACACTCCCCTCTCCGCGGGGACCCTGCAATCACTCCTTCCCAGGCTAGAGGGCAGACTTGCTTCCTCCAGCAGGAAGCCCTCCCTGCTGTGCCGCCCACAGGCCACTGGGCCCGTGTGGCTCTTCCTCATGCTTGCAAGGAGGTGTGGAGTTACCCAGATTGTCCTTACCGCGCCCTTCGAGTGCCATGGGCTTTAGGCAACCCTGGAACCAGTGAGACCTGGCCTGGTTTGCTGTCCCCCGAGCTGAGCACAAGCTGACAGCCAGGTGCCGGGCTGGCTCCATGCAGCCGCAGCTCAGGGGAGGCCCACAGAACAGACCTGGGCCTCGCCTCTCTGCTCTGCCCCACCGGCGCACCCACACCTCCTGCCCTGGTGATGGCTGCCACCCCGGCCCTCTGGGGACTCCCGAAATACAAGGGTGCGTCTGTGGTGATGCCATGGCCAGGCCACTGCCTGCAAGCTCTAGTCCAGGGTCCCCTCCAGCCATCTGGACACCCAGGTTCTGCGGGGCCACCTGCTGTGTCCGGGGCTCCAGCCTCCCAGGGGTTTCTGGTCAGATCCCAAAGGCCAGCTTTGCCACCTGACCCTGAGCTGACATGCTGCTGGTCAGAGGCTGCAGGCCCCCATGTCCTGGTGATGTCTCCCCTTAGAAATCTGCATCGCCTTGTTCTGGGGCTGGGGCCTCAGAGCCACTGATGAGAGACAGCCAGCCACGGACTGTCAGGGCCACTTCTGCTGAGCTCTGGCTGCTTTGTGCAGTTCAACAGTTGGCTCTGGACCAGCCATGCTGGAGGGACCCTGTCTCTGGGAAGGAAGCCGTGGCTCCAGGTGGTGACAGCCCTGTTTATTCTCAGTATTCACTGCTTCTGAGCTCTGGAGCTTGGATCCATCTGTTCCCCACAGAAACCAGGTCCCCAGTTAGAACTCAGAGGTACAGACACACACACAGGATCAGAGCATCTGAACAGTGCTCGGCAGGGCGGCAGAAAGCTGGCTCGGCGGTGGGTGTCTCGCTATTCATGCAGAATAGCCATGGTGACTCCCAAGCAAAACAATGACAGAGAAAGCCCTCATCATTCGTGAAGTGCTTCTGTGTTGCAAAGGCCTGCAGGTGCACAAGATGCCTGGTTTTCCAGGGAAACTTCAGACAGGTGGCAGGAAGTGGCTCCACATTATAGGGACGAGGCATGTGGAGTGGGGTCCCACAGGTGCCTCTCGAGTTTCCTTCTAAAGAGCCCATCCTGTAAGTTTTACTCCCCAACAGCGGCTATTTCTCAAGAAACCAAACCTCACTTATTTGCCATATTTATGGCTGCAACCTCAACAGAAGCCAGCTGCCCTGGTGGCTCCTGGGACCTGGAGCAGCCCGGGAGATCCACCTCCTCAGATCCCGTGCCTGGGCTTTAACTGTGGTTTTCACAAGGTGATCCAGCTGACAGTGTGGGGAAGAGCAGCAGAGAGCAGGCCCCAGGGCCGCCGGTCTGCCCTGTGAATCAGCTACAAAGGTCAAGAGGAACTCTATTAAGACTCCGCAGAGGCTCCGAGGATGGGATCGGGCAGGACCGGGCCCTGCTGTCCATCACGGGGCTCACTCTGGCTGGGATGGTGCTGCTGCAGCCCGAGGCCGCCTGGCCCCCGGCAGGCCCTAGGCCAAGGCAGGTCAAGCTCGTCCACCCTACTCCACTGCCTCAGTCCCGGGACAGACAGGGCAGTGGACCCTCCTTCTGGGGAGCCAGGGCTAGGAGGGGGACAGGTGGAGTCTGGAAGCACGAGGAGAGCCTCTGCCCCAGCCAGGTCCAGCTGCCCTCCACCTGCTCCTGGGGCCTGAGGGTGCACAGAGCTGGGACACCCAACCATAGCCTGGCCTCCTCGTTCCTTTGGGCTTCGCCAGGCCACTGGCTGTCACAGTGCCTCTGCTGACCAGGCCAGCCAGGCTGCTCTGAGAAGCGCTTCAGTTATGAGCAGCTTCGCTGGTGAGAGCCCCGAGGTCTCAAAATGCACACAGCAGGGCTGGGCACCTCGGGACAGAGGGGACACAGCAGGTGGGGGCCTGGGATGAGGGGAGCAGACAGACACTGCCCACCTGTGTCCAGGCCGAAGGTACAGCCAGCACCTGCAGCTCGGCAGGAAGGTGAGGCTGCTGCATGGCTCCATGGTGCCCACGGGGTGACGAGACTGAGAGAGCAGTTCATGTTCTGCCTGACTGCTGCCCCTCCCTCCCTCCTTCAGGGAGGCCTGGGTGACACCAGTGGCAGGCCCAGCTTGGCTGCCCTCGAGAGCTGTTCTAGACCACACATTAGAAGTTGGAGTGGGTGCTTAGGGTCTACACCCCACTCGAGATCTACACCTGGCCCTGTTCCTTCTCCCTTGAAGTTCTCACTGGCTCTGCACCAGCACCCGAGAGGCCAGGCATATGCTCAGGGAGACCAGTGTCCCTACCCATGTCCTGGGCCCAGTGAGGCCTGGCAGGCGGCTGGCTGTGAGTGGCCATGTACCAGGCAGAGGAGACCCTGCTCCGTTTTCCCTCTCTCCCCTTGAGTGTGCTGTAGCGGGGTGACCTGGGGCCCCCAAAAGATAAATGGCTGGGGCCTGAACTTCCTTGGGGAAGTGCCCTTGCAGACGTCACTGGAGTTGCAATAGGGTCTGGGTGACAACATCCTGCTGTGGGAGCCCTACCTGTGCTGATAAGCGTCCTTAGAAGACACAGGTACTCAGTGGAGCCAAGGGAGGTGGGGCTGGAGGATGCACCACCGCACCAAGGACCCCTGAGCCCCTGTGAGCCCGAAGAGCAAGAAGGCGCCTCCCTCGGGTCCTCACAGGGAGCACAGACCTCGGCAACACCTCGAGTTTGGACTTCCAGACTCCAGAGCTGTGACAGGAGAAACGTCCATGTTTGGAGCCACCACCCAGCGTTTTGATAGGGCAGCTGCGGAGGAGACTTCTGCAGACTCTCCAGGGTTTCTGTGGCTCTTTGTGACAGGCACGGAAGGTGTTTGGGGTGAAAGCTTTTCAAAATACCAGTCTCCGCCCCTGCTGGCTTTAACTGGAAACTTTCTGAATATGCCCTAGCTGATCTGACACAAATGCAGCGTTTTGGGGTTTTTTGTTTTTTCACGGTACCGGGGATCAAACTCAGATGCCTTGCACTTGGGAGGCAGGCGAGGCGCCAGTGAGCTACATCCCTGACCCAAATGCAGGTATTTTTAATATGCTAGATGAGTTCCTTTTAAATAAGCTGCGGGAAAATTAATCTCAGGAAGCCAAATGGGTGTTAAGCTGCCTTGGAGCCCTGCAGTTGATGACAGGGGTCCTCAGGGGGCCTTGGGGCTCCAGGTGCTGTCTCTTCAGCTCAGTGCCATCCCAACCCCAGGCCACGGCCCAGGTCTGACTGGGCCTGGAGTCCATTCCCAGGCTTTTGGGCCTCAGAGTGAGAGGCCCCTGCTTGGGTCAGAACTGTGGCCCCATCTGCTCCACCTCTTCAAGTGCAGCCCAGCCCAGGTGGTGGCCATGGTACCCGAGAGCACATCCACCTTGGCGAGCTACATCTTGGGCTGGGCAGAACCTGGGACTCTCGAATGTGGGGACAGAGGCGCCCTCAGGGGTGGCCGTCCCTCCCTCCCTGCCTCCCAGGAGCATGGCCGCCGCGGACACAGTGCCCCTTCGCCCTACTCCAGGGCTCGCCTGGCTCCTTCTCATCGTGGCTCCTACAGTGGGGCCTCTCCTTCCCAGCCGCTGCAGGAAGAATCCCTGGAGACCACGTAGTGAGCAGTGTGGCTCTCTGGGGCCAACTCTGAAGAAATCTGAATGTTTCTTCCTGGTGTGTCCTGTTCCCCTGGTCCCCACCTATCAGGGGAGGAGGGAAATACAGGGCGATGTCTTGGGAATCCACATACTGACAACAGTCAGAGGGGAGCCCCGAGGGGCTCTGAACTGGAAAGATCCCTCATACACACTTTCGTCCGTGCTTCAAGGGTGCCTGGGCAGGGCCAGCAGCTGTGAGGGTCCAGGGGCGCTGCGTGATGGAGTCAGCCCAGATGCGACAGCTCCTCTGTCCTCTCCAGGCAATAAATAGTGACCCTGACGGCCACTTCCTACTGTGCACATCCTGCTGGGCTCATGGCCCGAAGCAGACAGATTTACAAATGAGCCGGCCCTTGCCTGGCTCCAGACCAGCATGAAGGCCTGGACGGCCGACATTGGCTCCCGAATGACGTGGCCCAGACACACTCTGCACCCCTCCTTGACCTCTGGGGCTCGGGGCTGCATGGTCCTACCACACAACTGGGAATTACACTCCAGACAAGAGCGTCCCGGGCTGGGAGCAGCTACAGCTTCGTAATTTCCAAGCAAGGATTATCCCTAACCTTCCAGTCTCTCTGATCCTCAAGGGGGTGAAGGTGCAGTGACTTTTTAAACAAAATTCTTGTTTCTGCGTTACAGGAACACAAAGCTCTCTGAAGAATGTGCCTAACCTTTAAATATGTCAAAGGAGAGGTAGTGAAATTTACAATAAATTTACCTTTTAACAGACAATGGCTAAAAATGTTCAAGTCCAAATAATTCTGCTCTTTTTTTAGAAGCCTCAGTATAAGATTTACTCAAATAGAACAGCTACAGGACGACTGTCCTCAACACTGTTTCTGGGGTAATTGTTTTCTTTGTTGTATATTCTTTTGCAACATTGTTTTAATAATTCCTTTGAGCAGAAGTCTTTTATCTTAAGCTGTTTGAAAGTAGACAGTGTTTAAGATCTACAGAGGACTTTCATTTGAGGTACTGGACTAGCTCTCCTACTATAAACAGCCATAGAATCGCATGCAGTCCCTCAGGTGCTGCTTTCTGATGCTGAACAGCCTAAGAACTGAGCCCCCTGACAGCCAGGAGAGCACAGGTGAGCCCCTCTCAGCTGTCCCCCTGCCTGGCCGAGTGTTGCAGTGCAGGCAGGAGCTGGGGTCTGGGCTGGATGTGGCTGCTCAAGCTGACAAGGCAGAGCCTGGAGACAGGGCTGAGGGCTCTGCTGACCCCTGCCAGGGAGCCTCCTTAGCAGCCTGAGGGGCAGGCTATGGGCCATGTGCAGAAAGAGGCTACCCTCACTGCAGGGCAGTGAGCATTCCACAGAGTTGTGGGGAGTGGCCTGCTAACAAATGGAGCCTCCGGCAGAGAAGTCAGAAAGTCCATACCTTAGGAGCAAGGACCATGCCCTCAAGCGAGGTCTACTCTGGACCCACCCACCCTAAGAAATTGAAAGCAAACTCCAAAATCCACAAAGGCAACTGAGTACTGATGTTGAGTCCTTCTTGGGCATTCACTCAGTGAAGCACAAATCAATCCTGCATAACCCCAAGATGCTCAGCCTCCAACTAAACTGCCTGCCAAACCAGAATCTTCCTTGAAGGAAGATAACAGAATCCAAAGTCTGAGAAACCCAAAGTGTGAATAAGTTAAAGCATATGATAAAAGACAGATAATAGGAAACAGGGAGATAGATCTCTTGCAAATGGGAAGTGGGGCAAGAGGTGGAGGGAGAGGGGAAGGGGAAGGGGTTGTAAAAAGAATTAAGCTGTGTTATGTCCATGAACCAACCCTCCATGATGAATGTAATCACTGTACACTGCAGACAGGTAGTAATGAAAGTCCATAATGTCCAGTATGATCAAAATTAGCAGATATGCAAAAAAAGAGGAAAATGTGACACACACACCAGAAAACCCCCAAATCCTCAGCCAACTGAAGGAAATCTCAACACAAACTGGTGAGAAATGGAAGGTCCCAGGTGTGCAGCAATGTAGCACTGAGCCCTATCAGACGTGGTCACTAAGGGTACTTTGTCCTAGAGTAGTCACTAGAAGAACAAACACAAAAGTCAACAGAGGAAAGAAAATGAGATGAAGAGGGACCCCTGGAAACAGGGAGTGTGGGAGAAAATTGTAGAGAGGAGTGGGGTGTAAAGGGAATCCCCTAATTCTGTGCATGAGTCGGCACAAGCCTGGGGTTGCCTGTGAGTGACGCACGCGGGACACATCTAAAAGACCACAGTAAGTGTCTGAAAACCGGGTGATTGCTCGGATCTGAGCCTAATCCTGAATGATGTGTGCGTGAGGGAGAGCTGAACAGCCTGGTACAGACTGAAAAGCAGGACTGGCGTTGGAGCCCCCACCAAGAGACAGTGAGACAGAAGTGGCAGCTCTCCTGGGGCTGACGCCCACTCCGAGAGCAACACCACCAGTGTCCAGGGGACTCCAGACACCCCAGACACCACACCAGCACTCAATTTGTTCAGGAAGCAACCAAAATTACCACCGAAAGAGCCAGGAAAGTACAACTAACTCTAAAGAAAAAGACAATTGATAAATGCTGGCCTCGAGTGGTCCAGAGGAAGGAAGGACCAATGACTGTAAAGCAGGGAGCATGACCAAGCTGCCTGAGGTGGGGAGTCCTCCTGCCACAAACAGAAGGGTAAGAACTCTTAAGAGAGAAAAGGAAACTGTACTTAAAAAAAAAACCAATAAAAATGTTAGAAAGAATTATATCACACTATCAACCAAATGGACCTGTATAGAACAACCCGCCCAGCAATGGCAGAACAGCACATTCTGCCCACGTGTGCATTGTCCAGGGCCATCAAACAAGGATCAACACACTTAATGAGTTTACGTCACACATGCATGTTCTCTAAACATAATGGAATTAAGTGGAGAAATGGATAACAAAGCAACATCTGAAAAATATCTAAACCTTTGGAAATTAAGAAGCAAACTTCTAAATAACCAAAAGGGTCGAAGAAGGAGTCTCAAGAGAAATAAGAGAATATTTTAACTAAATAAGCATACAACACTTCAAAATCTTTGAGACACTGCCAAAGTGGTACTTAGGGTGAATTTTATAGTGTCCATGATTTGTATTAGGAAGAATAAATGTCTCAAATCAATAGTCTAAACTTCTACCTTGAGATCTAGTAAAAGAAGAAGACAGTAAACTCAAAGGAAGCAATAAAAGCAAATAAAGAAAGGAGTAGAAGTAAATACATTGAAGGCAGGAAGACAATATAGAAACTCAATAAAACCAAATGCTGGTTCTTCAGGAAGAATCAGTGATGTTGGCAAACTCCAGGTGAGAATGACTAAGGGAAAAAGCAAAAGGACCCAGGTGAGCAACATTAGGTGGAAAACGGAGATATGTCACAGGAGGATAACAAGCAAGTCCAGGCCCGAAGTCTGACAGCATAGATGCAGCCACCTTCCCTTAGAAGGCACAGATCTCCAAAACATCCTCAAAAAGAAGTGCACATCAACCCCCGGTACCAAAAACAAAAAAAGAAATGCACAGCTTGAATACTCTTTTATCTTTTTGTTTTTTGGTACCGGGGATCGAACTCGGGAACTTGAGCTTGCGAGGCAGGCGCCAGAACCACTGAGCTAAATCCCCGGCCCATCTTTTATTTTGAAAGGAATTGAAATCATAGAAACCATCGCAGAAAACTCCCGGCCCAGGTGATTTTGCTGAAGAATCCTTTTAAAGTAAAAATAATACCAATTTTACACAGCCTCTTCCAGAAAACATGACAGGAGCAAAACCTTCCCAGCTCATTTTATGAGGCTGTTATTACCTGATACCATAACCAGACAAAGACATCACAAGGGGAAAAGCTACCTCAGAACAGCATTCCTCATGAACACAGGGGCAGAAATTCTCGTGAAATATCAGCACATCATCTCCAGCTGATACATGACCAAATGAGTTTATCCTAGCAATATGAGGGGGTTAAACATTAAAAACTCAACCAATGTCTTTCACGTGTATGAGGGACTTAGGGTAGCCAAGTTCACAGAGACAGAAACCAGCATGGTGGCTTCCGGGGTGGGGAGGACAGGTGAGCAGGGGTCCATGCTTCTGTGTGAGACGCCAGGAAGCTCAGGAGACAGGTGGAGAGAGTGGTCACATGACACGGGGACTATGCTTCCTGCTCCTAAACTGCGCACCTAAAATGGCTCAAGTGATAAACTTTATATTTTGTACATTTTTCCACAATAAAATTAAGCAACATCATTCATCACATTCATCACATATAACGCATCACATTAATGAAAAAGTCACTTCATCCTTTCAGTGGACACATATACATCACTGCACAAAACTCAACAGCTGTTCATGATTTTTAAAATGCTTCCAGGAACTAGGAACAGAAAGGAACTTTATTGACCTGACAAAGAACACCTGGTAAAAATGAACTATAATCTTCATAGTTAAGAAGACTACAGATTTTCTCTGTACGATCAGGAGGAGTAAGACAAAGAGGTCTGCTCTTGCCACTTCTGTTCACCACTGCAGTGGAAGTCACAGCCTAAGGAATGAAGCAAGGAAACAGAAAGTGTGTGGCCGGGGAAGATGGAATGAACGCTCTCTACTCACAGGCCGGGTGGCTGTCACCGGTGATAATACCAAGGAACCTACAAAAGTCCTCTATGGGCTGGGGATTTAGCGCAGTGGCACCGTGCCTGCCTCACAAGTGCACAAGGTCCTGAGTTCAATCCCCAGCACCAGAAAAAAAAAAATCCCCTAGAATTAACAAGTGTGTTTGTGGTGGGTGCAAGATACAGGTCAATATACAGAATCAATGAGATTTGTTACGTTACCCATGAATATTAGAAATAGAAAAAAAATTGAAAAGGAACCACATACAGTAGCCCCAAATATATGAACATATAACTATAAATCTAAGAATACCCACAGGATCTATGCACTGAAAACTACTACTGATGAAAGAAATCAAAGAAGAGCAAAATAAATATACAGAAGTGTCGTACTCATGACTGGGAGGCTCCGTGTTAAGATGAAATCTCCCCTACACATTAACACAACCTAGTCAAAAATCCCAGCAGGATATTTGCAGACATCGACAAGCTGATTCTAAAATTATGTGGCGAGGTAAGGATCTAAGATGGCCAAGACAATTTGGAAAAAAAGAACAACATTGGAAGATGTAGGCTACTTGAAGACTTTCTATAAAGCTGTGGGAATCAAGAGAGTGGGATTGGGGGCACCAGGGACACAGGCTGCAAGAGGCAACGGGTGTCTGGTCAGACCGCTTGCTGGAGTCCTGCTGGCGGACCCACGAGGTGCACGGGAACTTCAACAGAGAAAAGGCCATCCCTTCACGAGGGGTGCCCGGACGCTGGATGTCACTGCGCAAAGTCTATACCTCAGTCCATAGAAAAATTAACTCATAAATATAAAACTGTAAAACTTCTAGAGGATAACATAGATGTTTCTGCAACCTCGGGCTGGGCACTAAGATTTTAGACACAACACCAAGATACATGAAATGTTTATAAGTCAGACTTGATCAAAATGATGAGCTTACAACATCAGGAGAAGGCAGAGGCAAGATACAGACAAGCAAATCACAACCCTGATGAAGAAATTGTGTGCAGAGTGTGTAAGAATCCCTCAAAAATGGACATTAAGAAATTCACCACAGGTACAATTGAGCCAAGGACTGCAGCAGACACCTCACCAAATGTCAAACCCTCTACAAATTCTTAACGTCATGAATCAGGGAAATGCAAATTAAAACTGCAACAAGATTCCACACATACCCATCAGCATGGAAAAATGAGAGCAAAACCAACCAAGAGACTGACAATGGCGAGTTCTGGCCAGGATGCGGAGACCTGGACTTCCGCATCCGGGTGCATATTCAGGCTCACACATTTCCGCGGAAACGCGGTAAGAGCCAAACGGAGACTTCCTGGGGAACCCCGCAGCAGGACTCCTCAGTATTTACTTTATTTTTTGTTTTGTTTTGTTTTTTGTTTTTTTCCGGTACCGGGTATCAAACTCGGGACTTTGCGCTTGCCAGGCAGATGCAGTGCCACTGAGCTACATCCCCAGCCCCAATGTTTATTGAAAATAAGTGAAAATACACGCTCACACAAAATGCTGCTCGTGAATATTTGTAGCTGTTCTGTCCATAATTGCTCAGAGCTGGAAATGTCCCAAATGCTCTTAGTGGGCAAGCGGCGGACCAGGACGCGGTGCCTCCACGAAGTGGAAGCTGGCTTGCCGTGGAGAGGGCTGCTCTGTCGGCAAAGGCAGCAGTACAGGCTGAGCTCAGGTGCGTGGTGTAAGCAGGGCTTCGAACTCAAGAGGCCGCATCCCCATGGCCCGTGTGCCATCCTGGAAAAGGCTGCTGCCGGGAGGCAGTGGTTGCTAGGTGCTGGGAGAGGGAGGTTGGCAACAGAGCCATGGCCAGTGCTGGGGACAGGACTGAACCCTCCGCAGGAAGTGGGGCGACATGGCTCCACACAAACGCCGGAACTCACAGAGCAAAACTGAATGTTACTGCTGTCGACTGATAAATGAGCTTATGAGCTTATTTCCTTTAAAAGAAAAAAGGGAGAAAGAAAGAAGGAAGGATCTACTATCTGCACCCTGCTTGCTGCCTCTGGCCCCGGCCCCATGTAAGTCACCTTGGTCACATTCTTAGAACACGGCAGCAGCTTCCCAGTGTTCCAACTCCCACAGCGCATTCCCAGCCAGGAGTCAGAATGACCCCCTAAAACAGGGCCCCACTAGCTGCCCCACCTGGCAGGCTGCCCTTCGGGCACAGCCCTGTTCTCAGCTTCCTTGCCATCCCTCAGATACGCCTGACAGCCCTGCCCCACGACCTTTGCACACCCTAGCCCCTGTTGGAGTCCTCCTGCCCAGACACAGGTGGACAGGCTCCCCGAGAGCCTCCCGAGCCACTCCTGTCCCTACCAGTACGAGGTGCTGCAGATACCGGCCCAGGGCCCACCCAGGCAGCAGATGCTTCTAAAGGAAGGGGACAGATGCTGCCCACTGGCCATGGCTCCCTGACCAGGGGCATCACAGGTGGTCGACGGCAGTGCCCCCAACTCCAGTGTGAGGAGCCCCTGTGGGGGGAAATCAGCACTGTCCTTCTCCTGAAGTGACACGGAGGACACTGTCCTGTAGATGCTGCCTGCCGTGCTGGGCAGTGAGCCCTTCTGAGGCCCCGGGCACTACACAAGCATTTTACGGGAATTAACTCAGGACCACAGAGTCCTCATTTCCTCCAGTTGGCAGGCAAGGAAACTGAGGCATGGAAGGTCATGCCGCCTCCCAGCATCCTGCAGCCGACTGTGATGAGCTGGGCCTGACCCCCATGAGGAGCTGCTGCTCTGGCCCCCGGGATAAACCCCAAACCTCCCTTCCCCAGCTGCTGGAGTGCTTGCTGGCTGGGTCTCCGACTTCCCTCTGCCTGACTGTCTTCCAGACCCACCCTGGTACTGAAGAAGCAGCCCAGGGCACACAGCCTTGACGCAGCCTGGGGTGGGGGGGACAGCCCGACTCGAAGCCCTCGACCCCACGCCCGCTCCAGGTGCCGGCTGCGGACAGCAATGAGGCAGGCAGGGCTCAGCCAGGGGCTTCTGACCCCTGGTCTCCTTGGGTCCCTCGGGCCACTGCGCCTCTGTGGCCATCAGGGCAGAAGGACCATGAAGTCTACAAAGACCTGCAGAGCGAGGACTTCGACAGCCTAAACAGCTGTCAGTGGGCGAAATGTGAGAGCTGTCACTCATTTCAGACTCACAGGATGCAACCTGAGGCGTTTCCATAGCCGCTGGTCCCAGCGCCCCACCACTGCCTGGCACAGGATGCTCCCACCCGAAGCCCCAGGCCTCAGGCCCCCCATCTGCTTCCTGTCCCTGCGGCTTTGCCTCTTCAGATTGTCACTTAATTGGAATCCACAGCAGCCTCTGAGACTGCTCTCAGCGTGAAATGTTCCTCTGTGAACCTGCATCCTAACGAGGCCTGAGGAGAGGGCTGCGGTTTCCTGCATGCGGGTCGCCAAGTCCACAGAGACAGCAGGAGCGGTGGGTAGGTGTCGTGTCTGACGGGGACGGTGTCCAGCTGGGAAGGTGGTGGCGGCTGTGGGACAGTGTGACTGTACCCGATACCGTGGTGCTGTGCTGTCACCACAGCTTCAGTGGCGAGTCTGATCTTACATGGGATTCATCGCAATGAACGGAGCTTGACATTTTTCTTTTCTTAAGCACAGACAACTAATAACCATATGCAACCGTATTTCTGTGGTTGGGGAAAAGTGCAGGCAGCCTGGGCTCCTGACCCTGGCACACAGGTCTGACATGCCCACTGTGCCCTCCGAATTCTGCGTGGTCCGGGACCTCGCCATGCCGCTTGGACCCACAGGAGATCTGCAGCCTCCTCAGGTCTTTGCAGCTGGCATCTCAGGGCCTTTTGGTGCAACTTACTGAGAAAATAATGCAAGGCCCTCTGCTCAAACAGGAACAATTCCTGGCCTCTGTCCCTAGGTCTCGAGGCCTCATCTGGGAGTGACCTGCTCACAGGGCCGCTTGACTTGCAGCAGCCGGAGCCTCAGGATACACTTTGTCCTTGGAGAGGAAATGTCCACAGAGCATCATGGTCTGGATGCAGGACCAGTCCAGGGGAGTCCTAGCACTTGGTACCCCCATGAGCTGCACACACACAACCCTGAGCTGCCTGGGACGGGTCACTCCTCAGGACTGCACGCCCAGCCGGAGCCAGCCCTGCCAGCCCCGGGGCCTGCCTGCTCCCTTGCTCTCCATCCATCTCACCTCAGGGACTGACCCTTGTCCCCAAGGGAATTGCTGAGGGTCAGACTGGTCACCCCAGTCACGCATCTCCAGGTTCCTCCTCTCTCCAGACGCACGGTGTGTGTGGGTGGCTGTGCCCCCACTTCCTCTTCTGGAGGTGGCTGCACACCCTCACCCTCTCGCTCCCACCTGCCCAGCTGCCAGGTCAGGGCCAGCACCCACATGGCCAAGCCTACTTCCTTCCTGTGGGTGAGGCCCCACCTCCTCCTGGAAGCCTGTCCTGGTCCCGCTCCACTCCTCAGTCACTTCCACTGTTCTTAACCACAGTCCAAATTCTGAGCGCTGATTTCATAGGCTAAATTCTGTATCCCCCGTCCATCCATCCATCCATTCTCTCTCTCTCCTTCCTATCTTCTTATCTTTCTGTTTGTTTGAGCTAGGGTCTCTCTGTGTTGCCAAAATGGATTCCACTGATCCTCCTGCTTCAGCTTCCCAAGTGCTGGGACTAAAGGAGTGTCCCATCATGCCTGGCTCTAAAAACTTTGAGCATGGAAAATGTCGAACAAATACCAGACAATTCAATAGCTGATTTTCACCATTATTGACTCTGGCCAGTCTTACTCCACTCATTCCCCATCTGCATCCCTTTCCCCAGATCACAGTTCTGGAGTCCGAGAAGCCGGGTCATTTGTCTGTAAATATTGCCATACATATCTCTAAGAGATAAGAGCCATTTTAGAAACCATGTCTACAATAACTGCATGACAAGAACAACCTCACAGGCTTGTGCCCCGCCGAGCTGTCCACCTGGTCTGCTGTCCAGCCTGCCTGCCACCTCTCCTGCCTTCGCTGCACTCTCAGTGGCCCCATGGCGTGGGTCTTGCTGGCACCCTAATGGTATGAGCCATCCCAGGATTCTGTCCCCAACATGCTGGGAGCTGGGGCTGCATCAGGGGCTCCACTGGCTTCAGATTCAATCTTCTGAGCTGAGACTTGTGGGGGCTGTGGTCATCCCTGCTGTGTCCTCCAGGCCTCAGCCACACCCACTGCCATCAGGGTTGCCCGAGGATGGCACCCCAGTGCCTCGCCCTCCTGCCTTCTTCACTTGCTGAGCGGATGGGCACCATTCACACACCAAAGGCAGGAGCAAGCTCAGCTTCCCGTCTCCGGAGGGGCCTAGGCTTTTCAGGCGGGAGGAAGGCCGGCCCCTCTCCCCTGCCAGGTGCACTGAACCTCCTGCGGTCCATGTGAGGAAGCATGGCCAGCCACACCGCATGCCCCACGTCCTGCCCCATGAGGGGTCAGGACCACCTCTGGCTCCTCGGGGTCCTCTCTGTCCCTGTAGGAGCCTGCTCCCTGTGCAACTCTCTAACTTGAAAATATTCCAAAGTGCAGAAAAGTCGCACGGACAGTACAAAGGCCCCTCTCCCTTTTGGCCAGACCTTGCTTCTGCCCCTCTGTGTGCCCACCTGTCAGCCCCATGTTTGTCACCCGCTCTCCCTGGAGTCAGCCACATTTTTCACTGACCCGTCTGACAGTCAGGTGCAGACTTCCTGCTCCTCTGCTGCTTGCTCGTGTTTCCTGACACAGAGGATGCCACCCACGGAGGGGTCGTTGGGCATGGCCCAGGCACCGGACAGAGATACCAAGAAAATGGCCTGGGTCTGACTTATTAGAACCAGTTTCCTTGCTTGTGGAAACAGGTCTCAGCTGCCTGTCTCTCCCGGAACCTGGCCGGTCTTAGGGACCTCCGCGAGGTCCATCTGACCCCAGCCCCAGGCACACCTTCCCTCATCTGGCAAAGTCAGCTCCAGTCCTATCAAGGAGCAGTTCTGCTAGCACTAAGTGGGAAAGAGGATTCCCGAGGCGCAGACCAAGGTGGCAGGGCCCGGAACAGTCCTCGGCTGCATGTGTCTCTGTGTATTCGTGTGCTATTCTGTTTTTGTCTGGATGTGCTTATGTGTGCTCTGAGAAGCTCCTTCATGTGTATGGACACCTGTGTGTGAGCACGCGATATCCCGCAGCCTCACAACATTGGGTTGGAGGTGGTCAGGGGCTCCTGGGTCCCAGGTAAACAAGAGGCAGACAGCGTGTGTGGCTGGAGTCCATGCTGCACCCGGTGTGGCCCTGCAGCTCAGAGCTGTGGCCATGGTGTGTCTGCCCTGGGGACTGGCAGGGATATTAGTGGGTCCTGGGTTGGGGCTGGGGGGCCACTGGGGTGCAACAAAGCTTTGCCTTGGTCAGATCTGAGTCAGACATGCAAATCCCCAGCCTCTGCCACCGTCGGGCCCTGAGCTTGCCACGCATAGGGAACACAGGACTCAGCTGAGCCAGTCTGGGCCACCTGAGGTCAGAGCAGGGGGCTGGCCCAGGCAGAAACAGAACCACATCGGATTCCAGGCTGCTCTACACGGCAGAGCCACGTGACAGGCCTAGGGGAGCCCAGGGCACCGACCACCCCCAAGCTCCTGGATCCTGCTTTGGGGGAAGCCTGGACACCTGGTTCTGGCTGCTGCCCTGCCGCCCCACCCCACACACCCCACGCCCAGTCCACACACTGAAATCCCTGGCTCTCTTCCACATTGACAATTTTAGGTTGCTCAGAAACTTTACCACCAACTTCCAGCTCCTTTCTAAACACAACTTTTGTTTCCAAGCACCAGGATAGATTCTCCCTCCCCGGGGACACTCGGGCTAGGAGAAGCTCCCTGTTTTGGAAGAAGGGATCATTTTGTTGGCCAGCGGCTCAACACTTCCAAACGTGGAGTGTGGCCTGCTCAGGCCAGATGTGGGAAAGCAGTGGACATCTGCCCAGATCTGCCACAGGCAGACCAGAAGCTCACACGGGCACCACACCCGGCCCCCACCAGCAGCTCCTAAAATGGCAGATGGCAGTCCAAGAGGGAGGAGAGGGCCTAGGGCTCTCCTGAGGGATGTTCTGCCCAAGCACACAGAGTAGCTTGTGTCAGGGAAGCCTGGTCAGGGCTGCTGGCATCCTGTAATCAGTCACTCCAACAATTGAAAGAAAAATGGAAGCTACGTTTTACAAGGGCACAAAGAGGGCCAGCAAAGGGTTGGTATATCTTGGGCCGCACTGCATCTGCTACAGAAAGGGAGCTTGTCCCAGGGTGGGTGTTCAACAGACACTCTTGGGGGTTGAATGGCTGAGACCTGACCAAATCGGCCTTGAGGCTGCTGGGCAGAGACCAGACACAGGGCGCTCTGGGAGGTGAAGGGATGTCACCTAGAGGTCCAGCGTCAGGAGTCAGGGGAGAGGGACGCCGTCAGGGCTGAGACTGGGCTGTCCTCCCCTGCCCCCCAACTCTGTTGCTGTGGATGTTGGAAAAGCCACACTGTGCCCTGTCTGAGAGGAGCTGGCTCCTTAGGGGCTGTGGCCCATCAACCTCTAGGTCCATGTGAGGCAGGAGGAGTGGCTCCTCCCCACCCCAAACTTGGGCCAGAGAGTCCCTTCCCAGGCAAAGATGATCAAAGACAGGAGCTTGGGCAAAGAAAAATGAGACCTCAAAGGGAGCAGGGAAAGTAATTTCTCACTCTGTTTACCACACATGGAGCCCTGTTTGCTTCTGCCTGCGAGCGGGGAGGGACTCTCACTGGAGAAGAGCAGCTCTGGCTCATGCCCCTGCTACGAGCCTGCTCAGGGGACGCCTGCTCAGGGGACACCTGCAGCCCAGGTTCCATGTGCAGGCTGGCAGGCACTCGGTGTATTTCTGCCCACCTCAGAGGACCCAGGGATTGGCAGGCAGATGACAGCCCCTCCCCAGCATGGTCACCTCCCCATCACAGCATCCCGTCAGGCTGAGGATCCTAGGAGAATGCAGGATTCTGCTGCTGCCCCCCCCCCGCTAGTCTGGTACAGCGCAGAAGGCCCTACCCAGGCCCTTTGACGCTCTACTGCCTTTACCACCCTGGGCTGCGGGAAACCCTATAGCCTCAAGGCTGCCCAGGTCCTAGGGCCAAGACACTCTTCAGTATGCCATTTCCGCCCCGCCTTCCCATGGACACCCTCCTCCAACCTTGGGTCCCTAGCCTTAGTGGCTCCCTCCAGTGTGACCCCATCATGCCAGGTGCCTTGGCCGAGTGACTCCCACCAGGGCTCCCAGGACACCACTCAGATGCAGCCCAAGCTCGCCACACCCTCCTCACGCAGACACCTCAGGCTTCCCTGAGAAGCTCTGCTACCAGCAGCAGTGACGAGGCTCTGTGAGGGTCCCGTGCCCAGGAACCTGCAAACCTCCCCACCGTCTCTCTTGAGCATCTCACCTTCTTAGGCCAGTGTCTGATCACCTTGCTTCACAGGTGAGAAAACTGGCTAAACCAGGAACCAAGATGGCAGCTGATCCCAGGTTTGGGGTGGGGCAGACAGCCAGGGGCTCTGGAAAGCCACATCGGGGGCTCTGCTGCAGAGGACAGGAGAGTAGCCTCTGGGGGCACAAAGCCCTCTGAGAAGCTCGTGGAGAGACTGCTCCCTTGGAGAGCGCTCAGGCTCGCACTGGGCCCCAGGGAGCTGGCTGCTCACAGCTCTGGTGCCCTGTAGTAGCAGCATGGGGACCGACCTGGAGTGAGTGCCCTTCCACCACCACAAGTGCCCTCCCAGTGACCTCTCTCCTCCCCTGGGCACCGTGGGGCACCCCCTGGGGGGTGAGCGGGAGGGAAGAGCCCCATCCTGCCGCCCTTCACCCTGGAAGAGCCCTCACCTGGATGACGACTTTGACGGTGGCTGTGTCCACGGTGGGCGTGCACACCAGGCCCCCAGGGTGCTGGCCGTCTGCGCTTCGGTTCTGCTGGCCCATGGTGAAGAGCATGGGCACTGCCAGCAGCCCCGAGGCCAGCCAGATGGCACTGATGAACCTCTTGGTGCGGCTGCGGGACATGAGGGTCTTGGCTTTGAAGGGGTGACAGATGGCCAGGTAGCGCTCCACACTCAAGCTGGCCACGTTGAGGGCGGTGGCGTAGGTGCAGGCATCGCGCAGGAAGTAGTAGCCGCGGCAGACGGCGTCCCCAAAGGCCCAGGGGTGGTGCACCCAGATGAAGTTGTACAGCTCCACCGGCATGGCGAGCAGCAGGATGAGCAGGTCGGAGAGCGCCAGGCTGCCCAGGTGGTAGTGCACGGTGCTCTGCAGGCCTTGCAGCGACTTCTTGCGGGCCAGTGTGAAAGCAGTCACCGCGTTGCCCACCGTGCCCACCACGAAGAGCGCCAGGTACACCGTGGTCACCAGCACCTTGGAGTAGACGTCGGTGTGCACGTCCAGCTCGCTGCTGGGCGCGTCCAGGACGGGCTCCGACGCGTTGGCCGAGCCGTTACCGAAGCCCGGGGCCAGGAGCGCCGCCTCCAGCCCGGACTGCGCGGGCGGCAAGGGGTGCACGCTCCGTGAGCCGGGGGCGCCGGGCGTGGAGCTGTTCAGGCTCATGGTGGGCGCTGGCCCGGCTCCGTCCGCGTCTCCGGTGCTAGAAGTCGGGGCGAGGGTGGGGTCGCCTCAGGCGGTGGCGGCGAGGAGGAGCCGAGGGGAGGGCGCCGAGGCGAGGCCGCGCCGTCCAGCGTCCAGCGGGAGCGCCGACCCGGGCCGCCCGCCCGCCACGCTCAGGCTCGGTTCCGGCTCTGGCTCCGGCTCCAGACTCCGCAGCCCCGCGCCGCCCGAGCTCAGCGCCGCCGCGATCTCCAGACCTTGCGGTTCCCGGCTCCGGGCGCACGCACGGCTCTCGCGCCTCCCGGCCCGGCGGCTGCGCGGCGCGCACGGCAGTGGAGGCGGCGGCGCCCCGGCGCGGTCCTCGCCGCTCCCAGGACCTTCGCACGGCCCAGCCGCTCCCGCCCCCCAGCTCGTGAGGGACTGAGGCCGCGATGGGAGGGCGGGAGGCTCCTGGGACTCCCACAGCTGGCTGCCCCCACCCCCTGGGTGCCCGCGGAGCGCCGGGAGCTGAGCGCCCAGGCAGACGCTCGCTCGCTCGCGAGCCGGGCGAGTCTAGGAGGGGCCGAGGAGGGGAAGCAGAGCGCGGGCAGACAAAGGAACCCCTTCCTCCTCCTCTTCCCCTCCCCCTCCTTGCCGCTGTGCTGGCACCCAGGGTGGTGTTGTGCTGCCCAGGTATGAATGGACACCCCCTGGGTCTGGTCATCAGCAGTCTCAGAACCGGGGCGTGGGAGGGAATGGCCAGGCCCGTGTGTGATGGGTGGGAGGCCCTGTCCCAGTGGAAAGTGCTGCACCCTTGCCTCGCTCAGCTCCTCTGGGCTTCTCACAGGTCCCCGCCCTGGCCCAGGCCATTACAGGATGAGGTCTTTGAGCCTCCCCATGTCCTCTGACCCGCAGGGGTCCAGGCAAGAGCTGTGTCCAGCTGTGGCCTGCCCAGCGTCCCACCGCTGTCTCCCCATGGAGCCTTCCCCACCTCTGTTCCTGCTTCAGAGTGGATTCAGAGGTGTCCGGAGTCTGGAGGACCAGCTCAGGGGTCACAGCCCCAGAGGCAGGTCCCTGTCCCTGCATGGAAACCACTGGCTGGGCTGCTGTCCTGGGAACAGGAAACCTGAGCAGGGGGGAGGGGAGGGACCCCAAAGGTGAAGCCAGGAAACCCACCCAGACCATCAGCAGGGACAGGTTCAGGCCAATGAGCTTGTGGCTGACTGGGCCACATTTATTCTACTCTCACCTGTTCTGGGCTTGCCTGTCCAACCGACACAAGCCATTCTCATCAGGGAGTCTTAGCACACAAAAGCAAGCACTTAACCCTAAGCCTTCAAGGGAAACACAAGCAGTCCCTTAGCTGGAAGCCTGTACAGTGAGCCCAGGGGCCAACAGGGAAAGTTTGCATCGTGGCCCACAGTATTTGGGCAAGAGTCGTCATCTGTCTTCTGTGGAACAGGAGGTGAATCAAGCTCCCTCCTGGAGCAGGGCGGGGCTGACAGGCCTCCCTGGGAGGGAAGGTTGTTGCATGGATTGTGCAGACTGCAGGGAACGAGGTGACATGCCCAGTTCAAGGAAAGTTGGCTGGCTGGGAAACTCACCAGATTAGACTGGGTTTGTTCTCAGGAAACCACTGCTCACCGGCTAAGTAAGCAGGTCTGGGGCTGGGCCTGTGCATGCACACCACATCCATCATTCCCTGCCCTTGTAGTCCCTGACCACCGACTGACTGCCACCTGGTCACTTCTGTCAAGTGCCCCCTGGAGGAAGGCTCAGCCAAGGCCCGCCCTTTGCTAGCCAGGGCTGCAGCTGCACTGGAGAGGCCTCAGCAGAAATGAGCTCTCCTGGCTGCTTGATCTCACTGTTTGGTTTTCAAACCTCCGACCTTTCGACTAAGCTGGCCTTCTTTTCAAAGATTTCTTTTTGAGGTAGCCTAGGAGCTTAAAAAATCATAAATGGCAACTTAGCACAAATATTAAGACAAGGCATTTGCTTAAAACCACCTAGAAAATGTCACCTGATGGGCTTTGCTCTACTCAGAGTGGGTGATGGGCCCTAGCTGGGGGCTCCCTGGTGACTGCTCCTCCAGGCTGTTCTGGATCTTTCTTCCTGCCTTTACTGAGCCAGAGAGGCTCAGCAGCCGGAACCTTTTAATTCCAAGTTGTTTCCACTTTCCTTCCTTATTTCTCCAGACAGGAGCCCTCCCTAAACAGTCACCTCATCTATCCATCCTTCCTTCCTCTCTTTCTCTCTCTTTCTTCTGTAGCACTGGGGATCAAATCCAAGGTCTTACACGTGCTAGGTAAGTGCTCCACCAGTGAGCTGCTCTACCAGTGAGCCGCATCTCAGTCTCCAAAGAGCTGATTCTTGGGCCGGGGATTTAGCTCAGTGGTTTTGCTGCCTGCTACACAAGCACAAGGACCTAAGTTTGATCCCCGGTACCAAAAAAAACTCCAAACAAACAAAAAAAAACAAAGAGCTGATTCTCAAGGGCCAAATGCAGGTTCAGCTGTGCCTGCTGGTGACCCAGTCACAATTCAGTATTGCTGCTGGCCTGACCCCAACACTGACACACTGAAGCCTGGGCACAGCCTTGGGAGAGCAGAACTCCTGAGGGTGAACATTTCACTGTGAGCTGCTCTAGGCCTTCTGGAGAGCTTTGGACCCTGACACTTCACATGCTAAGGTTGGCCTACCCCTGTGCTCCGTGAGGGCCGAGATCTATGGATGGGGTCTGTGTTTCTTGGATGCATCAGCCTGTGGGGGTGGGTGGACTTGCTGCAGTTCCCTGTGTGATGTGGGCAAGGTGAGTCCTCTCCTATTGTGCAGTGACCATCGGCGCAGGTTGAAAGTCTCGTCCCAAAAGCCACCAAATGATCAGTCTCTGTGGATGCTCCCGAGAGCAGGGTCCTCGTTTGCTTTGTTTGCTGTCTTTCCCACGTCCTCCCAGTGCTTGCCAGTGTCCAGAAGCTTCTCACCAAGCTGATAGAGGATAAGATGGCACAGGCGGAGCCCCTGTCAACAGGCATGGGTGCCACCTCCTCACTGTGCCCAAGCCAGCTCCCACATGCAAGTGAGCCAGCATCTCTTCAGTCCCTGCACCGGCCAAGGAGACAGGCTTTTTACTACACTTACAAAACGAAGTTCACAATCATGGGTCGTCAGTTATCTACTCCTACGTAACAAAACACGCAACCACTTAGTGGCTTAAAGCAACACATTATTATCATCTTTTCCCTATAAGGCCACAAGAAGGTGGGGAATGTTAGTGTAAATGAGACACTGAGAATATGCGATATGCTAATCTGTAGAGTAGAGCTGTAGATTTTCTCTCCCCGGCATGGAAATTGCATACGTTCCAGGACCTGCTGCGTTCCAAGGAGGAGTCTTAAAAATAGAGCAGCACATGTGCATGTGTGAGAGGAAGGGTCCCCCCCCCCCCACCGGCTGTGCTCAAAGCGTCTCCGGGCCTGTGGCAGCACCCAAAGCTCGAGCTCCGGGCCCAGGGAGCCTCGGTAGCAGCACGCTTGTCCCTCATAGTCCCAACACCCCCCTCACACACATGCACGCACACACACACGTCCTTTGCTGGCTCTCTGGAAATGTGAGCTGTGTCCTAGTAGAAACGCAGGGGAGGAGTGGGGTGGGCTGTTATGAGTGCACTCTAAGACCACAAGGGACAAACTACCACAGGGTGCAGCACGCAAAGGACCCCGGGAGCTGCAGGGCTGGGGTAGGAGGGGCTTTGAATTCTAGCTCCACCTTGCCTGACTGAGGGCTCTAGGCACGGCAAGTAAGCCAGCAGAGCCTCAGTGTCCTTGTCTTCAGAGTGCAGATGGTGTGGTCCCTGGCCGCTGGCTGCTGGGAGTGTCATCCGAGGTGTACCTGGTTGTGGTTCAGCAACACCAATCTTCACTGCACAGAATCATCAGTGTCACGCACAGGCCAGCCAGAGAGGCTGGGCAGGGCAGAGGGTGGCCCAGAGCAGGGCTCACATGCTCGGCTTCCTCCTTCCGGGACTTGTTCCCGGGATGCTGTTGCAGCTGAAACACGCACTTGGCTATGGGTGGGAAGTGATCAGCCACCAGGTGTATGTGGGGATCCCATCAGCCCCACAGATACACATTTGAGCACTCCTGCCCTGGGTGGGCACCCACAGGTCCTCCTGGAAGCGAGGCAGTCACAGTGGGATGACCTCCTCACGCTGGTTTCCTTGGGACTCTCTTTGGTGGATTTTTTTTTTTTTTGAACACAGGGTCTTGTTATGCAGCTCAGGCTGGCCTTGAGCTCATGGCAATGCCCCTACCTCAGTCTCCCAAGCTGGGATTACAGGTGTGTGCCACCATGCCCAGCTACTTTCTTTGGTTTTAAAATGGAAAACTGAGATCTGGAAACCTAGGCCTTCTCAGTTCCTCTGAACTCAGGGACATTGGTCATGGAAACTTGGGGAGCTGTCTGGGTCCTGAGTGCAGGCATAGGTGCTCCTGCCTTGCTCTCTGGCTCCCCTTCTGTCACCTACATCTCCCCTGGGCATCCCCCATCTCCAGTTAGGACCTTCCTCACCTCTCTCAAATCCCAGTGTTTCTAGCTAGAGGTCCCCCAAGCCTAGCGTGCTGATAGGTGGGCTTTGGGGAGGTGCTGGATCATGGGGTGTGATTCTCATTGGTGTGGATTAGTCCACTGCTGAGCCCATAGCTAAATGTGATGTTGGGAGGTGGAAGCTGGTCAGAGATGGTTCGCTGGGGGTGTGGCCTGGACAGGTCTATCGCTCTCCTTCCTCCCTCGGGCTCTCTCTGCCTCCCACCACCATGCCATGGACTGTTCTCTGCCGTGACGCCCCACCTTGGAGCCAGCCCCTGTGGACTGGAACCTCTATGAACTGTGAGCTGAAATAAACTTTTCCTCCCTGGGGTTGTGGATGTCGGGTATTGTGTCCCAGCAACTAGGAAAGTAACTAAGAGACCTAGTCAGCAGGGTCTCTTTACTTCCCATGGCTAAAATGCCCAGAACCTTCTAGTCCAGACTCTAAGGCCACTTGCAACACTGACTCTACTGAGACAGGCCCATTTAAATCACATGTTTTCTCCCTGCTCTGTTTCTGCCCAATTTTCTGACTCATACAGCCACCAAACATTTATCAACAAGTGCGTCTCCACCATCTGCATCAAGGCCGGAGGAGGGTGGATGCTTCGCTTAAGGGCGTTCCCCTGTGTGGGCAAGTTCCCTCATTTTCCATGTCCCCAGAACCATCTGCTTTTGGGTGACTCTGCAGGTGAGCCTGCAGGAACTGTATCAGGCCCTGCACCTGTGGGCAGGTGGATTTGTGTCATGCCATTTCTGTCACCTTTGTGGTGCTGGTGCTTCTCCCACCTAGCTTCCGACCCCTGGTGCCAACAGCCCCAGTTTCCTGTGAACCACCTGCCATTCACATGGTCTGTGTGTGTACAGGTATGTATGTATGTGCGTGCATGGAGGTGGCTGTGTGTTGCTCAGGCTCCCAGGCCCAGGCATTCACTGGGTCTCAGTTACCAGGGGCAGACTTTCCAAGCCCTCTGCCCCTACTCAGAGAGCCTCTCAGGATGCCTTGTTCTCTCTCCCCAGGGATGAGTATCTATTCTGCAGAGAAATGTGTGCCTAGACGGGGAGGGAGAGCGCCCCCTGTGGCCTCACTAATCCGTGCGTTTTTTTCTGCTCCGATGCAAGGCTCCTCACTGGCTGGCTGGAGCCCCTCCCTCTTTCACCTCCTGCCTAGGGCTGGTTTCTGTCACAAGTGAATCTGCTCTTCTTAGCCAGGAAGAGGGCTCAGGACCTGGAATCTGGCCCACTGACTTCGAATCTTGACTTTGTCCCTCCAAAGTGATTGATCTTAGGTGACCCTAAGCCTTGGTTCCCTCGTCTATAAAATGGGGGTGCTCATTTGCCTGATGTGCATGGTCATTGAGATTAAAGGGGACAGTGTATGTGGTCAGTAGAATAAAGGGCCCCAGAGGTGCCTACACCCTACTTCCCAGACCTCATAAGGCAAAGGGTTCCAGGGAAGGTTAGGGTGACAGATGAAATTAGTACTACTCACCAGCTGACCTTAAAACAGGGAGACTATCTTGGATTACTAAGGTGGATCAGAATTAATCAGAAGGGCCCTTACATGGAGAAGAAGGAGTCAGCAGAGAGATCCAGAGAGACATCACCATGAGAAAGCCTCCAGCAGCCATTTGGGAGGACAGCCAGAGCCCCTAGGATCTGGCAGAGACAACAGGACATTCTCTTCCCTTGAGAGAGGAGTTAGGGAATGGCAAACTGGCTGGACAAGTGAGTATGACCTGTCAGTCACAGAGATCCAGGAGACATGCACCCAACTGCTGGACCCGGAACCAATCAGAAAGTGAGATCTTCACTTCTTCTCACAAGAACGCAAACAGGTTTCTGATCGGATGGATTAGATCTGATGTCAGCCTGAGGAGTGGGAGATAGGAAAGATGGCTGCCATTGAGCTCTCGGCCGCTGCGCTCTCTCTTTCACAGTGGTCCACTGTCTCCTTGCAGAGTGGAGTTCTCTTCTACTTGTAATTGGCCCACACTCACTCTGCAGAGCGTATTTCTTTTCCTACCTTTAATAAATATAAACCCTACTACATATTTGCTTGTCTGGTCCAATTCTTTGTTCAGATGAAAAGAACCTAGAAAACACGAGGAGACTTCAGAACCCCAGAACATGGTAACTTACTTTGGCAAGCCAGATAAGGGGAGGTGAGGCCCTTTAGGCAGTTTTTCTCTTTCTCTGTCTCTCTCTTGCTCTCTCTCTCTCTTTCTCACCTAAGGACTCAAGCCTCAAGTTTATCGCGCCCTTTCTTTCTTCTCTTTCCTGTTTGCAGTCACTCACTGCAGGTACGAGTTAGTTAAGAGCTGCCAGAGAGCCTATTATTTACCCAGTCATGGAATGGATCATTCAAGTTCATGTATGTGACCTAGAGCTTAATATGCTTTATTTTCCCCTCAAATTTTTGTTTTCCCTGATACTTTGTTCAGCTTTCTCACTCTTTTGGGAGCCTGCTTGAGCCAAAGCCTCATCTGCACTTTTCTTGTAGATGGGCTTTATCTCTGGGTACCCTAAGGGAGTCACTTTCTCAAAGCCTTATTTCATCCCAGTCCAGCTTTCCACCATGTTTGGCAGCGATTTTGGTTCCTCTTATGACTTAGTCACATGACTCTGCCCCCTTTGGTGGCCATTTTGGTTCCTTATATGAGTCAGTCACATGGATCTGCCATGCTTGTCAGACATTTGGATTAGTCACATGGGTTGGTCATGTGGTTCCACCCTATTTGTTCATCATTTTTTTCAGCTGACTTCATGGAGACCAGGAAATCTCACCCTTGTAGATAAGAGCTAAGGCTCTGCTTTGAGGAAACAGATGGGTCCCTTCCCACTTCCTACTTCTCTTTTGCATCAGGTTAGATTCCCCTCCTTGTTTCTTCAAACAGAAATTCAGGTAATTTAGAAACACAGGGGCCTGAGAAGGGATATTGTTTCTCAGGTGGCTAAGGGAGCCCTCCTGGTGGGGTGGGGGACACCCTGATTTCTTAGGAGCTTACTCTTTCTCAGGTGGCTGGATGGAGCCCCCAGGCTGCTCCACCCTGATCTTTTCTCAGTGTCTAGTTGGAGGGCCTGGAGGGCTCCACCCTGCTCCGATAGCTAGCTGGAGCCCTGGGAAGGGGGCTCCCTCCTTCTCTCTAAGGAGTCAGTGGACCACAGAATATGGAGAGTTCTGAGGAAAAAATAAATAAGAAGGCACCAGTGCCACTTTGGGTGGAGACACCTGGCTTGAGTCTCACAAGGGACACCTGGGAGCTACATGGGGGACACCATGCAAAGGACCTCAGAGCTAGTCTTTTGTCTCCACAGGCCCATGACATGCCATGGAAAATACACTGCAGATCCCAGTCACCTCACCTGTGTCCTTAAAAACTGGGAACAGGGCCAGGGATTTAGCTCAGTGGCACCATGCCTGCCTCACAAGCACAAGGTCATGATTTCAATCCCCGGTACCAAAAAAAATGAGAACAGTTTGACACTGAAGAAGTAAATGGTGAAAGATGGTTACTGAATGGCAGTCTAAATTACAATGCCATTCTTCAGTGAGATCTTTTCTGTAAAAGACAAGGAAGGTGGTATGAATCCTTTATGTTCTGGCATTTATGGCTCTTTATAGCTGGAAAGGCCCAAGGACTATGAATACTTAAAGAGGCCTCAAAGGAAGAAAAAAATTGATATTGTTGATGGTCCTGTCCTCAGATGCATACCTATCTTTCAGCGGACATGGATCTCTCCCACATATTTAAGGAAAGCAAGCACACTGAGAGGTCTCCTCGACCTCCTTTTTATAATCTTCAGGCCAGTGAATACTCAGGAACTCCACCAGAGGCTAGCTACACAGTATTGTCAAAAAACTCTGGTAGGTTTGCAGATGGGACCCCAGACCCCTATGACCGATCACTGGAAAACCCTCCTCTAGATCTGTAGCCATAACAGGTCAAGAAGAGTCCTAGACAGAGCCGCTTTGCTACTGCTTTGACATGTGAATTTGAAGGCCAATTGTTTAACCTGAGTTTTTAATTGTTTCCCAGTGTAAGAGATTTACTAGCAAAGTTTGGGGCAATTCTTGAATTCCAGCAAAGGCCAAAGCAAATTTTCCCAGTTATGACTACAGCAGACCTCCCGACCTAATTAGCCAACAGCTGGATCATGCCACACGATATAATAATTTCCTGGGAGGGTAATAGCAGCTATAGCTTTGCAACAGATAAGGCTATGAAACTCACTTTGAGACAAAAACTAGAAGTCTTAATTCCCTCTCAGGTCAAGACTATTCTTGAGACAAATGGTTACTTGTGGTTGACAGGGAAATGGCTTACTGAGTATCAGGCTGTGCCTCTAGACATCCCTGAGGTTACCACAAAGGCTTGCAAGACTCTTAATCCTGCCTTACTTACTCTAGGCTGAGGTCAGCCACTCTTGCAAACAGGGGAAAGAGGACTAAGTGGTTAACTTTTTAAGGCCCACAGCCACTGAGGAGTGGAACGATAACTCACCCCCATAAGAGGTTAGAATTGAGCAAGACCCTCTAATACCCAGAGGCTCCTGCTCTGTCTCGGGCTGTACGAGGCTCACATTGTGATACGCTGTCCCTCTGTGGGGCACAGGCCTCCTCGGGCGCTGTCAATCACTGTCTCCGCATTTATTTTCTGGGCACCACGGTGGTGGGCGACTTCATCTCTTTTCGGGAATGAAGACAGTCTCTTTTTTAATGTCAAGGGCCTTTGTGTTTAGATCAGCCCGGCAAGGGCTTGGTAGCTGTAGAGGGCATTTTTTGTCCAGGGCCCTGATTGCACGTGAAGCTCTCAGACTTGTCTCTGTCACTCTGTAGATTTTCTGTTTTTCTCGGTGCCACGGGTTTTATCATGAGCCTTATCCACTGGGGCTAGCATGGCCTTTGCCTGCCTTTTTCTTTTTTCTTTTGTTTTTTAACTCTCATTGTTTTTTATTTTGTCACAGTTGTTAAAGACCATGTAAGCCACGTTGACCAGTTGACTTTTTCCGGCTGTGGGGCCCATTGGAGGTTTATTTTTAATATTTGGGGCCGACTGGCTAACAAAATATTTTTTCGGGATAACTTGGCCCTTTTTAGACTCCAGGTTAAATTAGTGTATTTACAGAGTACTGCTACAAGCCAGTGTTGGAAAGCAGCTGGGTTTTTGTCAGAGCCTGAGTGACAGTTTTGTTTTGCTTTTTTTTTTCTGGTACCGGGGATGGAACTCAGGACCTTCTGACTGACAGTTTTGAGCCTATCACAGCTTATAGGCCTGTGCATGTCCTTGTGCATATCTCCTAAGGTGGCCTGGAGGTCTGACCGCTGATTGTTGTGCCCTCAGGGTTATAATTTCATCAGGGCCCATTGCGGGGGCCAGGTTGCATCAGTTGGCTGACTAGCATCAGCTGTAGCCACAAAGGCTTTATTATTGATCTGTCTTACAGGTCTTGTAATTTGGTTTTTATTGTTGATGAGCTGGGCATCTTCCCAGGTCGGATCAAAAGCCGTTGTCAGGGTATAGAACGTGTCAGAAAACTTTTTAGAGTCCTCAGAAAATTTGTCCAGTTTTCTTTTATGTTGCTGAATATCCACGACTGAAAAAGGAACGTGAACTTGGATGGCTTCATGAGCACCTGCCACTTTGTCGGGGCAGAATGGCGACAGGCTTAGATGCTGAGTTTTCTGAGTTTGGGGCCTAAAGGTAGGCAGACTGCACTGGTATGGGTTCAGGAAGTTGTTTTCACCTCCTGGGTGCTGATTTCGGGCTGGTAAGGAGGTAGCCTGTGGGTACAGACAAGAGGAGGTGCTCAGCTAGGTCAGCTCTCGAGGGAGGATTGGATTTAGGACAAAGATCAGGCTTTTGGTAGAGCCATGAAGGCTTGGACACAAGGCAGCTGGGATCATCTTTCCACCTCTTTTAAGCAGGGAGTCAGGTAGAATAGATAAGCCATACCCCCTTGATGGATTTGTGGGTAGGAGGAGAAGGAATTAGGTCATAGGCACCTTATAAGGCTTTTTAGTCAGTCCTTGACCTGTTTGGCTCTAGGATGTGACATGGTAAAGCCAAACTCGTTGGGATTAGGTCATGGGAACCTTACGGGGCATCTGCTTTCTACTAGGAACCTTACAGGCCATCTTCCGGGACTGTTCCAGACCTGTTTAGCCTCAGGGCATGACCTGGTAAAGCTGAACTTTTCAAGATTCAGATGCTAGACATCTCTGGTCTGTGTGGGCACCAGCACCACTTTTTTTGAACTTTGGATTTCTCCTTTTGCCCAGAACCTATCTTCTGAACAGGGGTCCAGAGCTGGGTGCCCTACCAGCTAGACACCTCTGGCCAATTATAAAACAGCCTAATGTTACGGTATACCTGTCTAAGGAGGGGTAATGAGCACTTTTTTCTGAGAGACCTCAGTAAAACCCTGATAAATTTTCCTGCATAGATGCCTCTTGGGGACCCCGGCTGACAGAGGTGTGCAATTTGACAAATGGTCTTTAGTCATGACCCACTATTGGGAAGAACAGAGCTTCTGTGTCCTGATAAGTTCTTTTTCCACCCATCATATGTAGGGCTGGTAGAGCTTGCTCACTTATAAAGAGCTGAGGAAAGCCAGGGGCTGGGGATTTAGCTCAGTGGCAGTGCGCCTGCTTCACAAGCGTAAGGTCCTGAGTTTGATCCCTGGTACCCCCCTTCCCCAAAAAGAGAGTTGAGGAAAATCTAACTTGTAAGAAATCTGGTAGGTAGCAGTCTGAGAACTGGGGATAGGACAGGTTTCTAGGAAAAGGAATCAAACTGTGAGGGGCACCTGGCTGTTACTAGCCTAAGAGAGAGGGATTTTGGACCCCACTGCCATATCAGTCCCGGCAGGATCCAGCTTTAACACTTGAGCCTCTGTGTGGGCTCACCCTCCCCAGCCCCTTTGTATGTCTCCAACTCTCCTGGATTTTTGCTAGCTCATGCCACAAAAGGAATTGAGTTTTTTATGTACATAAAAGCTTAATAATGAAGTCAGTTAGCAACCACAGGTTATCCATCATTTTAAAAAGGGAAATAAACTCGAAGCCCAAAATTATGATGATAATACCAGAGCCAAGTGGGGCGGAGGAGGAAGAGAGTTTAGAGAGTAGCCCCAGGGAGAGCTATCTATACACCAGCTTCACGAGCAGCCCGAGGGCCAGAGCTGAGTGCGGCTGCAGCAGACTCTAGGCACAAACAGGCACAGCTTCCCACACGAGGCCCCGCGCGCCCCACGCCCGCGCGAGGGATCGCGGGGCTCACTTTCTGTCTCTCCAGGCTAACCAGCACCAGGAAAAAGGCAAAGGGATTTGGGTGTCTTGGCAGGTGAAAGCCTGAGGGGGACAGGAGGAGGAGGAGGAGGAGGAACGGGGCTCCGCCCCTAGAGGAGGGAGGGGAGGAAAACAACCTGTGAGCAGCGACTCCACCAGGCCCCACCATGTTAGTCAGTGTCAGCCACTACCCAAGTGGCCACCTGCATCCGTACAGCCCAGGACGTGCTGCTCTCAGCCACCCAAAACAGGGAGCCATGACATCAGCCGGGCCCAGCCCACACCCCCCGGTCCTGAGATAAATATCGAGGAACTCCCCTGCTTGGAGGACAACCCACCCCCACAGGCCATGGCATCCGGGACCCAGTGCGCATGTCCTGCACACTGTCCTCTCTGATGCAAGCGGTGACCAGACCCAGCTACCATCCAGGACTGCAGCCTCCCACTGGCTGCAGAAGGAACCCTGCCCAGGACGTGGGACAGGGCCGTGGCCCCCCCAGCTCAGGTCTTTCTGGACAAGTAAGACTGCAGGAGCCTCAGCCCTCCAGGGCCGTAGGAAACCACAGCCCCTGAAAAGGAATCTCCAAGCTGCCGGGCCCACAGCAGAAGAGTGGCTGCACAAGCACAAACCCACCTGGTGTACGGAAGCCTCTCGCTCCTGGCCAAGACCAAGCGCTTTGCTCCATGACTGACTCATCCCCGCCAAGACATGGCCACAACGGCAGATGCCCTGAATGGGGGCGATCGACTGCCTGTCCCATGACCCCAGTGAGTGATCAAGGACATGAAAAAGGTGAAAGGAAGAGAAAGTGTAGAATCTCCTCAAAAAAATCTCCCCCAGAGGAGCTTATCTTCCTGGCTGGGCCGCTGCTTCCGGCTGGCTCCTGACTGGCTCACCAAGAATGACACTGTATGTGATGGGTTCGGGGATAGATTTTAGGTTTTTGTGCACAACAAGCAAAGGATTTTCAGTTATACACACAACAGTGAAAGAGAAAAGCTATGTTTATTGAAGTTAACAGGGAAGGTGCACTCAGAGTGAGTGGGTTTGTGTCAGTAGAAAACAAAGTGGCACAAGCAGAGAGAAAAGCGATGCCAGGGAGACAGGGAGAAGAGGAGTGATCAGTTAGGCCTTGGGATTTGGAAAATGTGTGTTCTGCCTAGGGTGTCCTGCACTGGGTCCTTCTGGACATGATTGGCAGAGTGCTGAATCACGTCAAGTGTATACTGTGCACAGCCTAATTACATGCATGATGTGCAACTCACATGTATGAATCAGTAATGAATTTTACATGTAGAAAGGTCATTGTGGGTCATGCCCCTGTACCTGACATGCATGTGCTCTGGCCTGGAGTGCTAGGAATTGTTAGTTTCATCTCCCTTAGGACAGTGGAAGGAGTCGTGGCCTGGGGGTTGCCCAAGTCCAGGGGAATGGAGGGCGGTGGTCTCAGCCCCCAGTCCACTGTCTGCCTTAAATTACACTATCTCCCCTTCTTCAACAGTTTGACAAGGTGACAGTAGGAGGCAAAGCCCAGGGCCAGAGGGACCTATCACTGTGTAGGGTCCTAGGAGGTCCCTAAACCCACCCTAGCTAGAGAATTAAGGGGCGGGGTTGTGACTCCCATCACAGAAAAAGAATTTTCAGGATGCATCGTAAGAGACACAAAGGGATTTATTAGACAGAAATTTAAAAGTACACACTCAAAGAAACAGTGGGGCCTCAGGAGAGGCACACCACAGCAGGGAGCTGGGAATACCTGCATGTTTTGGCAGAAGTCTGTGGAATTCGTGAATCTACAGTCCTTGTCTTGGTGGGGTGTGGGGGAGGGAGGCCCACCTGCAGGGAGGTAACCGTCCACTCAAGGAAACCTGACAGGTGAAAGTAAAAGGGGTGGCCGAACCCATTTGCAGGTGAAAGGGAATTGTTCAGGCTTATTGTGTTCTGGGAGACCGAGAAAGGAAAAAAATGTTATTAACCTGGGTTTGTGTCCTAAAACTACAGTTTTCATTTTTAAAATTACGATTCTCGTTTTTACCCGTCTTTATTTTTTTGGTCCCATCTCAGGACCAGGTCAGGAGACCCGCTTGTTGGAGACACTGTGTCTGCCCACGACCCGCAGGAGCTTGGAAAGAGCAGAGTGGCTGCAGGAGGCCAGGCCAGCCGAGCTCTGAGCCTGCTCTTACAGCAGATCCCAGCGCTTCTGAGTAACGCCTGGGGGCTCCTAATCCCCGCTCCTCTCCCTCAGCCTGGCCTTCTCTGCCCAGCAGCCGCAGCTGTGTGATTTCTGGCTGGGGAGTGTGGAGCCAGGGACCCCACCCTAACTGCGAGGTCCCCCCCAGCCTCCTGCTGGCAGCATTTGTTCGCGGTGGCAGGAGCCTGGAGACAGGAGACGCCTCAGTGGCGAGAGAGGCTTGTCTGAGTCTGTTCAGGCTGCCTCAAAACAACAAAATGCACTTCTCCCAGTTCTGGAGGCCCAAAGTCAAGGTGGCAGCAGATTCGGTATCAGGTGAGGCCCACAGTTGGTTCATCCCTGCGATTGTCATCTGTTCTCTCCAGGCGAGAGGGGTGGGGCTTCTCGCCAGCCTCTTTTATAAGAGCGCAGTTCCCATTCATCAGGGTGGTAAGGGCACTAGGCCCTCAGGACCCAGGTGTGCCCAGACGCCCCACCTTCTAACCCTCACCTTGGAGTAGAAAGGCAAAGGTAAAGACAGAAAAACCAGACCGGGGAAGGTGCCAGGCAACACAATGAACATAAGAATTTCACAGGAAGAGCATCCAGGAACATGAAAGGCCAGGGACACCAGGGCCTTACCACCTCGACAAAATGAGAAGGAGATAAGGGGAAGCCACCCAAGGATGTGCATTTAATATATGAAAGACACACCCTTACCTGTATATTCTCACTTTAACTCACTGCACCTGCACCAGGCACACACATGTCCCCTTTACTTAATTTCTAACTCTAAGCTGTCCTTTTATGAGGCGCGCGAGCACACACACACACACACACACACACACACACACACACATTTATCCATCACAAAAGGGCAAAAAGAAATCAACCAGCCGGAAAGAATGTAGACAGAGGTCCCCAGGTTAGGATCAAAGACAGCCAGACAGCCAATCAGATGGTGACAACTTCCAGGTGCCCACCGGGGATGGGAGAAATCACTAGTCCTAAATGAAAAGGAGCTGAGGGCAAACCCCCCAGGTATGTGTTTCTGATGCCCCTACTCCCCCAGGGTAGCTGTCTATCTTCTTTTTTCCCACTCTTTCCCAAATAAACCACCTTCCTTTATTTTGAACTCTGCCTCTTTAATTCATTACTGAAGCTGAGAGTTATAGCCCTGGCACTTGGGTGTTTCAGAAGAGGAGCCAGGATACATCCCACCCTGGGACAACAAATTCACTGTAGGGACCTTCTCTAGTATTGGAGCATGTGTCTTCCTGGGACTCCTGGTACCCCCTCACCCCTGAACCTTAGCAACCTGTACCCCCCACCAACCTGGGATTCCCCTGGGATCCCCCTAATCCCTTGGGGCCATTCCTGGGCTGAAAGGGAGACCAAGCTTCCTGGGCCCTGCTTGGGGCCTGGACTCTTTATTCCCCTGAGCCTTTTATTCTCTCCAGCTGATTTGACTCATTTTTTTCCCACTTTCCCCCAGGGTATCCTAAGACAGTCACCTGTAAATTGATGCGGTACCTCCAGCATTTATTCCTAGGCATGAGGATGCCTGGAGGTCTGTGGGGACCGGCAGAGGAGACTCTTGTCTCCTTGCAGAAGAAACTAAGTCTGATGAACAGAAAACCAGGCCACAGCAGTTGGGACCAGGGCCTGGCAGAACAGAATAGCCGAGGCTGAGTGAGGGTCAGGCTCTCAGGAAGGGCCACTGAGCAGGGTGGGGGAGCATGTTTTGCTCCTTTCCCATTTAAAGGTGCCAGGTGAGGGCTGGGCATGCAGCTCAGTGGTAGTCTGCTTGCCTAGCATGCCTCAAGCCCTGCCATGCTCAGTACAGAGAGAGAGGAGAGAGAGAGAGAGGGAGAAATGGGGTGGAGGGGAGAGAAAAACAGAGAGAGAGAGAGAGAGGGAGAGAGGGAAACAGAGTGGGGGAGAGGGAGAGAGGGAAACAGAGAGAGAGAGAGGGAGAGAGAGAAACAGAGAGAGGGAGAGAGGGAAACGGAGAGAGAGGGAGAGAGAGAAACAGAGAGAGGGAGAGAGAGAAACAGAGA
>NW_004624741.1:28429356-28488854 GCF_000247695.1 Heterocephalus glaber | reverse complement strand
AACAGAGAGAGGGAGAGAGAGAAACAGAGAGAGGGAGAGAGGGAGAGAGGGAAACAGAGAGAGAGGGAGAGAGAGAAACAGAGAGAGGGAGAGAGGGAAACAGAGGGGGGGAGAGGGAGACAGAGAGGAGGGGAGAGGGAGACAGAGAGAGGGAGAGAGAGGCCTCTCCTGGCAGTAGGACACCTTGGCGTTGCAGTTCTCTCACAGCCTTGCCCAGTGGACCACACAGCCCCAGATCCCAGGCTGCTCCCCCTACCTGGCACTCGGCCTCCAGGTCACAGGATGTGAGCCCACAGGCTCCGCCTCTCAGAACTTCTCCAAGGGGCCAGGAACGGGGCTGGCGTGCCTAGTTTTTGTACGTTTTATTTTTTTCCCCAGAGGATGGATGGCGTTGAGCAACATATGGGTAATTGTGTATAAAAATTTCCCTAAAAATAACACACAGGTGCTAGGCCACGGTCTTCCTCTCCCTATGCTTTCTAGATGAAGAAATGAAAGATTGCTCCTCATGCTCCGGGCTGCACCCCGTCCTCAGCCCCTCGACTTATTTTGGCTCCTCTTCTCTGCTCGCTCCATCTGCACCCCACCAGGGGCCTGGCCTTGCTGCTTTGGGGTCTGGAGACCACTGAGCATGGCCTCCACCCCAGCTGGGTGCCCTGTCCACCACCCGGGAGGACGCCAGTGTGATAAACAGCTCACGACAGATTTCATGCTCTGTGCGTTTCAGGTAGCAGGTTCTTCAAGTTACTTAAAATATGATTATCTTTATGGCCCATAAACACTCCTTATGACCATCTGGATTGTTAAATAGCCAGAACCCCCTGGGAAACAAATCAGATAAGTTCCATTTTCACGTGATTCAACAAAGTCATTACCCTCAGAGCTGCTGTCTATTACAGACTGGGTTGGCACAGGCGGAGCCACGGGGCAGAGTCTGGGGACTAGGCTCTTCCCTCAGTGGGGTCTGCGTGGCACCTACTTACCCCAGCATGCCACGAGCCCTGGAGTCCAGGGTTTTGTTGGGGTCAGTCTCAGAGGCGTGGCTGATGGCCCCAATGACCCTCAGCTGGGTCAGTATCCCTGTGGCCTAAGACTCCCACCGAAAACCCCAGTTAGCACAGACCCAGCCTGGCCCAGGGCACTCATCCTGGGGGACATGCTGGGGCTCCCTAGAGCCCATGAGGCAAGCCCCTTCTCTGGGCTGGCGGATCTGACAGAGCTGTATGCCTCTCTGCGGTGTCCCAGAAAAGCTAGGTCACTTCTGGTTAACAGAGCCCAGTCAGCTGGCTTGGAACTTCCATCTCACCACCCCGGCAGGGTCAGGATGGCACCAGGGTGACTGCATGTGTGAGGAAGCCCAGAGCTCCCTTTGTGACGGCCGGGAGGGTCTCGGTGTCATCGTGTGGAGGAGAGAGAGATGCCCAGCAAAAGCCCCTGGCAGGTGGCGTTGCCATGGCTGCCTCTCCCTGCACTTGGCTGTGCTGTGTGCGCGTTGCTGCGTTCACGTGCCACCCCATTGTCACACTGCCCTGTGTTCATGCTCCCAGTGTTTGTGTTTGTGTGTTGCTGAATTTCTGCCTCCAGAGACGGCGTGGGGCTTCATGTCTCCTGCCCCACTCCATTTCTGAGCCCAGGCTAACAAGCCACTCTCCCTTCCACAGGCCTTGCACAGGCCTGGATGGTCACATGGGGCTGGGCACTCTGCTCCTGGATGGCACTGGTGCCCAAAGGCTGGGCATTGGTCATTCTACCACTTGTGACCCGGACCTCAGGCAGGGAGCACAGCCCACTGCAGCTCAGTTCCCTATGAAATGGAGAGGGTCTTAGCTGCCTTCACCAGGCAGATGGGGATGGATGCACCGGGCCATGGGTGTGGTGCGTAAAGGTTTGTGAGGGGCTTGCAAAGCAATGGACAAATTCGTGGCTCTCAATAAAACCTCAGTTTAACAAAGCTCCTGTAAATTTACCCCTAAATGGACATCTTCTGTCAAAGGATGCCCCCCACCTTACAGCAAGCTGCCTGGGAGAACCCCAGCATGCTCCAGGATGCCCCGAGGGCTGCCTGGGCTCCTCAGCCTTGGATGTAGCCCAGCTGCAGAGCTGGCCTGAGCAGCACAGATGTGGCAGGGTTCCGGGGCCTGCTTGTCCTGCCCGTATCTCCAGAAATAAGGAGCCAAGGAGAAGGATCCATGGCTTTAGGTCCTATCGTCGATTTCCACATGGACACCTGCTGTCCTGCTTGGCCCAGCAGCGAGATTCTGCACTTGCGTCACGGCTCCAGACTTCTGGATTTGTCCCAGCGCTGACAATGACAGAGGAAGAAGCTCTCCGCCCTGAGGGGCTTGCACGAACAGCTGGCCCACTCCAGCAATCCAGGACACAGTGAGAAATATCCCTTGTCTTCACCCAGCTCCTGGCATAGAGCTCCAAACCCTGGCCACTTCCTGACCAACAGGGGCTCCAGGAGAGCCTTTGGCTCTGATGTTCAGTCTTTGACCCCAATTTCCACACAGAGCTCCAGCGACCTTTGTGCGTGCCTGGATGACGCGGGGGTCTTTGGCTCTGATGAGGTGACTCCTGGTGGGCTCTGGATACCTCGGGATGGGGCTGGTTGCCAGGGAAACAAGCATGTGATTAGAGTGCTAGAAACTTCAGCCCTGCTTCCACCGCCAGGGAGGAAGTGGGGGTGCAGGTTGAGTTGGTCACAGTGCCTGGGGGCTGGATCTGCCACGCCTGTCTCATGAAGCCTCTGTGAAAACACAAAAGGACTGGACTTGGATGAGCACATGGGTTGGGGACACGCTGTGCGGGGTGAGGGCAGCGCACCCCGACCCCTCCTCGGGGACAGCGCATCTCTCCATCTGGCTGGACATCTGCAGTACCTTTTACCATAAACCAGAGACTTTAAGCCTTTCTTGGCTCTGTGAGTAGCCTTAGCAAATCAATTGGACTGGGGGGCACTCATGGGAACCCCAATCTGTAGGCTGTCTCTCAGAAGTGCAGGGGACAGTCTGCTACCTTGGTGCATGGTGAGGCAGATTCATGGGATTGCCCTGGCCCGGGGTTTTGTGCTCACACTGGGTAGATCGTGTCCAGCTGGACTTGGCTGGAGGCCACCAGGCAGGTGTAGGTTGGGATTAATCGGTGAGTGGGGGAAACACACATCTGGCATCACGACTGGTATGGGGAGTGGAGGGAGGAGCTTTCCTCTGGCCTCTCAGCCCGACTGGGGTCTGCAGCCTGAGTCACTGTCAGCCTAGCACCGTCCTGGGACTTCGCTGAGCCAAACCCCACGACTGACTCCCATGGGCAGCTCAGCAGCCCGGCACTGTCCCTGAGCTGCGTTTACACTCCAGACCTCCCTGAGGCTGTCAGCACCACACCCTGGCTGCCTACTGTTCTGCCCTCCTCAGGTGCTGACCTTAGTGATCCACCTGCTTGTGGGCTTTTTGGGGACCCGAGCTGGGACAACGCCCCTGGGAGGGCCCAGAGGGTTACAGTGCTGTGCTGGGTAGGTCAAACATCTGAGAGGCCTGAAGATTTTAGGCCCAGGTATAGAAACTCCTGACATTCAGACCAACGGCCAGGCAGGGGGCGGCTGCCCAACAGGCCAACGTCCACCCAGCCTGGGCTGGCGAGCTCTGCTGGAGCCAACAGTTGGCCAGCTGCTCGAGCTCTTCATGTGGTCCGGGTCACGAACCCTGCCAGGCACCGTAAGACAACAGGACTCCACTCACTCTCCCTTGCAGACACGGGGTGGGCAGGGAGCCACCTGCAGATCCGAGCGCTGTGCACCCCTGGGGAGCAGCAAGGGCTGGCTCAGAGCCACGGCTGGCTGTGTCTCCTCAGAAACCTCCCCGCACACAGCAGAGCAGCTCTACAATCTGGCTCTGAAGAATATCACCACTGGAGGAAGAAAGGGAAGCTTAGTGCGCTTAAGGAAAATGTGTTCTCGTATAAATGAGCAGTTAAAACAAAATCGGATTATCACTCGCACACGTACGGGGGACTCAACTGAGACTTGTCCCTCACAACTGTCGCAGTGGCGGGGATCTGAGGGCTTCCACGGGCGTCTCTGTACCCTTCTATCCCTCCATCTGCACACACGAACACTCACACATGCTGTGTCCAATCTGCACCGCCTGTAGTGGGCTCCATGGTTGAAAGAGATGATGTGTGACAGTGTTTTTCTTTGAAATGGGGCTAAGGTTGCTGGAGGACAGAGAATAGCAGTCTTGCTGTGGACATCCTGAACGGCCTTCGATTCAGGGTCTGGCTCTGCGGTCATTTTCTGTGCTCCAGAGGAGAAGTGGGTTGACCCTCTGCCCACCTTCAGCACAGGTCGCAAGGGAGGACAGCTGTCCATTCCACTCGCCCAGGCGCTGTGTCCGGGCCCAGCCCTGCCCCTTCTGGTCAGGGTCAGGGTCGTTGTTCCCCAGAGCCATCCTGCAGCGCCTGGGGCTGGACTGGGCCTCTCCTCCTCAGCCTCCTGCAGCCAGGGCCCAGGGCTGGTCCAGGGAGGTGGACAGGCGGTGTGCGCCCCTGTGCTTGCTGGGACAGGAGGGCCCCTCACAGGTGGCTGAGCAGGTTCTTGGTGGCCTGGTGCAGAACTGGGGTGAAAGAAGCACAGACCGCTGGTGCCACCACTGCAAGTGCGAGTCCTACCACACCACTCCTTGAGCCAGTCTGACTGTGGTTCCTGTCACCGGCACCAGCCGTGGTGGTCGCGGGCACCTCAGACAGCACTCATGACCTTGACTCTGGAGTCCTCTGTGAGGTGGTGAGGCTGTGCAGAAGCAAGAGCAGGGGCAGGAGCAAGTCTGCGGTCCCATTGTCTGTGCCCAGCCGTGTTGGGCATGCAAAGGCTCTTGTCTCCTCTGGAAATTGCAAGGCTTGGTAATAGCAACATTCCTCCCCAAGCTGCTCGGCCTGGTAGGAGCTGAGCAGATAATTTGCTTCTTCCTGTGACAGCTAACGATTAGCTCCCTAACAGCAAGTCACCGCCTCACATTGATTTGCAGACACAGCCAAGCTACTTAGGAGAAGAATTTTGAGAACAGAATCCTAGCTCAGTCCTCCGCAGCCTGCAACCCACAGGGCTGCTGTCGCTCCTGGGCTTGGCCTTTGCTAGACGGGCCCGTCTGGAGCAGGTCGTCCCTGAGGGAAATTACCCTGATGCCCACACCAAGCTCCAGGCTGAACCTGCCAACCGCAGGACGCCGGGTTCTTGATTTTACCGAAGAACACTAAGACCGTAATTGGGGCAGGACGAGGGGCTGGTGGCTGGATGCAATGAGTCTGGCCATGAACCCCAAGCGTCTAGAGGAGGCAAGGCTCAGGGGACCACGGCCTCACTGCCGCTCCCTGTGTGGGCACTTGACACTTGCATAGCAAAGTTAGCAAGACAGACACAAGACACATTTATTGAATTGCCTTTCCTCACTCTCGAATAGTCTGAACTGTCAAGCCGCCAAATTGGAAGCCAGTAGGGTGCTGCTTTTCGTTACTGAAGAACCTGACTCAGAATCCATGGGCCAAGGCATCTCACTGCCAGGCATGAAAACAGTGCTCTCCGCTCTCAGCTTCTGTCACTAGGAAATAGACAGCAAACCTGAGATGGAGACAAGGAACACCCAGTGCGGTGCCCAGGGCTGTGGAAGTGGTGTGTGTAGGTGAGACTGGCTGTGTTCCCTCTTGCTCCTCCCCTGCTGAGACTCTCTAGCCTCTTTGGCGGGAGCAGGGTGAGGTCACCAGGCCACACCTTCTTCAGCCCCTTTCCTGCGGGAGAAGGGGGCACCGCCCTGACCCCACCTCTCCAAACTGCAATGGGAATGGATGAGAACTGAGCTCATAAAACGGGGCCAGGTGCAGGCCACGTATGGGAGGGGACTCAGGACCCAGCACGGGGCAGGGAGGGCAGCCAAGCTCCAGGCAGGCGCCATTGTGGGCACCAAGAGTCATGCGGGGGGCCGCACCACGGTCCCAGCCGGAGGGCAGCTCGGGCGGCGGCAGGGGAGAGGACAAGAGCCACATCTGTCCCGCATTACTGTGTCCTCCGTCCCATCCCGTAGATCACAGCGCTCGCTCAGACTTCCCTCACGTCGCTCCCTCCCTGCACCACGGGGACACTCAGGTCTGTGTCCTTGCTGATCCCAGGGAACAGGAGCCTGGAGGGCGAGGAAGGGGACACCAGGGAGTGGGTGGTTCCCTGTCAGGCCCACACAAGGACCCTAGCTTGCCTGTCGAAGGAGACCCAGGGCCCGGCCAGTGAGCCCACAGCACCTGGCTGTGTGGGCAGCTGTGATCCCCGATGCCCCTCTGGCTTCTGCCCCAACCATGTGCAGGGGACACACAAGGACAGGAAAGGAGGACACTTCATCCTGTGGTGGGCCACAGGAAGCAGGGGTCGGGGAGGTCGGCTGAGCCCTTAGAGGCCTTTCTCCTCGTGCAGAGAAGGGACGGGCTGGGCTGGAACAGCTCCCTGTGGGCTCTTGCCTTGTGCAGGGTGGGGGGTGGGGCCCTGGGTTTTATCTCTAGGATGCAAAAAAGGAAAAAGGAAAAAATAAGACACAAAGGCCAGAGAAATTTTGGTGGAAAATTAACTTCTCACGAGCTTTTGTGAGGAATTCGATTTTCCAAATTTCTACACAAATGTGTGTTTAGGCTGGGCTATGTGTTAATTTGGCTTATTTGAAGGAATTAATGAGTTTTCTGAAGACAGAAGCCCCATTCCTGGCTGCTGGGCCAGCCTGCCTCTCCCTGCTGTGTGGCAGGTCATTTTCGCTGGAAACACTTGAGGTTTCCAAGCAATTGACAGGTGTGGGGCGCCATCCCCACGGCCCAGCCCTCTGTAGGGGCCCAGAACAACCTCCCACACCGCCGAGCAGGGGTGGGTCTGCTGGACCTGGCAGCGGCCACACACCCACCCTCCTCTCCCCGGAGGAGCCCCAGGATCTGTAGCTTGAATCCGGCCTTGCTTGTACCGAGTTGAAAGCTGCCAGCGCAACCAGTTTTCCCGCCGAAGCCTGAAGCTGATTCTGCTACTCTTGCCAAGGAGTCTCCAGCATACAACGGGAGCACAAGAACTGCGGAAAACAGGATGGAGGATGCTGAGTGCCCAGAGCCCAGGCTCCAGCCGGGGAACCTGGGGGCCTGGTGAGTGTGGAGCAAGACAAGATGGGAGAGGCCAGCTCTGCCCTGCTCGGGCCCCTCCCCACGTGGTGCTGAGCTGTGTCTCCACTCGGCGGACTCCTAGGGGGGCTGTGCACCTTTGGAAGGGGGCAGAGTGGGCTGGGTGGGCGTGGTCTGGAGGGTGGGTTACCCAGCGCCCTGCTGGCCACCTGCTCAGGGCTCTGCCCCCAGGCCAGGAAGACAGTGGGTGGGCGCCTCATGCTCCACCATCCCAGCTGTAGGCCCCCAGGGGCCAGGGTGGCCTCTCGGTGTCCAGGAGCAGCCCGAGCTCCCTGCTGGCGGTTACACCCCAGCTTGCCCTAGGGTGCAGAATCTGCCCGCTGTTTATTTCTGGGTGTCCCCAAAGCCTCTCCCACTCAGAGGCTGGGCTTGTTCAGGCGATTGGATTCTGGAGGCTGGGGCTGGGGTCCTGGGCTTTGGAAGGATGCCAGCCCCTCGCCAGCCTCCTCGTTCTGCTCCTGGGAGTGGGTGGGCAGCTGTCCTCCCCATGCCACCCACGCCACCCGGACCAAAACATCTAGAATGTGAGCTGAGTGAACCTCTCTTCTTTCGGGCTGTGGACAGCAGGTATTTTGTCCCGGAGAAGGGACTCAGCCAGCCTCTCTCTCGGCTACTGCTTCCTGGTCTGCTACTGCCCACTCCGCCCCTGGGCAGCCCCTGCTGACGGTGACCACTTGGGCAACAGCCCTGCAGGGGGTGGAGCGGGGCGTGGGGCTCCCGGCCTGCATTCTCAGCACCTGCCCACTCCCCTGCTTCCATGTGTGGACTCCTCTCAGGCCGTGCCTCCCCAGGCCTTGCTCTGCCTCCCTTCCCCCACAGCTGCCTGGAGCCCCCGGGATGCAGAGGCTGTCTTGGGGCTGTCCGGCCTGCAGTCCTCTTCCTCATCGAGAGCACCATGGGGGTGAGCCAGAGGCCAGCCGGGAGGAAGCTGCTGACACTTGTCTCCGGACTCCAGCTCCCTGGGGATGCTCTCCAGCTGCCTTCACTCTGGCCTCTGTGCTCTGACACCTTTAGTCTCCACACACCGTCCACCTGTGCCCTCGGTGAACCGGCTGACATAGTAATTCAGGCTGCTAAGGCCTAGTGTACCCTTTTTCTTCTTTTAACCTTTTAAGAAAAGTTTTAAAAGGAAAGCAAGAAAACAAAACAGATCTGACCCTAGGATGACACGTGCCTGGCAGGAAGGTGTGTGGCCCAGGGCTCAACAGGCGCAGGATCCACTCTCCTACCCCACCTGCCTCTCCCCCGCCATATGGTGGAGCGCTTTTCTGCTTTGGAACCTGACGTTCAGTCACAGCTGGAATGGAGAGGAGTAATAAACTGCACCTCTCTGCAGACGACTGCTGTCCTCGGTGAACAGAGGTGCGCCTGTCTCAGCTCATTTAAACCAGCTTGGAGATAATGTCCTTGTGAATAGCTGTTGAGACATCACCTGTCATCCTGGCGGGAAGCTCTTCAGGGGCGGAGTAGATCTACAGGAGGCTCCTCGCATTTTCCGCATTTTCCATCGAGAACCGTGGGTGGCTCTCCTCCCCCAGAAGGATGCTGGGCCCAGCAGCTCGGAGCTCAGGCAAGGCAGTCCAGACAGTGGCTTCAATGCCCCCCACAGGGCAGCTGGGGCTCTGCTTCCTGGGGTAGCAGCCAGAGGACCCCTGCAGCCAGTTTCCCTCCTCCTATGGGCAGGCAGCCCTCCTGCTGGGGACCCCGCCTGGCCTCGGTAGGGGCTCGGTATTCCTGGTGAGGAACTGCAGGCCGGCAGCCACTGACTGTCCTTTCATTTTGCTCTTTTGTCCTCCAGCCTTGGGAACAAACCCAGCCCATGCTCCTAAGCAAAGCAAGGCTGGGAGGATGCAGCCGGACACCCATCGAGGCCCTAGTAAGAATCATCTACAGGAGGGCCATTTGTAAGGCACACCGCGTTTATCGCTTTTGAAGTTAATTCTCTGTGTCCTTAAGAACAGAACAAACACAAGAGGCAGATGCGGAGAGCACAGTGCAGAGGCTGCCTGGGCCCCTCCCGCCCACAGCACACCCACTGCTTCCCCGCCGCCCGGCAGGGCCCCCCAACTCCTCCTGGGCACCTGGGCTCCCATGGGCCTGCCCAGCCTGCCATTGTCTGTCCGCTCGGCTGCAGCAGGACCCCGGGCACTCTTCCCTGCTGGGCTCTGAGCCCTTTGGGGAAATGGGAAATAAACAGCAACTGTCCTTGTGCTTCTTGGACGCAGTCATTAGCTACAAACCAAACTCACGCCAGGTCTTGGTGAGGAGGGGAGGACCTGTGGATGATTAGGCTCCTAATTAGTGACTTCCAGGTATGGTAATTGCCCAGTTAGGCAGGACAATTAACCACCAAGGGCTCCAGAGTGGCTGTGGCAGACGGGAGGGGGTCACCTGAGGCTGAGGAGATGCGGTGTGCAGAGAGACAGCAGGCCCAGGGCTCTCCTCAGGAACAGCTGGGCAGCCAGAGGCCCTCCCTCCAGGTTCCCAGGCGGGGCTGGGGCTGACGGGCTGTGCTGGGTCCTAGGTCGGTGGGCTCTGGGTGCCCAGTGTCCTCACGAGTTCACGAGGGTGACAGGACTTTGGTTATTAATGAGCACGGCATGCTTGCTCTGAGCCAGGCACGCTGGTCGTCATCAGACCCAGTGAAATGGAGACCCCGGTGTCAGCCTGTTTGGAAGTGTGGGGAACAAGGCCTGGGAGGCTGGGAGCCCTCGAGCCTCTGCGAGCTGCAGGAGGGGCTGCGGGTGCATGGAGTGCTCAGCCACCGCACCACAGGCTGGCCCAGTGTTCCCACCTTTGCCTCCACGACCCTCACCCCTCACCGCCACCCAGCCCCTCTCCCTCCGGGAAGGCGATGGAGACAAGGGGGAGGCGAGAGCAGAGGCCTGGCGTCCCGGCCCAGACCCAGGGACCAGAGGGGCGGCGCCACAGAGAGGCTGGGTCTGGGCTCCCTCCCAGCGGCCCCCGGGGCCCACGGCCCAAGCCCAGCATAACTTGGAAGAAACGACCACGTTGTGAATTAACCAGGACAGAGATGGAATTACCATGGGGAGCAGCTGAGAATAAAATGGATTATCCGCATCACAGTCGTTAGGCCCTCCTTGCCTGTGCCTTTCTAATGTGCTGCTGATGAAAAGGAGCCCACATGCCCGTGTGGCTGCTCTCCTTTCCGTGCTGGCCCCAGCTGCAGACCGGAAAGGCCACACCAGACCAAGGATGGCAGCAGACGGCCATCAAGCCCCGTGGCTGGCATCCAAGAAAAGCGTGTGGTCGGCGGGTGGCCAGCCTGTCAGCAGCTGCTCCCTGTGTGCAGTCCTGAGTGGCGTGAGCAGCTGCCTCCTGTCCCGTTCACCCTACAAACACTGACCAAGTGCCAGCTGTGTGTCAGGTGCTGTCACAAGCGACCGAAACGGACTCCAGCCTGGGGCACCTGAGCTTCGGACAGGATAAGGTGGGTGACATTGCATGCTTGTTAGGTGACAGCACTGGAGAAGCTCCAGTGTGCTTGAGCATAGCCAGGGGAATTTGGGGATGCTGGAGATGAGTGGGTCGAAACGCTGATCAGGACGCCAGGCTGAGGAGGAGCCACGGGGACTCTGGGAGAAGTAGGGACTGCTTGTGCAAAGGCCTTGGGGCAGGGCTGGGGGGCATGGCTGGAGCTGGGTGAGGGGTGAGCAATCACACTGGGCCTGTCAGCCACTTCAACAAGGTGTGGCCTCACTGCTTTGGAAAGATCCCCTGGCTAAGGTTTCAGTGATTTTCTCAAAGACCCGAGGTGGTAGAAATGTGAATCTTTGTTCCACCTCCAAAATCTGCTTCCTTCCTCCTCCTGTGTTGATTTTCAGCCCCCCAGGCCGAGGCCACATGAGGGGATGTCCACTCTGCTGGACTTCTCAGCACAGTCCGCAGATGGGCCCAAGCCTTCCCAGGCTGCTGCTGTCCCCTTTCCGGGGCCCCCAGGCTGAGCTGCACTCTTGCCCAGCCCTGCAGGCGTCACCTCCTGTGCCCTCCGCCCAGCCGCCCCAGCCCACCCTGGCTCCTGGTCCCACCAGATGGGCATGCAGGCCCGGCTCCCCCCGGGCAGAGCCTGAAGGCTGAGTTTGATGTTCTCTTGGCTCGTGCTAAAGCTCCAAAGCCTTTGACATCTGGCCGGAGGCTTGGGATTTTCCTGCCTGACATTTCAAATTCTGTGTGTGTCATGTAAGCCTCTGTGCTGACTGGCTGGGGCCTGTCTCGCCACCAACATCCCGTCCACATTTGAGGAAGGTTGCAGCTCGACACAGCCTGGGACCCTTTCACAGAATCTGTGGTCCCACAGGGTCTCTGGGAGGACAGCGAAGGTCTGCTGCCCCTGCAGGGTGGAACTTCTGGGAGGGGGGGGTCCCTCTTACGGCTCCGCTTAGGAAGAACCGGGTGCCCGTCTCAGGACAGAGAAGGCGGGGCCCACAGCTGCCCCAAAAGTGAGCGTGGCGGGGGTGACCCCATCTTCCCGTCGTTGTAGTGGTGGGGAGCAGGGGTGCGTTCCTGCTGCCAGGTAGCCTGACCATGACAAGGACAGCTTAAACAAAGGGTGGAAGAACATCTCCCACCCTCCAGGTTGATTCCTGGCTATTCTGAGTAACAGCACTGGGAAGGAATGTGTGTTTTCACACCGACTCTGTTTCTCTCTCTCTTGGGAGACACTAGGGACAGAATTGCAGGCTTCCGGGGCCGTGTTTGCCCTTCTGAAGAACTGCTTTCTACACTTGATCTTAGCCAAAAGGCTGAGAAGCGATGAAGAACTGTTTTCTAAAGTGGCTGCACTGGTTTATACCCCCCAGCAGCGTGTGTTTTGCTCCTCCACATCTTCGCCAAGACTTGTTATTTCCTGTTTGTTTGATTTGGGTTTTGATGATGCGTAGCCATCCTCGTGTGTGAGCCAGCCTCTCGAAGCGGCTTCGTTTGGTGTCTCCCGAGTCCTGTCATGTCAGGCATCTTTTCCTGCAGCTTCGTGGCCACTGCTGCATGTTCTCTGGAGAAGCAGCTGTTCAAATCCTTTACACCAGGCTGTCATAAGGGTTCTGCATGGGTCCTGAATTCAATGGTGACTTTTAACCGAACATGAGAATAAAGGAGCATGATCCAACAACCAGGATATGCGGACAGCATTCCAACTTTTATCAGCATCTGGCTCTTGCAAAGTGCTGGGGACTCAGCCTGGTGCTCTTCTGGCTCCAGTCTCTCTCACAGGAACCTGTTTGCTCTCTCTTCCTGGGACACCATCTTTCTGTGACTTGCTTCGCCCCACCGGTACCCTGGCTGATGGGGCTACTCTCTGCCTCCTGGGGTGTTGCAGGCTGACCCAGAGGTCCTGGAGGGCCAGCCAGGCCACAGGAGGGAGCCAGGCTGTGGCAGAGGGGACCTGGGAGTGACCAGTGTCCACACACCTGTGGGACGGGGTTCACATGGGACCCTGAGGGGTGAGCAGGAGCTGTTTCTGCCTCTGCAGATGAGTGCTGACCTGAGTCATGGCTGGGAGGTTGGTGCTGCCCTGTGCTGTGAGTCACACAGCTGCTGTGTCACCAGAGCCTGGGGACCTGGGCCAGCCGGGCCTGCTGCAGCCAGATTTGTCCCTGTGCCTGTGCCCTGGCTGCCTCTGCAAGCCGCCTGCTCCCGCCCCTGTCCGGGCCTGAGTCAGTGCACAAACTGGGACCAAGGCAGGGTGGCAGCTCACAGAGCTGCAGGGCTCAGGGCGAAGAGGCAACGGGGTGACAGTGTGCAGTGGTGGCTGCGAGGGCCCTCCAGGGCGACCCCACCCGCAGGGCGGCACCGGACCTCCTCACCTGCAGGAGCGGGACAGGGCGGGAGGCCCTGGGGAGTCTCCCAGATGGCCTCCTCAGGGCACCTTCTCCGGACAAAGTGCTGTCTTCTGGGAGTCAGCCAGGCTTCTGGGCCTCCTCCCCCAAGCTGATCCCAGACGCTACCTCTCTGTGCCAGCAGAGCCTGCACGGCTCCCCTGTGGCATCTCAGGGCATCTCCGCTCATCACGCCCGGAACAGCCTCATTTCCCTTTGCAAACCCATGGCTGGGCGCTTCAAGAGCGCTTTCTCACTCTAACCACCAGTGTGGGGAAACCACCAGCGGGGCCTCCCGCCTCTCTCTCCCCGGTGAGGCTCAGCCTCCACCAGGGCCGAGCACTGCAGCCCATCCTCACCTCCCCAGCAGCGGCCTGATGCAGTGGCTAGCTACAGCTGTGTAACAGGTTTCCCAAGATTCAGTGACTTGAAGCAGCACACACTCTGGATTCTGAAGCTGCAGACAGGGTCCAGCAGGCTGCTGTCACCCCTGGGCTAAGCTCCGGGGCAGAGCCACCTACAGGCTCACACACATGGTGCTTGGCAGGATTTGGTCCTGGAGCCATGCAGCCATGGGCTGAAGGTCCAGTTCTTACTGGCTGCGGGCAGGAGGCTGCCTCAGCTCCTGGCCACCCGGCCTCTGCCAGGGCAGCACATGCAAGAGCAGAGAAGATGTCCTCTGGCCACCGCACAGCCTTGACAGCCTGGCCATGCATGGCACCTGTCCCCGTGCAAGCTCTGTCGTTCAGAAGTGGGCCCCCAGGCCGCAGCAGCAAGAGAGCTGGCGCTGCCCCCAACTTTACTGCAGCGCCGTCCGCCTTTCCCATTTCCAAAGCCCATGGTCCCACTGACCCTCAGGGGAGGCCCCGGGCTCCCAGGACCCCGACAGAGCCCTGTTGGTGATGCTGGCTGCTCCACAGCACCTGTCACCTGCCAGCACACTCCCGCTGGCTGGGGGGCTCGCACCTGTGTCCCCTGCCCCATGCCTACTTCCTGCTGGGCACTGGGTGCTCAGATCCCCTCCCTGGCCAACTGGGGGCTGTGGACCAGGTGTCTTCCTGTCTGTTTTGTCTCCTTGCTGGGCAAATCAAGATCCCATCCTCTGGATGGCTCTCTAATTTGGGGGATCTTGAAGGATACAGTGGAGTTTTGAGGCCCTAGGAGGCCCCGAGGGTAAGGGGTACCTGTCCTCAGAGCTGTCCAGTCAACCCCCCCCTGGGGGCTGCTCACCCCTTCCCTCCTGCTGCCACTCCTCTGCTCCCAGGCATTTGCTGACCAGTGGGGCACTTGTCCCTTCACCCCTCAGGAATCGCCAGGTGTTACCTGAGGACACCTACCCACTGTTTCCCTGGACAGGAACTGGGCTGAAGCCAACCTCTACCTGCCCCTCCAACCCAACTTTGCTGTTTTAGTGATATATAACATTTTTACTTGTGCTAAAATATTAACAGGCTTCAGCTCGTAGGGCAGTTTCAGGCTCACAGGAAAACCAAACAGAAGGTGCAGCTCTCCAAAGGGAAGCTTTCTGCTTTGGTCCCTACTTGCTGCTCCTGCCTTCTTGCTATGATCATGGCTAGAACACAGTGGCCATCAGGTGGACATAGTGCCTGTCGTGTGAATCACTGAGTGTGCCCAGTGGCCTCCCTGGGCTCTGCACAGCATGAGCCAGTGGATAGCCCTTGTCAGGTCCCTGAAGTCTCAGGGCCTCTTGCAGAGGGTGAGCTCACCTGTGCACGCTGCCTGCGTGGAGGGCTTCCCCCTCGTGGCTACAGTGAGTCCCTAACTTACGAACATTCAAGATCACAGGTGCACTGTATAAGACTCACTTTGTTGGATTATGAACAAACCCAACACGAACCTTCTCCCAGAATGGAACTTGTTTGTAGGTTGGGGACTTACTGTACTCAGAATTCCGCCACAGCCTGTCTGTCATTTACCTTAGTGAGTCCCTGACAGTTTCTGAGCTGGGCAGGTCTGGGGGCTGGAGGCTTGGAAGCTGTGAACTTGGCGTCTTGTGGATGTCAGAAGGCAGAGCAGAGAGTAGTAGTCGGGGTCTGGGTGGGGATCCTCGCCTTTCAGTACAACTGCAGCTTATAAACGAGCCCCACGCAGAGCAACCTGGCATCTTCTTAGCCAGCGAGGGCCTGGCCGGAAGGTGGGAAGGGGCCCTGCCTCCCGTTCTGTGGGGCTCAGTCGGAGCCGGGCTGCAGGCAGCAGACGCTGTGTGGATCTGTGTGAACGCACGGAGTCTGACCAAGTGTGTGCCCTGTGTGTCCATGTGGGTGTCGAATGCCCTTGTGAGGAACCCGCCGTTTCCCTAGACAGGACCTGGAGGAAGCCGGAGCCCAGGCCACTGTGAGCCTAGCCTGGGGCACTGGCTTCTCACAGGGGGCCCACTAGATGCTGCCTCAGTGGCTGGAGAACAGAAAATGGGTCAAATGGCCCAAAAGGGTGCTCTAGCGGGAGGATGGGAGAGCCTGGATGTCACCAAATCTGTGCAGAAAGCCAGTGTGGTTTAGGATCAAGCCAGAGGGTTGTTATCTAGTGCAGTGAATGTGGATCTCAGCCTGGCAAGGGTGCTGAAATCAAGGAACTTCTCTCCTGTAAATGTTGTGATAAACACAGTTGTCAAAGCCTCGCTCCGCCATGAAGGGGGGTGCAGAGGCCCTCCAGCAGGGAGAGGTGTCCAGGGGGCTGAGTGTCCAGCTGCTGCCTGTGGGTCTGTCCCCAACACTAGACCCCCACCGCCCTCCAGGGACGCCCAGAACAGCTGACCTGGGTAACTTACCTGGCGACTGCTTCCTGTTGCCTTAGCTCAGCACAGACCCAGCACATAGTAGGTGCTCAAGCAATTCTCAGTTGTGGCCAGGGAGTCCATTCTTTCTTGCTCTACCCCAAGTTCCACCCAGTTCAGGAAGGAGGGGCCAGGCCAGGATCTGTGGGAGTCGCCATCCAGCTGCCTTGGGCAGAGACCCACCCAGGGAAGCCCAAGAAAGGGACCCCTGCTGCTGGCTAGCATAGAAGGGAAGAGACCAGTTGTTCATGCTGGTGGGCCTGGCCTGTGCTGCCCTCTAGTGCCTACTGGTAGTAACTGTGGCCCCCCAGACACCTGGGGCACCAAAGGGAGGGTGAAGCTGATCCCAGCCCAGAGCCCACAGCCTGAATCAGTTTCAGAAAATGAGCTGCATTTGGGGGAGCAGGAGGTCAACCTGCTGGGGGTCCTCTGATCAGGAGCACAGTAGCCCCAAACTAGGGAAGGCAGGCATAGCCCAAGGGAGGTCCTGGGATTCCCCAAGGCTGCTTCCTCCTTCAAGGACCAAGGGACAGCTGTGGTGGAGGCACCCTGGCCGACTTCTCTGGCACCCTGGGGTCAGGCACTGGTCAAACAACTTATTTTAAGAAAGCTGAACCCTGAGGCACCTCCAGCCAGCAGTGCCACAGCCAGATCATTTCTGTTTTGCTTCGATCGCTTCTTGCAAGAATCATTTGCCAAGCACTGTCCGTGCCTGTCTGACTGCAGGGGAAGCTGACAGGTCCCCGCCCCAGGATCCCACAGGTTCAGGGGACACCCAGGCGACAGGCCATGCTCACAGCCAAGTGAGACTGGAGCCTGGGAGGAAGATGCCGTGGGGACAGGCGGGAGGCTGGGCTGGTGGGTGAGGAGGCTCCAGACAGCAAACAGGAGGTGAGGGCCAGAGGCCGTAGAGGAGCAGGTGCAGGGCCAAGCCATGTCAGGCTGAGGAGGCCATGGGGGCTGCAGGTGGAGCAGCCGGCTCCTGAGGAGAGGCTGGGAGGGCCAGGGGAACCCTGGGGCCTGGGACAGTCCAGCACAGTGCGGTGAGGGAGGCCTCGAGGACCCTGACACTTAGAGGGCGGCAGGCTTCCTCCCGTGTGATGTGGGCCTTCGCCCGGGTAAAAGCAAAGGCTTTGGTTCCATGAAAAGTAAAATCTTGGGGAACAAAATAAATCAAAGTTTAGGTAAGCTGCCTGGGTGGAGTTTGGACCAGAGACCAGAGCTGTTTCCGGGACATCGCAGAGCACTCGGGAACAGCCGGGGCGTGGCCAGGTGGCTCCAGGAGAATTTGGGTCAGAAGCCACTCTGTGCTCTGCTGCCATGGGAGGATGCTGGGTAGGCCGTTAGGCAGCAGGCGGAAGGAGCTGTCCGAGGCCCCTTCTGTGGCTCAAGGCGTAGAATGGCCGCACTGCAGAGCCCCTTACATGAATGCTAATTCTGGCAGTTCAGACCTCCCCCTCAGCAGACACAGCCCCTCAGGACGTCTCCAGATGCAGATCCTCGGGGCTCTGACAGATGTACTTTGGGGGCACAGTTCAGGCCTCACTAGTCACCAGGGTGTGTGAATCGAGAGAATAAGCTGCTTCTCCACTGTGGTCACACTTCACAGAAGTCTCGTCTGCTTATTTTTATTTCTTTTGGTTCAGGTTAGCCAAAGTCGAGGTGGGGCATTGGTGATGGGGCTGCAAGGAAGGGGCGCTCATCATCCTGGGCAGTTATCGCTGCAGCACACGACCAGGCCCCGCCCCTGAACACTGCTGCGGGAGTGGAGCCCTGAGCACCCGGGGGCTACCTCATGTTCAAGTCAGACCATGTGTGGAGAACGTGAGTGACACGGAGAACCCAGGCGCATGACCACATGTGGAAACAAAGTGGGAAAAATACTGTTTACAGAGCAGACAGGGCCTGCCCATCACCAGGGGCTGCTCCTGTCAGCTGTTGCTGCACGTGCTGTTTCTGTCCCCTAAAATGCTCATTCCCTCCTTGGGTCTCAGTTCAAATGCTCCTTCCTCTGGCAGCCTTCCCGACTGCCCTGTGTGGCGGAGCCTGAGCGCCCAGCCCCTCTCCCGCTTCTGGCCTGCAGATGCTGTCCGGAGCTCGGCTGACTCTCAAACTGACTCTCCGCCTGGCTGGGCTGCCGAACCCGCCCCAAGCCCATGGACCAGTGCCCGGGCTGGGCTCCCCGGCCATTTCTCACATCACCCGCTCTGCACCCGGTGCACACGCTCACACACACACATACACACACACCCTGCTTCATCCACAGTGGGGTCAGGCCAGTGTGCAGATGCCACCCACACCATTCACAGAAACCTTGCATCACCAGGACGGCTGCCCGCTGGGAAGATCCATGGGCTGAGCCAGGGCTGGGTCTGCCTGCACCACACAACCCTACGTGAGACGGGCAAAGCAGCCAGACCTGGCAAATTCACAAAAATAAAACACGCTGCACAGAGTAAAAGCTTTAAGTATTAAAATATATTTATAGACTCACAACTTTGAGGACATGTGGAAACTGTCCCAGGACTGACGGGCACCTGCCGGGTAAGAGCCGCAGCCCTCGCCCGAGTTCTCCCGACACACACCACTTGATCCGGTATAAAGCCTCTTGCTCAGCCTCCCAGAGTGCTAGAATTACAGGTGTGCACCATGCCTGGCTTAAAGCAAGTTCTATATATAAACCAGAGGTCCACAAATGTGTGTTTATCCAAATCGGTCCCACCCAATGCAGAGGCCACCTGTTTCCAAGGACAAGAAGTGACAGCAGATTCAAACAAGATGTCAAATGGAAGGTTCCACAGCATCCAGCCTCCCAGGGCCCTGACCCCCACAGGGCTTGCTGCCACATCCAAAGCGACACGGAAAGTCAGAGCCAGGCAGGCAGCTGGCAGGATGGGCCATTCCTCAGGAGTGCTCGGGCTGGGGGGCGTGTCCACTTCCAGTATGCCCGGCACCACTCCTCCTTCCTGGTCTCAGGCTCTGACCTCCACGACCCATGGCTCAGTGCAACCTTGGGGTGGCCCCGCAGGCCCCGAGTCCAGCGCAGACTCCCCAGGTCCGGCACTGTGGCCTCGGTGAGGAGGGCGACCCTGAGCAGGCGGGTCAGATGGCACTCTGCAGCTGGAGGTCCGAGGGGCCCTCGGAGGCTGATGACTGGCTGGGCAGGGAGGCGGCCCGGTCGGCCAAGGGCCCGGACGGAGACTCGTACAGGAAGCAGGCGGCAGCAAAGAAGAGGAAGCCCAGCACCTGGGAACAGGAGGAGCCAGCTGGACCTCGCCTGCCCGGAGCCCTCACCGCCCCAGCCTGCGCCCACCCTGGAACCACCTGACCGGGAGCCAAGAGACCTCCCCACAGAATGCGGAACGGGAAGCTTAGGGGGACAGACGAGCCCCAAAGAGGCCAGTCAGTGTGGCGGGGCACGGGTTCGGGCCTGCAAGGCCAACCCCACCTTTGTAGACGGAATTAGGAATTATATTAAAGAGCTCCCTCTGCAGACCAAGTCATCCTGGATTTAAGGTGGCCCAAGCCCAACGACCCCTGTCCTTATAAGAGAAAGGAAGGAGACAGACTAGCGGCGTAAGGAGGCCTGTGAGATGACAGCAGAGGCCGGGCTGAACGTCCACACACTCACACTCACACTCACACGCGTGTGCACTGCCTGGCCACCTCTGAAGGGGGAGCAGCACCAGCAGAACAGGCCGTCCGGGTTCTGCTGCTTCAGGCCCTTCTGTGTGTGCAGCTTTGTGAGGCCAGCCAGGAGCCCTGAAGTGGGGCCTCCACTTGGTAACTTCAGGGATGGCTTAACCCTTGAGCCTCAGTTTCTTTACCTGCAATCTGGGGGTGCAGCGACCTTGCCAGTGTGAGACACGACACGGCAGCATCGCATGCAGGCCTCGACAACATGCCGCACGTTGGCCTCCCACTGCACATGGAAGGTGACCCCGCAGCACTCCTGGGCACACCCTGGGGCTGGGGGCCAAGGCTGAATCATAGGGGCTGTTTCCCCCTGGCAGTGATCGGGCCAGGGCCAGCAGAAGGGCCTGTTCGTGCCTGCTTCTAAAACTCACACCCACACAAGGGCCTCGGAAGCCCTCCAAGCGTCCAGAGAACCAAGGGGCGAAAGAGAACCAAGAGGCAGCTCCCCGGGAACAGGTTTGTCTCTAAACCACTGCTCCAGTCCAGAGCCACACGAATCCCTTTCCTATGTTTAAACTAATCCCAGGGGATAAACCCCTGGGCTCTGAGGTGGTGGCCAATGCGCTGACAAGAGCCTGGGGCCACAAGCTCCCCCGCTTAGACCTAGATCCCTCAACCACCACCTAGATCTCCCTTCCTGTTGAAGGTTTCGTGCTCTCCCCTAGTGGGCAGGGCATTCAGAGACAAACACCCTGTTCCTCCCCTCCCCGGCAGCCCAAAGCGAGGGTCACAACAGTGCGTGTCCCCTGAGAAACGTGGTCACAGGCAGACAGCTGCAGGCCCACCTCACCCCAGCAGACCCGCCTGGCTGGGAGCAGCCGGACACTCCTGCCAGTGTCTCACGGCCTCTAGCAGACCACTCAGGGGTGGGCACCCCAGCAGGCAGAAGAGGAAGCTGCTCCGACCCCCAGCCAGGGTGCTGCTAGGGCCCCCTGTCCAGGGCTCTCTCTGAGCGGCCAGGACTGCAGAGTCCCAGCCACCAGGTCGAGGATGAGGAAAGGGCGACCCCTGGTGGCGCAGACGAAGAGCCTGCTGCAGGCCCAGCTCACCTTGTACACGAGCCCCACGACGAGTATATAGCGGCTCATGGCTGCGTTCTGGTACACGAAGCAGGAGCCCTGGTGGCTGCACTGGTTTTGCCATAGGAGGCAGGCCTTGTCGATCACCCAGCCAAAGGCGATGGGTCCCGGGATGCTGCCTAAGGGGAGAGTTGGTCAGCAACCTGCCGGGACACAGGCAGCAGGGAGGGTCCGGCCAGGCGACACTGGCCATCAGCGTCCCCGGGAGGTGCGAAGGGGCCGAAGCGTTGCTCTCCCCGGGATCCTGGCATGGGGCAGGAGTGCCTCAGGTCTCTGAGGAGGGAGTCTGGTCAGGAGGTCAGGGAACAATCAGGGGAAATAAGTGCCAGCCAGCCCCTCGAGGACAGCCAGGAATGGAGTCCTTCCTGGGGGAGCAGCCACCCCGGCTTGCTGAGACGGCACCTCCACACGCCCGGTACAGGTACAGAGGACACTGCGCGGCTCTCCACAGCCTCCTCACACAGACAGTACCTAGTGTTCTAACCACGATCCACTGGATCCCCAGGGCGAAGGACCTCTGCTGGTCCAGGACACACCTGCAAGGAAGGCGCAGTGCAGCGTCAGCGGGGGTGGAGGGCGGAGGGCGGAGGACAGGCCGCACGCACACCAAGTCAACACCCACAGCAGCTGCGACTCCTGGCCCTGGCCCAGGCCACAGTGCCACCTCCCCCAGTGGCAGGCATCTTGCCAGAGGCCAGAGACATTAGCGCCTCGCGCTGGCAACAGACAGGCCTCGCGGGCCTGGCCCTTCGGGGGTCCACGGACGCCACCTGCTGGTGCTGCAAGAAAGGTGCTGGTGGAAGCAGAGCGGCTGCGCTTACCGTAGAGTCGCCGTCAGCGCAGGAATGCTGCTGAGGAATGTAAAGATAATTACAGCGAACACGAGAACCAGAAGGAGGGGCTTTCTCTGACAAGTTGAAGTGCATTTCCCTGCAGTGGCCTGGCCCAAACTCGCAGGGACACAGCTACAGCCTTGGTACACCTGAGGAGCCCAACACAGTGCGGATCACAGGAGGAAGGCACAGGGCCCTGCCCAGGTCCCGGGAAGGGGCAGGGCCGCGGGCAGCAGCCACACTCACCTTCTGGCCATCCCAGCCCGTCTCTGCGGGCCCCAGGCACCCTGCGTGGCAGGGGGAGTAGTACATGGTGCCGTTCGCGTCGCACACAGGGCGGTAGTGCTCGGGCTGGCAGCTGCAGTGCTCATTGCAGGTGGCCGTCAGGTTCAGGTGGCCTTCAGGCAGGAGGCTGTGGGAGAGCAGCTAGAGCCAGGTGGTGCCCACGGGCCCAGGACCACCTGCGGCCTCCTCCCTCCCAGGCCGACATCTGGGGTCTGCAAACCTGCCAGGCTGGTGCCACCCACAGCACACTATGCATCGCCTGGTGACTCCACAATCACTTCCAATTCTAAGGTTCCTCTGCCTGTGGGCAACACTCTCTCAAGCTACCTGGTTTGGTTTTTCTTTTTCTTTTAGACAGGAATTGAATTCACATGGCCCAGAAGGGATGTGTCAGGAAAGAGTAGCAAGCACGAACCCCTAGTGCCCAGCCTGTGCCCAGTGCCCAGAGCAGGCCCAGCTGTGTGCTGCAGATAATCAGAGAGCACCACGGCGGTCGCAGGTCTGTGTCCCCCCACCTCCTGATCAGAGGACAGGCACTGCGCCCCATGCTCCACTCCTCGAACACTGTGTTCCCGAGACGCCCCTCACTGCACAGCCCCTCCTCTGCCAGGGGTATGCACGCGGACCCAGTCAGCCCGTCCTCCACGATGCTCTCTGCTGCCCCACTGCAGACAAAGCCGCATTGGCATCTCAGGATGTCCCAGTCTTACTGGTGCAGCGTGAGAGCTCCCAGGAGACCCGGGCTGGGCTGGGGCAGTTGCATATCACCCAATGGGACAGTCCTGCAGGCTCTGCCTCACAGCGACACATGGGAGTTGATGTCTGGCCATGTTTCGTGTCAACATGAGGCTACTGCTGTCCCATTTACAGAGATGACTGAGGCCCAGGCCAGGATGTGACACTCTTTGGGACAACGGCATCTCACGTAGGCACCGCCTGGCACAGCGCTATTAAAACCCTTCCAAAGCACGAGCCCTCCCAGCGCCAGCCTCTCCTGGACAGGACTGCCTCTGCCCAGCCCCTACCTGGTGTAGCCTGTGGTCACGCCTGCCATGGGCACGTTGGGGCAGTGTGTGAGGAAGACGAAGAAGGCAAGCAGGCTGGTCAGGGTGCAGAGCAGGCAGAACCTGACGATCCCGGGGCCTCGGAGCTTAAACCTGTTCACCAGGAAGCCGCCCAAGAGTGTGCCGCCACCGCCTGCCGGCACCACCAGGTACCCTGGGGAGAGGTGGCTCGGTGAGCAAGAGGACACCGACTGGGCCTTACACCCCTGTTTACAGGTGGGGAAGCTGAGGCCCGGGGGTCAGCCCCTGCCCACCGGGCAGCACATAAGCTGCTGCTCAGGCAGAGCCACTGTGGAGCCTCCATCCAGGGCCTGCAGGGAGGAGCCCAGGTGTGGACCCAGGGCAGAGCACAGGGCCAGAGACGGCACCCACAGCCCCAGGCCTGTGGAGTGATGAGGCGCCCCAAGCCCACAGTGCTCCGTACAGTGCTCACAGGAACACAGGGTTAGACACGGGGGGGGGGGGCTTCCCAAGGGGGCCATGTTGAAGCCCTCAGGGCTGTGACTGAGGCCTGGGGGCACAGGAAGGAGGGTGAAGCCAGCAGGAGAGAGGGCCTGAGAGAAGAGGGTGTTTGTTGTCCTGGGGGTCAGTCTGGAGGGGGTGGTGCCCCATGACACCACCACAGTGGGCAGACGGGTGCTGACCGGTGCCCACACCCTGAGCCCACTTGGGCCCCCACCCCAGAGCCTCTTGCCAGGCGTGCGATCCTGGAGGCTGGGCCACTCCCTGGAGTGGGGCCTGCGATCAGTGCCTGTGCCCTCTCTGGCAGGCCCAGGAGGTCAGGCTGCTGGGGCTCGGACAGCCCCTCCAGGCACAGGGCCCCAGAGCTACCCCTTCTGTAGCAAAGGACATGGCCTGAGCGGCGACCAGGTAGGCCCCCTGCCCCTCCCGCCTGGAGCAAGGCCTGCTGGGATGGGCCACGGTTCTCGGCTAGGGCTAGGCTGCTCCAGCTCATGCCTCCCACCCAGGTAAGGGCAGTCTTTCCTGCAGAGCACCCCAGGATTCAGTTTGCTCACCGAACAAAGAGGCCGCTTCTGAGGCACTGAGGCTGAACTGGGCCTCCAAGAACTTGGGGCCAAACGTGGACATGCTGGCAATGAGCGTGGCCTCAGTGGCCCCCGCCAGACAGAGTAGGATGAATGTGGGATTCTTCAGGAGGAGCCAGATGGAGCTGGGGGGAGGGCACAGAGGGGATGGGGGTCAGGGTGGCCAAGCAGGACTCCCAGTTCCAAGAGGGCAGTAAAGGGGTGCAGGGAGAGAACCAACAGCCTCATGCTGAGCCCCTGGCCAGCCCTGGCCAGACCGGCTCCCACAGGCAGGGCCCCAAGGGACCAAGGCCAGTTTCCCTGTGACGATCAGCAGAGGCCTGGAGGGGGCAGCAGGTGCCGAGTCTGGGCCTGCAAGACAGGGCCCCACAGGACAGGGCCCAGTGTCCCCAAGAGTGGGGCCAATTCTCAACCACCCGGCCAGGAAGAAGCGGGGAGCAGGAAACCCCTAGGATTTGGAACCAGGGCCTTCAAGGAGCCCGGTGGGCTTGGCTGGCTCTCCAGCTGTTCTTGGCTTGTACTTGGGGCGCAATAGCCAGGACCAGTGGTCAGGGGCAGCCTGCTGATTCCGCCGTTGTCGTCAGAAGGCTCTCCTGTGGCCCCTGCTTACTGAGCGTGGTGGTGGGTATGCTAGGGATCGAACCCAGGGCCTTCACACTGAGCTACATCCTCAGCCTTTTCTATTTTTTATTTTGAGACCCGGTGTAGGCCTAAACTTGTGATCCTCTGGCCTCAGCCTCCCACAGTGCGGGATTGCAGGCATGCATCACATTTGGCTCTTTCCTAAGTGCAGTTTCCTAAGCAGAAGCTTCCTGCATCTCCCCTGAGAACCGGCTCCAGCGACCCCGCCATGTCAGTAGCAGGAGACGACACTCCTCCATGCCAAATCGAGACACATGATGAGAACAGGAGTTTGTCAGAGCGGCTGTGAACATCCTGACACTTCCGAAAAAGCAGGAGTGTGCGGAGCAGCTATAACCAGCTCAGAGCCCTGACAGGGCTGCAGCTGCGCCAAGGGCGTTGGACTGGGGACCTGCACCCGCCCACTTCCCAGACAGAGGCTGACATGAGGTCACGACTGTCAGACCTGCTCCAGACTCGGTCACCAGGTCCCTTTTGACTTTAGGGTTAAAAGCCTCTCTCTCCTGCCAGTGACAGGGCTCCTAGGACTCAGCAGAGCAAAGAGCAACTGCGGAGGAAACCCCATCCCGGAGCTGGGCAGGGACCCGAGGGGGCTCAGGGCACTGGGCCCTCCTTGGTCCCACAGGGCGGTGTGTGAGGCATGGTGGTGGCCTCCTTTCCAGGGTCCACCAGGCCTGCCTGGCTTGGGCCAATGCCTCAGGATGAAGGGGACTCTGTTGGATTCTCCACATCCACGCTGGGCCAAGGCTTGCACTGCACTGAGTGAGCTGGCTGCCAGCCCCTTGGCCCTGAACAGGCCTGGCGTGACACTCCAGCACCCCTCCACGTGCCATGGGGGCCCCTCTCTTCAGTAGGCAGCTCCCAGCTCCCCTAGGCGACGGGGAAGCCCTAAGTGAGACCTTAGGAGGCAGCTCTGCTCCTCTTCAGCCTGGGGGCTCTGTGGGGCTATCCTCAGCCTCTCCATCCTCCCCATGTTGCTGACAGGCCACAGGGGCTCATCCCTGTCACTCCAGCCCTCTGTCTCACAGGGCCAGTTAGATGCCACCATTCATAAGCCCAGAGACACAAGAGAAAGCACCCCAGTGGGTCCCAGAGGCTGAGGACTCGAGCAGGCCACTCAAAGGCTGCGTCCCCCAGCCCTGTGGACAGCCCCGTGGCATGCACAGTCCTGCGAGGACAGGACCCTGGGCACCAGGGGCTCCCCCTAGGACCTGGGCAGGTGAGGGCATGGCCTTTGCACATGAAGACAACAAAGCCAGGTCAGGCTATGGCCACCAGAGAGAGGGAGCACAGCGAGGACTGTAAACCAAGGGAACAATGCTGCAACGAAGGAGAGCCTGCAGGGCAGGTGGGATGGGCAGGGCAGAACGTCTCGTTCCTGTGGTGCTCAAAGGGCCCAGGAGGGGCAGGCGGGTACCAGCCCAGAGCCCTCAAGAGCAAATGCACAGCTGATGCCCAGCAGAAGGGAGCAGGTGGGCAGGCTCCTGGGCTCAGGGCAGCCTCCCAGGGACCCTGTGTCATGCAGCCAGGGTCAGGAAGCTTGCTGGTGTGCAGGGGATGTGCTCCAGGCCTGTGAGGTGCCTGGGCTGGGCTGATGTGGCTGAAGCCCTGCCCGTCCTATAGTCTATGGTCAGAGGCTGTGGTGCCTGCATTTCAGGTTGGTGGGTCATGAGCGGTTTAGGAGATGTGGGCTCACACTGTGACCCTGGAGAGCCCACGACCCCCCGCCCTGGGTCCTTACAGCGGCAGGTCTCTGACTGTCTTCCCCAAGGCCAGGCTGCCAGCTGTCTTGTGGCTGCGCTCTTTCAGCTGCTGTGTCTCTGCTGCTCTCATGATGACATAGCGCTGGGAGCCTGGAGGGACAGTTAGCAGGGCCCTCAGTTTCCAGGAAGCAAGGGCTTGAGAGGCCCACCCTATTGGGGAATACCCCCATTTGCCACCCTGCAGCAACTGCAGACCTAGTGCCAAGGTAACACAGTGGGGCAAGGCTGAGGTGTGCGGACCTCAGGGGGCAGGAAGAAGGGCCCTAACCCGGAGGGGCTGGGGGTGAGGCCAGGGGACCCAGACAGCTGCCCGCCGCTGGCCAGGCCTGCCCTGCCCACTCGGCATCTTGGGGAGGTTTAGACTCTGCCCTTGTTCCTTGTCGGTAGAAATGAGAAGGGAAGAACGGGAGGAGAGGGGGTGTCCTGCCTCCTAGCAGGGACAGCTGGCTGGAACAGGAAAACCCACCTGGCAGCTGTCGGGGGTAGCCAAGGATGGGGACAGCGATGATCAAGGCTGTTGCCCCTGCGCCCAGGAAGCCGATCCACCAGGCACCAACCCACAGTGGGCTCTCGGGGGTCAAGTGGGTCCTGTAGAAAGAGGCAGTGGCACTTGGGTCACCGACTGGTCTGTTCTGGGGACACACGCATGCACACACGCACAGTGACTGCCTGGCTCCTCCTCTGACCAAACCTCCAGGGTCCCTGTGCACACCGGTGAGCAGAGGTCCACAACCCTGCAGCTACTCCACCCCTCCCTGGCTTGGACACCCCCAGGACAGCTGGCTCCACACTCCAGCCTGCTCTGGGGGCCCAGTCTCAGACTGAGCTCTCCACAGGTCGGGGCCCCGAGAAGCAGGTGCTCCAGGCAACAGCAGGGCTTCCCTCTGCATAGCCACATGGAGGTGGACAGATGGCGTCCCCGGGAACCTATCCAGCCCAGGGACAGAGGGCTTGGCGGGAGTTCACGGAGCTCCCCACGGAGGGGTCATTACAAGTGTGCCAGCAGTCTGCACACCAGCTCACTCTCAGACTGCAGGTGAGCAGGAAGACGCATCAGAAAGGCAGCAGCCATCACAGACTGGGCTTCCAGGGGTGCGCCCCCCAGCGAGGGAGGCCACGAGGGATGGGGTGGGAAGCAGAGAGCCCAGGACAGCAGCCAGGCGGCGGCTGCAGCTCGCTGTTGTTTAGCACAGGAATGGACACCGTGGCGGCCCTGAGGCCCGGATCTCACTCTTCTCCCCAGCCCCACCCTCACCCCCCACCCTGATTTGTGCCAATTGGGCCCAGGCCCCAGAGCCTGAGGGGCCACGGGCAGCCAGAGAAGGCACCTCAGCCTCTGCACAGAACCAGCGCGCCTGACCCCACAGTATCAGCCTGGCTTTCTGAGGGCAGAGGGCTAGAAACCTTGACGGGGCGCCATCTGCAGAGCCCCCAAGGTGTAGTAGCCCGGAGCATGAGAACGTGACCAGAGCTGCCCTGTGTGCAGGAGGGGGAACCACAGCTCCGCTCCAGCCTGCAGCAGGCGCTCAGCCCCTCCCATCCCCACATGTTCCCTCTCTTGTCTAGCTCTCCTTCTCTGTCTCCTGCTTAAATTTTCAAAACTCTGGTATCACAAACAAGACACAAGGAAATGAAAGATAAAAGAATCTCTTGCTGGTGCAGGAAAAGCTGCCAAGTGAAGAGTGGTAGAGAAATTGTGGCCAGGGCTTCTAAAGCACTTGGGCCTGGGGTCCCTCTGCCCAAGTCGCCCAAGCCAAGGCCAGCCCTGGATTCCTCCAGCTCAGCCAGGCCAAGAACCTGTTCTGCACCGAGCACTGCAGTATCAGAAACACTTTTCAGGGACCCACGGGACCTGCAGACTGCGGTAGGTAGGATGACGTCCCGGTCACTCACCGCCGGCCCACTTCCGTGTAAACATTCAGCATGGCGCCTCCGATCAGATAGCCAGCAGCAGGGCCCAGGATGGCTGCAGTGTAAAAGACAGCTGGAAGGCAAGCGGAGGAGCTGTCCACCACGGGCCACCCTGGTGTCAGCCTCCTGAGAGGCCCCATACCCATGTTTCTGTGCCTGTCTGTTCCCCCTGAGGCCTCTCTGGGTCGGCATCGGTCATTATAGCCTGTGCTGGGTCTGATGTCCACTTGGCACCAACTTTTCAAAATTTCTACAAAGCAAATGACCCCTGGTCCCCAGCATGTCAACCGCTAGGTGAGTGAGGAAGCTGCAGTCGTAACCTCAAGTCTAGCCCGGAAGTGAGCTGACTGCCAGGAGAGCCAAGCCAGGCAGGGGGGCGGGGAAAAGGTGCAGCAGGCCGAGCAGGAGGGCAAGGCCATCAAAGCACACAGCAGGTCCTACGAGGCCTGCAGGGCTCCGTGTCCCAAACCCAGGGGCTGGAGCCGAGAGCCCGAGGCCACCTGGGCAGGGCAGCACCTCACATGAGTACTGCGTGCCGCTCTCAGGTGACAGTGAAGAACCTGTGAGCACTCTGTGCTTTTGCCGGAAGTCTTGATTCTTCTGAGTTGCCTCTGCCTATCTGCCACCCCGTGTGACCAGCCACAGCAGGCGTGGGGCTCGCAGGAAGACTCGGCTTGGCCCAGGGCTCCGGCCCCTCCCATGTGCAGCTGCTCACTGGGCCTCAGCTGTACCCTGGGGTCCCCTGGGTGGGCCAGACCACGTGATCAGGGGTCACTGGGTTTCCAGCACAGAGGCTCAGAGTCCCCGGGGGCTTCGTAAGAAAGCTGGCCTCACCTCCACCCCTTTGGTGCTCCGGTGAGACCAACACTGGCGGCCCTCTCAGGGGTGGGCACCAGGGGCCATGTGCACACAAACATGCAGGCGGCTGGGGAGCCAGCTCCCGGCAGGCACCACTCGGGCCAGCTGCTGTCCCTCTTGAACAGCACACTGACCTCTCGCGCCACCCAGCCCCTCCACTCACCAATGTAGACGGGCGAGTAGCTGGACTTGACATTCTCGTCCAGGTAGGTGACGCCCAGGGTATACAGGGGCGTGGCGCCCACGCCGTGCAGGAACTGGCCCAGCATGAAGACCAGCCGGTAGTGGGACAGGCCCGAGGAGCTGTCAGCACACACCACGCTCTGGTTGGCCGGGCACATCCCGGTCCCTTCGTCCACCTCCGCCTCATAGCGGCCCGAGATGAAGTGGGGCAGGGCGAACACCAGCGAGCCGGCGCCCAGGAGCAGCACGCCCCAGCCCAGCCAGCGCGGCTTGTGTCCACTGCCCCCGAAGTAGCTGACAAAGGTAAGGCAGAGACAGGCGGCAATGTCGTAGGAGCTGGCGATGAGCCCGCTCTGGTAGCTGTGCAGGTCATAGCGCCGCTCGATGGAGGTGATGACCGTGTTGATGAAGCCGTTCACCGTCATGCCCTGCAGGAAGGAGGCTGCACACAGGAAGAACAGGAAGCCCTTGGGGGTGTTGAAGACCTGCAGGCACTCTGGGGTGAAGCCTCGCCAGCCACACGCTGTGTCTGGTGGCCCCACTGAAACGTACTGCACCTGCGGAGCCGCCTGGCTGTTGTGCTTCTCTGTCCGGGGCTGGCACAGGGGCTGGCTGCAGGAGTCCAGGGGGCTGTGGGTGGTGGAGCGCTCAGAGCCTGGGGAGTCCCTGCTGCCCAGGGGGCTGTGGTCAAGCCCATTTTCAACAGCCAAGTGGGTGCTGTTGAAGAGCTGGGGCATCAGGGGGAAGCGCGTGTCCCCCAGCGCTTGCTGGGGCATCTCCGGGCCTGGTGGGGAGGCCTTGGAAGCAGGGTGACAGTGGGACTGGCAGAAGTGGCCGAGAGGAATTCCAGCTGCCCGTTTGTTCTGTGAAGAGGATTTCTAGTTAGTGAACCTGAATCTGCTCTGACACTGCGGCTCTGTGTGAAGATTCTGCGTGCCCATCACGGGGTTAGCTAGGGGCTGCCTGCCTGGCACTGAATCTCCCACACTGGAATCCCAGACAGGCCCTCCCCGAGTCTAGACTGGCCTCTGACTGGACCCACACCCAGGCGTTTCACCTGGGGGTGCGGTGCTGCAGCAGGTGGCCCAGGCCCAGCCTGCAGACAGGGACTCAACTCCACACAGTCAGAACACAGGAAGGGAGACGTGGCTTCTTTAGGGGTAGGGAGGGCTTCAGGAGCTGCAGCGAGGGCGGAGCCCGCAGGTGGAGGTCAGACAGCAGAGGCCTTGGCTCTGCCCACCAGAGCTGCACCCACCACCCATCAAACCTGGCTGCTCCTGAAATCCAACTTAGCACGAAAACCACTCATTGTGCCCCAGGGTCTGGAGGCTGTGGGGGATGAGGAAGGGGAAATAAACCTCCGAGTCTGCCCTGGAGACAGACCCCACTGCCAGGTCTCCCTTGTTCTGCACTCAGCCCTGTGGACCACCGGCAGGAAGGCGCAGGCACTGCCCCTCTGTCCCCGCCTCTGCTCAGCCCTCCTCCCAGCCACCCTCCCAGAGGAGCACGGCGCTTGCTGAGCAATTGCTGCCTCTCTGGCTCCGGGCAGGGTTTCTGAAACACCTACATTACTTTAGCAAGGGTAGTTCTTAGCCAGGTGTGGGAGCACACCTGTAACCCCAGCACTCTGGGAGGCTGAGGCAGGCCGATTGCAAGTTCAAGTCTAGCCTGGACACTTTAACAACTTAGTGAGGAGCCTGTCTCAAAAGTAAAAAATAAAGGGCTGGGGAGCATAGCTCAGTGCGCAGCCCCTGGGTTCAATTCCTGTTACCATGCTGCAAAAGTAAATAAAGAGAGTGGCCCATGCCCAGGTACACAGAGCCTCCCGACGCCCAAGGCTTCCCAGACAATCGGTGGCAAGAACTGCAGATTCACGAGGCCTCCCCGCCAGAAGGAAGCTGCCGTGAAACACGCCGCAAGGAGACGGAAAGCACCTGCCCTGCAGCTCGAGGAGTGCAGAGCCAACACAGGCCCGGCCGCGCTCCCCGCAGGTGCTGGACTGTGTCCTTCCCACACAGGATGGGCAGCCCTGCCCCCAGGCCCAGACTGGAGCTGAGGCCTCCGATGGGATTACAGCAGGCCCTAATCTGTAAATCCTGCCCAACGGGAGACAGAGCTCTGCACGCCGGGAAGGAGCGGAGAGAGGTGGGCAGGCTCTGCCAGCAGCAAGGCTGAGCCCATGGACGCCTCCACCCAGGACTTCCGGCCTCCAGGATGGGGATGACACCTTCTTGTCACCCAGTTCCCCAAGATCTGGAGTCTGTTACAGCAGCCCCAGACGGCGCCCACAGCCAGGGCTCAGCAGATACAAATAAACTGTGAAAGTGGGCGTGGTGCACTCATCATCCCAGCACTCCGGGAGGCAGAGGCAGGAGGATTACAAATTTGAGCCCAGCCTGGGCAACTTAGCTACTTAGGGAGACCCTGTCTCAAGATAAAAAATGTTTAAAGAAGGGCTCAGTGTAAGGCCCTGGGTTTAACCCCCAATACCAAAGACAAAGGGAAAAAGAAAACTAGCGTGAGTGTGGGGCTCCGGGCCAAGGTGTAGGGAGGGCACACTGGGGACTTCCATAGGGCTCGCTGACAAACCCTCCAGCACCGGGGACAGCAAATTGCCAGTTTTGTTTGTTTTCATTTTTCTAATTTTTTATTTTATTTTATTTTTTAGTACCGGTGGTTGAACTCAGGACCTTGCGCTTGCGAGGCAGGTGCAGTGCCACTGAGCCACAACCTCGGCCCTTGTTTGCTTTTAAATAAAGGGGACAACTTTCTCTTATGACCACAAAAGGGACTGGCACAGGGAACAGGCAACGAGAGCCCACAACAGGATCCCAGCTGGAGCCAGCGGTGCTCCCGGACCGCACAGCGGCTGCAGGCTGAGCCCCAGAATCCGGGGGCTCCCAGGCTTCCTGTCACGTCTCCCGACACGCAGCCGCCTGTACCCTCACCTCACCTCACCAGGGGCCACAGGCCGCCAAAGACTGGCTGCACTGTGCCCCCCCAGAACTGAGAGCTCCGCCCCTCCACCGCCGCAGCCTAGCGAGGCACACGCCCAGCACCCTGTCCTCGCTTCTCAAAGGTACAGGAAAGAGGCCTAGAGGGCCTCAGAGTTGTCCAAGACCACATAGCTCGACAGTGGCAATTAGGGAGGGCACTCGGGCCTGACTCTCTTCATCTGGCTTCAGACCCTGCAAGTGTGCACATGCGTGTGAGAGGAGTGCTGTCACTGAACAGGGCACGCACACAAGTCACCAACCACGTGGGACTCACGCATAGGTCCTGTGTTGACTCTGGAAACTGGTACTTAGGCATCAGCAGCCGCATTTTGATGCTGCAAACAGCAAAAATCCCACCACCTGGGCCTGCTTGAGGCACCCATGACCATGCCCAGCTGTTCATGGTGCCTAGGCCTCCTTGCGAACCAGCACCACGCTGGGAAGGACAGCTTCCTACTGTGGGCGTGACGGTCGAAGCTTCCCAGGAACAAACCACTCGTGTGGCCAGTGAACGCACTAATGCTCCAACTGCAGCAGAGCAAGGCAGGATGGGCAGGGGCCAGGTGGGGTGACGGGGACAGCTGTCCCCACACCACCCAATGGTCAGGCTCTGGAACCAGAGCGGCCTCAGCTTGGAGACATGCAGGCAAGGCCAAGGTCAGAGACCACCCTGTGGCTCCACCATAAAACACCCACCCAGCCGCCCCATGCCACTGGTGACCTTGGGCCAGCTGCTGGGACACCATGGAGACAGGGGCTCAGGTCCTGGCCGAGTCCAGAGGAGGCGAGGTTGCTAAGCCTCCATGACAAGCACCAGCCACAAGCGGACAGAATGACTTCCTACTTGAAAATCCAGCCGCCACTTGAGAATGCAGGGGCTGGGGTCCAGCAATGAAGGTCTATGCTGCTTCACCTGAAGCAAGAGCTCTGGCAGAAATATGGCAAGCTCAGCCTGAAAACAGATGTATCATCTACATTTAAATAAGTGACTTAGAATCCTATTTCAAATATTAGCCATGAAGATGCAATGTTTACACCAGCCCATCCGGCACGGCCAATGATAAATCTGTTATAAGAATTCTTCAGCTGCCCAGATGCAGGGGCCCGTGGGGCTCCATGGCCCCCATCAGGAGCTTGGTTCTGGTGGTGCTGAGACCCAATGGGCTTACAGACGGTGGAGCTGACTGACGCCCACACCACCTGTGGTGTCCTCGCCTCACTGAGGCAGCACACAGGTGACCGCGCCTGCCCCTCCCCTCCCCAGTGGCACCTCCCAGACTCACGTGCTACAGGTGTGAGTGCATAAACGCCAAGTGCAGCCCCAGCAGGGCCAGCTGGCACTGGTCTCGCCCCCTGACCAAGTCCAAGTCTGTACCGAGGTCTCTGGCTGTGACCTGGGCACCGGCATCTGCTTGACTGTTCCGTGAGTAGTGGGAGGGTAGAAGGCCCTGATCCTGGGAGGCCCCACGCATACACCACCCTTGGTGGGGACCTGGGGCCCTTGCTGGTCACGCAGGCAGAGCTCAAGTTTCCCAGCAATGGTTCACTGCAAAACCAGCTTGATTTGGAGGTGCCTCAGGTGCAGCAACCAAGCCAGTGACGCAGTCCGGAACCACTCTCGGCCTTGATCCTCAGCCTCCTTGTGGGCAGCCCACGCAGACCCTTGCCTGGATGCCCAGCTCCATCGAACCCAAAGCCACATTGCCTGCCCTGGAGGAGCCACCCTGCAGTCTAACGCCTCGTGTGATGGTCAGAGCAAGGGCCAGCTTTGAGGATGGGCTTCTGGTGTCAGGTGCCTGAGTCACTGATGCCCAGACACTTAGGAGAGGCCATTCGGGGTGTGTGCAGAGCTTTCTGGATTCGCCACCCCGAGCCTGTGCATGGAGCACAGCAGTGGCCCTCCTGGGTGGGTGGGTCTCACCGGTCCCTCCCAGGCCTGGCCAGCACAGAGGAGGAGGCAGAGGGAACTCACCACTGGCTGCATCTCCTTTCAGGCTCCTTGGGGCTCCGAGGTCGCGGGTGACCAGAGTCCCTTCCAGGTCTGCATCTGGAGGGCAGCAAGCTCGGCTGTGTCTGCCCAGAGCACCTGGCCAGTGACTTTCGGGGAGGAACCCAGCCAGCCCCCGGCTCCTCCTCCTCAGGAGCCAACAGTTACGCAGCAGAAGTCAGGAGCCCACCAGTGTTCCTCCGAAGCTGGGCCCTGGCTCGCACACCCGCATGCTCCTCTCTGCCTAAGTCTTTCCTCACCCACTCAGCTCCCAGTGCACAAAGGACATGGGCTTTCCAAGAGTGATGTGCAACCCAGGGAGCTGTGGCCCTGCTCCTGGCTGCCTGAGTCCCCGAACAATGCCCCCAGGGAAGCCTGGAGCTGACAGAGCCACTTCCGTGCTGCAGGTTGCTCCCAGGCCCGGTTCCTGGATCCCACTTGGACCTAGGCAGCTGGGGAAGAATCACAGGTCTCATTTCTCCTCTCTTAGCTCCAGCCAGGAGATGGAGGAGGCCTCGCCATGCTCTCCCCTCACTGCTCTGAGGCCACCAGCCACCGCCAAACACTTGCAGCCAGTTCCTGTGGGTTCTCCAGCTCCATAAGAGCTGGACTCTTCCTCCTGGCCTAAATTCACTGGGATGGGTGAGCGCAGGGGCAGCCTCACGACTTCAGGAGGAGGCTCAAAGGCGCTTACAGAGCAGGCACTGGGGCAGGACTGAGCGGCCGCCACCCACAGAACCCAGCACAGCCCGTCTGCACACCTGGTGACTCTGCACAGGCGAGGAGCCAGCTGCTTTGCATGGAGATCTACACGGAGGGGTCTGAAGAGTCCCGGGCTCAGGAGCCAGGCTGGCTCCAGAAGGACCTGCCCCTCCTGGAGCATCTGTCACTCAAGCCGGGTGCAGAGGCCAGGGAGCTGGGGCGTGGAGCCAGCAAGAGACCAGTGAGGCTCAGCATTTCCTTCGTCCCAACTCGTCAAGTTCTATCTGTGGAGCGGGAGGCCCTCCCTGCCATCAAGGCAGATTCAAGCAGCAGAGAACAGGCAGAGGCTTTCTCCAACCCAGGCAAGTGCTCCCAACCTCATGTAGGTCAAGGCCTTCCTGAGCCTCAGTTTCCCCACTGCAACATGGCACGATGCCATGAGGTGATGGATCCAGCCTCTACACAAACGGGTCTGGGCACCACCAGGGCACGCGAGAAACACAGAGCTGCAGCATCAGCCCTGGCCTCCACCCCCTCAGCTCCGCACATCGGAGCCCTCAGCGGTCCCCACACCTGCGTCTCAGCACGTCTGATAGCTGCAACAAAGCTGAGCACTTTGCCCTGGAGCCCAGATCCTCTTGCTGTTGCCGAGTAAACATGTACTCATGGTCATAACCCAGGTTTTCTCGAAGGTGGGAAGGTGCTGTGACAGCACCCAGGTTTCACTGCCTCGGTACTCCAAAGCTGGCCAGACGAAAACACCACTGAGAAAAGGCACAGCCTGGCTGGGCGAGAGAGGTGCCCAGGCAGAGCTCAGGCTGGCTCGGGGAAGAGAGGACCGCCTGCAATTGGGGTCTCTGGATCTGACAAGTGAAGCCCTGCCCGGACAGCAGACCCCCCACACACTCGATGCTCAGTTCCCGGGCCACTCTGAGTACCTTTCACAAGGCATCCCTTTGAAACAGCATCCTCCTATAACCCAGCACTCTGGGAGACAGAGGCAGAGGCTCACACATTCAAGCCCAGCCTGGGGAACTCGGTGACTCCCTGAATAAAGAGAGCCAGGGCTGTAGTTCAGTATAAGGAAGCTTTAGAAAAAGCATCCACCCTCCCCCAGAAATGTGGCCCAAGACTAATTTCATGTAACGGTGGCAGGAAGGAGCCGCTGGACTGCGGCTACCCAAGGGAAGCGAGGGGTGTTGGGGAGGCCAGAGGTCCCAGCATCTAAGGACAGCAGGCTGCAGGCCAAGCAAGGACAGCAGAGGGGAAGTCACCAGACCACGCACCTTGCCCTGGCCCCTGCCTCAGTAGTGACCTATGGGAGGACACAGCCGAGGATCCAGCAGGCAGGCAGGCAGCAGGTCCATCTCCTCCCCCACTCCACAGGCAGGGCCTCCAGGCTCCGCCAAGTCACACAGAGCCCTGGTGACCTCCCTTCCTCTTTGAGGGGACAACCCCCAGGACCTGTCGGGTTACTCTCAATTGTGGAGACCCAGGGTTCTGCCCTGACTGCTGGCTCTCATACTCACCAAGACTCCGCCAAAGCCAGATCTGCAGCCAGTCTGGGAACCCAGCAGTGTCCACATTCTAAGGACTGTCTATCACAGCCTCCTTTCCAAAGCCAACACGGGCTGGGCCACGCTGGAGAATGAGAAGGCCATGCGGCTTGGGAGAGAGGTCTGTGGCCTCTGTCCACATCCCATTGGATGCAGCCAGAGGGAGCAGGTGTGCTGTGCCGGGGGCAGCTTCCCTGCCCCTTCTGCTGACCAGCACCAGGCTCTACGTGGGCCCTTCTGGGCCTCATCTCCTCCCACCTGTGGTCAACCACTGGGGAGAGCTCAGGGATTCACTTTGCTTAGGCTTAGGGGTCCACAAAACCATGAACTCACACAGACTCAGCAGTACCAACCTGGGATTTCTAGATGAAGGACATTGCAAGTACAATACTGTGCTCCCTAAGTTATCTGACTCCATAGTGGGGCACAAAGCCTTTGCACCCGCAAGTGAGACGGACCTGGAGCCCAAAGGGCAGCCCAGACAGTCAGGCTAGGGGCCCAGGACAGCTCAGTCAATTGCTCGGCTGTTCACTCCCTTCCCCGTTCACACCATGCCAGCCTGGCCTGCCCCGCCGCTTTGGTGGCAGGGAGGGATCTGGTTGGGACTTGCCCAGCACCTGCTTCAGGAGCCACTCCCAGTGAGCCACCTGGAAGGCAGCAGCCCATAAAGAATTTTCCAGGCAGTACCTGTGGCCTGGCCTTTCGGGGAAGCAGGACAAATCCTGCCACGGGGCGGTCAAGACGAGCTGCCTCCTGGGTGCCCCCAAGCTCCAACTAAAAGGCCCCTGGCCTTGCCCCTGCCTGCAGCACAGGGGAAATGGGGCCGTGCAGCCCACTTCCAGGGGAGCTGCCCTTCCTCTTCTGGTCACTGACTCCTGGCCAAATGTCCCGTCCCCTTAACTGTGGGCTGCCCTGGACACAGCTGAGGGCTGCAGGCCTGGGTTTCCCTCTCCCTTCTTGGGAAGAGAGTGGCAGAAGGGTTCAGAGCCTAGCTGTGGTCTGTGGCAAGCAGGACTCTAACTGTGCTATCTTGGACAAACCACCTGACCTCCTGGGGCTCCTTCTGGGAGTGTGAAAAGCTGCTCCCCCCTCCCCCGGGGCCTGGGAGGGTCAGCAGAGACGGTCCCCAAAGCAGTAGGCACTGGCACACTCCACACGCTCAGCCAAGCTCCTGATGTCTTTGCTGTGAGTATCAAGGGACACAAAGGAGGCCAAATAAGACACAGGTGCTCTCTCCTCTGAAGCCTATGTGGCCCTGGCTGCCCAGAGAAGGAAACCTCAGAGCAGCTGGCTCCCGGAGCCAGATTCTGATCAGGCAGAAGTAAGCCAAGTTCCAAAACCCCCGGCCCGGGAGCAGAGACGGAGCGCTGGTTTCCACTACTGTGGAAAACTACGGCAGCTCCACCGTCTCCAGAGGGAACGCGCGCCGTGCAGGGGCTGAGGGCCTCCCGCGCCACGTGGGGCCGCTGCACCTGGGGTCTCGGCTGGGCTTCTCCGCCCGGCCAGGCCCGGCCCGGCCCGGATGCTGGAGCCGCCGGTCCCGCAGATGTGGAAGCCCCGGCGCCCGCCCCGGGTCCCACTCCGGCCAAGCGCGCGCACGGCAGGGACAGCAGCGCGGGGCGCGCATCCTCCCGCCCGCCGCCCCGAAAAGCTCCCGAGCTACCGATTTCCTCCCGACCCGGAGGCGCCTCCGCGCACGTGGGCGACCGCAGCACCCCGCGGCCCGGCCTGGCCTGCGCCTGCGCGCTCTCCCTCGGGTCCCTCCCACAGCCACGGCGGGGTCCCCTTACCGCTGTTCCCGCGGCCGGCCGGAGGGCTGGCATCCCGAGGGGCGAATTCGGCTCCGGCCCTCAGTGCCGCCGGTTCCCGCGATCCCCGACACCTGCCGCGCCTGACATCAGCGGGCAGCCCGGCACCGGCTGCCCAACAGCGCCCCGCGGCCCGACACCCACTCACCGTCCCGCCGCGCGCCGCTCCATTCATTGCTCGGGCCGCCCCACGGGACCGCCCGGCCTCGGCCGCGGCCAATGGCAGCGCTGTCCGGGCGGGGCCGCGGGGCGGGGCGGGGCCGCGCATCCCGCCTGCCCCCCCCCCCCCCCCGGGGCGCACCGGGCTGCAGGCCCGAGACCTGGGTACCGCGGGAGCCGGGCGCAGGCCTCGCGGCGACACCATCTCCACGCACTCCAGACCCGCGCCGGCGCCCTGGGCCCCGGCCGGGCCGGCGTGGGGGAGCGGAGGAGCCGCACGGCCTGCCGGTTCCTGAAGGCTGCCGAGGCCCGGGCCGCAGCGCCTCCTGTGAGGCCCCGCGGGACGCGCCCGAGCCGGGAAGCCACGGGCTCCGCCCGTCCCCGGTGTCCAGGAAACCAGCGGTCTTTGAATCTGCACTGCCCAGGCCCCAGCGCGCCCCGGGCGCGTTTGCATCGATCAGCACGGGCCTGTTAAACTCCTACCGTGTTCCCTGCTGCGTGGCCCCGAACACATGCTCACCTGTAGAACTGACCTCGAAGGAGGACGTTCAGAACAGCAAATGAAATAAGACGGAGTGAGGCTGGTCATTTACCGGCTGCTAGCGTTGGCTGGTGTCAACAACTGATCACAAGCCTCCTCAGGCTTCTTGGTTTCAGCATTTTTATTTTATTTTTGTGGTACTGGAGATCAAACCCAGGACCTTCACACTGAGCCACACCCCCAGACCTTTCTTTCTTTCACTTTGAGACACGGTCTAAGCTGACCGTGGCTGGGCTCGAACTTGTAATCCTCCTGCCTTAGCCTCCCAGAGTGCTGGGATCCAGCCATGCACCGACACACACACCTGGCTAGTACTTGTATTTTAAAAGTGGACCGTTCTTGTGTGCACTGGTGTCCTGAGATGAGTTAGGGAAGGTGAAGGGGCTGGACCCCAGGGGAGGCAGGTGAGGCAGGCTGGAGGGGAACCCCAGAGGTAGAGAAGGAGGCGCGGTGCTTCCTTCTGAAACAGGGTGATGTCCTCAGGACTCCGGCCATCTCCAGCGAGTCCCACCCCGGCGCTGCCTGGGGACTGGCCTCCATTCCAGACTCGGCCCTTCAAGACCACATCCCTGACCATCGCTTCCGGACTGAGAAGACTCCTCCCAAGGGACAAGGGGTACCAGGCTCTTCCCCAAGACAGGAGGGGGAGCACCCTGCAAGCACCTCCCCATTTGCCAGGGGTGGCACCTCTGTGGACCCAGCTTGGCTGTGGAACCACTCAGAGTTGGCGGAAGATGCCCCCGTTAGGAGAAGTGTGTGAAGGACAGTGATGCCAGGAAGTGCTCCAAATGTCAGCGGCAGGATTGTACTTGGAATTCCCCAAACTTAATTTTGGATACATCCCCTGCACAACTGGAACAGTGTTTTTCCTTTAAACAACTCATGTATTTTTTTTATTAAAAGGGTAAGTTTGTTTTGAAAAAAGCAATCAGTATCAATTATCATAAAAAGATCTTCCTAAAAATAGAGGAAACAATAACATCAAATTCTGGCCAGAAACTGCTGCCCTCGAGGCAGGCCTCAGACCCAGCAGGGTTCCTGCAGGATTCCTCCCCAGGCACCATCAGAAAGGTAAATTGAGGGCAAACATTTCTGGCCCATTAATGAAAATGTGGGCCTGGTCCTGCCCTCAGAGGCTAAGGCAGGTTTCCAGGCACCTGAGGGCATATGCCTGTCTGAACCCACCTGCCTCGGGCACTGGGATGGAGAGACCCTGAGGGCTCAGTGGTGGCCTTCAGGAGTCTGCCCTCCCTTTGTCCCAGTGTGGAGGACCAGGAGGGGTGGGGGAGGCTTGGGAAGCCACGGAGCACTGCAGCGAGTTGGAAGGAGGGCAGGCTGATTGTGTGCCCTGGAACATTCTGAACTCAATAAGTTCTATCCTGGTGCTGTTTTTATGGAGAAGAAATAATTAAAAGAAAAAGACTGAACTGGAGTCTGCAGGCTGCCCTGTGGTCCTGTGGGCTGTGCTGCTACATGCCGGGAGTCTTTGGGAGTCTCAAAACTGGAGCCTTATGATTTTATGGCCAATTACTGTCTTCTGACATCATCTTTGGAGAGCTAAAGGCCTGTACTGTGAATGCTTGTAGTTACACGTGCTCTTTCTCCAGACACTGTCATTTCCGAGACATTTTTTGTTTTGTTTTGTTTTGGGTACTGGGGATCAAACTCGGGACCTTGTGCTTGCGAGGCAGGTGGCAGAACTGCTGAGCTAAATCCCTGGCCCAAAGACATTTTATCTTAAGACCAAAAGAGACAGGCACTGTGGAGCTCACCTGTAATTCCAGCTGTTTGGGAGACTAAGGCAGGAGGATCGAAAGTTCAAGCCAGTTTGGGCAACTTAGTGAGTCCCTTTCTCACAATAAAAAATAAAAAGGGCTGGGGATGTAGCTCATTGGGAGAATGCCTTGGGTTTCATGCCCAGTACTACACACACACACACACACACACATACACACACTCACACGTGCACACACACACGAAGAGTTTCTTCAGAGCGTAGATGAGTTGAACATCCAAGCCAGAATGGCCTTGGGTCTTCCTTGCCGCAGTTGGCAGTGTTTGGTGGTCACATCTCTTTGGTGAATTTTGCTTATGAATTAGTGAAATCATTTCAAACTTGCCTCTGTTCTTCCTTTCTGACTTATAAAAAAAATCATTTCAGCATAAGGATAATTGATCTCAAGGCTGGAAATGATACCAGCTGATGGAGGCAAAGTCTCCTGCAGCAACCAGGCCCTGGAGAAAGTTACTAAAAAATATTTAAAGTTAGGATTTCACTGTTGTGCATGAGAAAAAGAATTTTGCTGAAGGAAGAAATCAAGCTCAGAGCGAAACTGGCTTGTAGTCTTCATGTAGAAGGTCAGTCATGAGCATACTTTAGCCTATTACAGCATTATGTTCACAAGGAATTACTGGTACAGTACAGCCCAGAGGCCTACCAGGAAGGGAAGCTCGAGGGCAGAGTGGTCTTGGGAAGAAACTTTAGAGTTATCTGAACTTCTGGGGTGTGGGAGCTTTGGGGAATGAAGACCATCACATAAGGGGAGGCTGAGGGAGCTGTGAGGACCTCTGGCAGCAGAGTCCATGGGTACAAACACATTTCTGTCCTCAATTCATCTCACAGAGCCTTTTTGGAGCAGAGTGTGGCTGGGGGCTCTGCTTGCTGATGGCTGCCTCTGACTCTCCCTAGCTTCCTGGGCCTCATCTCCTGCCCTTCTGGGGAGGGAACCATCATCTCCCCCCCTTCTGTCTGTGCTGCTAGGCCGAACCTCTGGGGACTCTGCCAGTTCTGTACAAATGCTGCCGATGGGCCTGGACGACAATGACCTCTCAACGGTGACCAACAGTGCTCTGGACAGCAGACTCCTTGCTGTCCATGCTGTGTCTCAGAGAAAGGGGAGTCTGGAAGGTGGTTTCAATTCAGTCTTTGTCTTTTTCTGAGACTCTGCCATGGTAAAAACCAGCTGCTGGGAATCTGTTTCCAGAGGACTGGGTCTTGGTGTCCTTCCAGAACACTGTGGACATGGTCACTTGCCCCAGAAGCACAGGCGTGCAGATACATCCATGTGAACTCGAGGCAGTTTGTCTGCTGACCCAGCTGCCTTCCCAATGGGGTGATGGCTGCAAGCACAGGGCTCCAGCTCGTTCTCTGGAGACAGGCTGGGCTCTGTGTCTGGCAAGCCTCGGACTGCTCAGTGCACAGCCTGGAGCTACTGAGTAGGTCTGGGGTAGAAAAGGCAAACATCCTGACTCCCTGCCTGGTCAGGCAGCACTGGGGACAGTGGGGTCTCCTGAGCTCCAGGGAGGGAGAAGACCACGCTAGCTCTGGCCCTGGGATGGGTGGGCATCTGGAGCTGCAGGAAGAGATGAGCGACTGCAGGACCTTCTGGGCCTCCGGGCCCTGAACCCCTACTCTTGCTGTGCCGTAAGCACAAGTCTGGTCCCACCCTGCTCCCCTCTGAGGGTGATTTGAATCTCACTGAGATCCACTTGTGTGGTCTCTGCATAGCTTTTACGAAGAGGCAAATGTCCTTGCCAGCCTGAGGGCACCCGGAATTGCCCCAGCCTGCCCAGCCCCTGCCTTGCTCGGGTAGAGGTGGGTGAGAGCCATGTGGCTGGGCCCTCACCCCCCAAAGGCCTTTGCATTGGGTGCGGGGTTACCTTAGCTTCTTAGTGCATGCTCTCTGCGGACAGGTCCTCTCTGGCCTCACGCTGGCTCTGCCCCAGCCCACCCACCTGTAATTGCCTTGCGACTGGCAGATTACATTTCGTGGAGGATGTTTTTATGTTAAAAACATTAGACACAAATACATTATCAGCAGTCATTTGCAGCCCCATTTGGGCACTGCTCCATGTTTCACTGTGTTGGAACCTCAGCAAACTGAGGTGAGCAGACCCTTTCTTGCCTCTAAGGCCCAGTCCTTGGCATCTCTCTGCTGAACTGCCACCTTTCAAAGTAAGCCTCAGAGGCACTAAGACTTAGGGATGTTGCCAGAAGGCTGGACACTCCCCCTACTCCCTCAGACCCCAGGAGCCTCCCTGTCTGGTGAGAGGAGGAGACAGGAGCAGCCCTGCCCCTTGGAAGTTCCTGGCTGTGTGTGAATGTTCCTGCCTTATCCAGAGGGCCTTGGCAGTGTGCAGACAGAGCCCGGGGCCTGTCCACAACTCACTGGCTGTGTGCAAAGCTGACTGAGCAAGGCAAGTGTGAGGTGGGCCGCTGGGAAATTCAAGCAACAGAGCCCTGCCTACCAGTCCTCGTGTCCTCCCTGAGACATGTGAGCTGTCACAGGGCCCAGGAGGCAGCCTGGAGGATACCTGGACCGTGTCCATCTTACGCCAGCTTAGCCTGATCCACAGGTGCTGGGCAGCAGGCCGGGTGAGCTGAGGAGCTGTCAGAAATACTGCATGATATGGGCGGGGGTTTAGCTCAGTGGCACCGCCCCTGCCTCGAAAGGGCAAGGTCCCGAGTTTGATCCCTCCCCCCCAAAAAGAAAGAAATAGTCATGACAGTATGTGAGCCTTCTGGGAGACGAGAACCACTTTCAGGACCATCTTCCTGTCAGTGCCGAAGGTCAGCACCCTCAGACAAGCAGGGTGCTTCCCACCTCGGGACAGAGTTTTTTCATTTTCCCCTTCCAGGGTGGAAATGTGTTTTTCTAGCTGGCTGAGAGGCCTGGATGTTCCGGAAGGGATTTGGAGAGCCAGCTCAACTTCCTGAGCCCAGAGGTCATCCACAAGAAGTGGGGGGCTCGTGGCTCTGCCGGGTCTGGAGTATCCCCATCTTTCTTGGCTGCCTTCCTCTGGCATGGGCTGGGGCCAGGCCACCGCTCTGGCCTCTTGATTACACAGAATTGCTTTCCCCAGTCTTCCAGGTACCCCTGGCTTGGCCAGCGGAGTAGCAAGGTCACCTCCAAACCTGGGCACCCCAGGGTCTGGGACACCATCCCTGCCCCAGGTGGAGCCATACCCCTCCCTCCCCAGCCAGCACTCCTGTGGCACCGTCCAGCCACTCCCCCTGGACCTGCCCTGCCACTGCTCCCAACCCCAAATGACGTTAACAAGGCAGCTCCTCCAGAGCTGCCTCCCTGCCTCCCTGTCCGGCTTCTGCTCCAGCTCAGCCTTGGAACCTCCTGGGTGGGAGCCACTATAGCCGGCGCGGTGCTGTCTTCTCTGTTCTCCCTGAGCTGTGCGGACCATCCCTCACCCAGGCTTCTGTGGCCTTCTGTGTCCAAAGCCAGGTGTCCTCCGAGACTGGCCCCAGGCTCCCTCCACACGACCCTGGGAGAGCTGTGGTCCTCGAGCCTGCCCAGACCATGTCACGCCCAGGTCTTCCTCCTTATATCTGACTCGCTCCCTCCTAAGTGCTGGTGCTCCAAGCACCCATTCCCGACCCAGCGCCCCATCTGTGTGAGGCAGTGGCGCTTCCTAAATGCTTCTCAGGTGGCTGTGACTCCGTTCTGGCTTCTCTGTTCTCCACTTGCATGCTGAGGTTCCTGCCCCGGCACCATGCTGCCTGCTTCTCCTAGCTGGCGCTGTCCTCATGTACCTGCTCCAAAGCCCTCTCCACGCAGCAGAAATAAAGTGGAAGAAAGCTCACACAAATGGAGCAAATCTGCCAGCCGCTCACGGGCGGCCCTGCTCTCCTTCGGTCGCTCTGGCCTCTCTCGTCTCATGTACCCCATGCCCTCCCCTCAGCCCCTCACAGCCTCCATGCCCCTGCCCAGGCCGGGCCAGTGCCCCTGGGCCCCACCGAGGCTCTGTGTGTGTTTGTGCGGGGCGAGCCCCTCAGGCTGACTGCCTCCTGGTGTCTGCTCCTGACTGTGCCGGCCTGGCACAGACCTGCGCACCTTTGGACTTAGTAAATGTGGGAAACCCAAGCCTGCATCCTGCAAGGCGGCCCTCAGCTCCTGCCTCACCTCAGGCTCCTCACTTTGCCCCTCCCCCGTGCCCCAGCCAGGCTCTGAGGCCCAGACACCTCACCTCCTGCCACTCCTCAGCCCAGCCCTGTCTGCAGCCCTGCTTAGCTGCTGACCTTTACTGGGCCCCAGGGCCCCGCGTCCCCTTTGCCTGGCTGGGTGTGCAGCTCCCTCTCCCTGCCCCTCTGTTCTGAGTATCTTTCTGCGTCCCAGATTTGTCTCCTCTGCTCCTCTTTCCCCAGGAATTTTTACTTATTGCAAAAGCAACATTACACTAGCCTTAAAGGACATTGTTAGGGAAAAGCTTCCTTCAGGGTGACATGTCCTGAACACAGGGACTATTCTCCTGTTTTCCATATTTGCCTCCCACCTGAGGCTGAGACACCCAGGTCTGTGGTCACAGTGAGAGGTGCCCCCCCCATGGGGGGCCATGTTTTGCATGTTGCTTCGTCCACGCCACTGTCCTGTCGCTGATGGCTGCAGCCCTGTGTGGACTCCTGGCCTGTTGCCCTCTTCTGTTGAGTCCATGCAGAGTGCGCTGGCTGGCGCTGCATGGCCTGGGGAATGTCTCAGGGCTGCAGGAGGAGCCAGCAAAGGCACTCGGCCAGGGGGTCGGGGTCACCGCCACCCTTGGTAGCCTAAGTGGCACTGCCTGCCGAGCTGGCCTGCACACAGCCTTCCTCCCCCCAGCAGGCTGCACGGCCGGGCTGACCCCGAGAGCTGGTCAGTAACCTGCAGATGTGCAGCCACACTGCCACCCTGTGCAGACACAGGTGGAGCGGACATCGAAACAGAGGGGACTGGGAGTGGAGGGGCTTTCTCTTTTCTACTTGCCTCTACTTTGGTCGACTGGGCTGGTGTGACCTTGTCTCTGCCCCTGGAAGAGCAGTGGTATCTCTCAGGAGGGCCCCATCCAGAGGCCCCGATGTTCCATGTGTGCACAGCCCCTGTCCCCAGCCATCACCACTGCCTCTGCCGAGCCTGGCCCTAGCGGTGGCCAGGAGCCTGGGACAGTTCTCCAGGAGCGGACCAGAGGGCAGAGGCCCCTCCACTGGCCGCCCCTCGCTCCTCTCTTAGGCAGCCCCCCCTGCTGCTTCTCCAAGCTCCGGCGCAGGTTCCTCTCGTGCCTGCCCAGCTCGACATCCAGAAGAGGACACCCCATCCCCTACCTTAATCCTAGGCCTGGAACCCACCCTTCACTGTCCCTTTGGGGGACAGGGCCCTAGGGAGGCCCTGGCAGCTTCTGGGTGGATGGGGACACCTCCAGGAGAAGGGCTACCAGAGGACACAGAGGACAGACGTAGACGAGGGAATGTAGCCGATGGACCGGGAACTGCATGGGGACAGCAGGAGGCCCCATCACTTCCCCAATGACCTGGGCCTGGGGCCCTGACAGCCTTCTGGGCTTGGCAGTCCACAGCCACATTCCATGTGCCAGTCTGGGGCACTTGGCTTCTGGCAACCCTGGCTCTGCTCCCTAGGCCAGGCCCTTGCTGGGATCCGGGAGTCTCCAGGAGAAGCTGGTTCAGCCTCCTCAGAGTGGCGGCCTCTTTGGGTTACTCTCTGCCTCCTGCACCAGAGGCAAATCCTCCTGGGGTGAGCAAGCCACCTCGCAGGGCTGGCAGGGCTGGCACTGTGAAGCCGATGCCCCAGGGCCCATCTCAGGGTCTCCCACACTTGCTAGGGAAGACGCAGCCTCTCTCCTACCCACTCTATCCCCTTCTGAGGACTTTTTAAAAGAATTCATTAATTCTAAAAATTGTGCGTGTTTATAGTTTTGGTACATATATACATTACGGAATGATTAAGTCAAACTAATTCACATAGCCATTGGTTCATGTACTTTTTGTGTGTGGTAAGAACTTAAATGCACTCTCTTAGCAATTTCCAAGCATGCAGTCCACACCACACTGCCAGAAGCAACATCTCTGAGGGATACACAAGATCTCCAGAACTTCCTCATTGTCAGAGACTTTGTACCTTTGACTGACACCCTCCCATTGCCCCTCCCAGCCCCTGCTAGCTGCCTCTCCACTCTGTTTCACTGAGTTTGTCTTCTTCAGGTTTCTCATGTAAGTGAGACCACACAGCACTTCCCTGCTGGCCTCTGACTCATTTTCACTTAGCAAAATGCTCCCCGGGTCCATCCACGGCACTGCAAATGGCGGCACTTCCTTCTACTTCTGGGCTGAGTAAGTACCCTGTGTACACGAAGCACATTGTCCCTGTCCACTCATCCACTGATGGGTACCAAGGTGGATTCTCTCCCTTGGCTGCTGTGAATGAGGCTTTAACAAATGCAGGAGTAGCGAAGTCTCTTGTGCACATCTCTTTGGACGTTATAGGGAGGCCTGCTGGACCCAGGCTCGCTCTGTTTTCAGTTTTTAAGGAACTTCCATACAGTTTTCCATAGTGACTGTACTAATTTACATGCCACCCACGGGGCAAGGGTTCCCTTTTCTCACATCCTTGCAAACACTTGTTTTCTTTGGGCTGATAGTCACCACCCTAGCCGGCATGAGATGATCTCACTGCAGGTTTGACCTTTACTTCCCAGAAGATGAGTGAGGCTGAGCATCTTTCCTCCCTTCCACCCGTGGCCCTCAGTCAGCTGTCCCTGAGAAAGGTCTGCTGAGACTCTGTCCCTTCTCCATTGCCTTATTTGTTTTCTAGCTGTGCGTTGCTTGGATTCCTTTTATATCCTAGAGATCAGCTTATCAGCTATATGGTTTGCAAATATTTTCTCCCAATTTCACTCAGTTGATTGTTTCTTTCTCTGTGCAGAAGCTTTTTTTTTTTTTTTTTGCTACTGGGGATCGAACTCAGGACCTTGTGCTTGTAAGGCAGGCGGCAGAACCACTAAGCTAAATCCCCAGCCCTGTGCAGAAGCTTTTTAATTGGCTGCAGTCTAATTTACCTGTTTTTGGTTTTGCTGCCTGTGCTTCATGGATGATATCTTGGGGGACTTCTATTTTTTTGGTACGGGGGATCAAACGCAGGACCTTGCGCTTTTGAGGCAGGCAGTGGAACCACTGAGCTAAATCCCCGGCCCTTTTGGGGACTTCTTAAAAGTACTTGCATGCTACTGAGGAAAATGGTATGGCAGTTCCTCTAAAATTAAAAATAGAATGACCATAACATCCAGCAACTTCACTTCTGGGTGTTTATGCTAAAGAAATGAAAGCAGGGACACAAAGCAGTATTTGCATACCTATGTTCATAACAGCAATACTCACAGTAATCAGCGTGTCACCCGATGGACAGATGGAGAAACAAACTGGTTCATCCATACAATGGAACTTTACTCAGCCTTAAAAAGGAAGGGAAACCTGACACATACACAGTATGGATGAACCTGTGGGATATTAAGTGAACGGAAATAAGCAGTCATAAAAGAACAAACATTGTATGATTTTATTCATAGGAAATCCCTATTTTGCTGTATGACACTATACCTTACATTAAAAGTGATTAACTTATTCACTGTTTATTTTTCACTATTTATTTATTTTTATTATTCACTATTTATTTTTAGGGACTGAACCCAGAGCCTTTATATTGAGCTACATCCCCAACCCCTTTTTTATTTTTAATTTTTGAGACAGGGTCTTAATAAACTACCAGATTCCCCAGGTTGAGCTTGAATCGGTAACCCTCCTGCCTCAGCCTTCCAGAGTGTTGAGGCTACACAGGTGTGCCACTATGTCTGGCAAACAATAAAATAAAAACGATTTTTAAAAAAATGTGTATGGTGGGCACTTGTTCCTGTCTTTGCAGGCCAGGCCGTGTACGGCTACTCTGAGTGCAGCCTCTGGAATAGCAGACCTGGGTCAGATATTGGCCATGAGAGACACCTGCTCTGTGGACTTTGGGTGAGTATCTGAGCCTCTCTGAGCCTCAAGATTTTCATCTTCAAATAAAGTTAAGAAGAACACTGACATCACAGGGCAAAAACACACGAAGAGGGCTCTGCCGGGGCTGGGATCGGGGTCGGTAATCGCAGTAATCTGCTGCTCCAAAGGCCTGCCACAGCGCAGAGGGCTGAGCCAGGCTCTGGATGCGGCTCCCCTTGGGGTTTGGGAAGAAGAGTCCTGTAGAGAAGGAAACAAGTAAACTGTGGAACACAGAATGCCTCCCTGGGGGCCGCTTCGGCAGAGACCCCAGGAGTCTTGGATGGAGGCCAGCAGGTGCTCTGGGAGGGGGGAAGAAGCCCGCGAGGGGCTGGCCAGGCCTGGTGAGCTGGGGCCTCCGGCCGCTGCCGGCCTCGCCAGGGTGCTTGACCCGTCATCTGGGTTTGGACCAAGCCGAGGGGCTACGGTTGGCTGAGTACTGTGGGGCCAGCACGGGGCCTACTAACCCGGGTCCTAGTGACCAGTGACTCACAGTCTGTTGCCTCAGATCAGGGAAATGGAAAAACCCCAGAGCGCTGATAAATATTTCCCTCCTAACTCTCTATTTATGTCTCTAAATGGCCTGAGAGGTGTTAATGCCCTTCCACTCCGGCCACATTCCTAGGGAAAGCAGCGTGTCCCTTCCTCCTGGGCCCCTGTGGTCACCTCCGGGGGGAGCTGGGAGTGCCCAGGGCTGTTTACACAGCTTTTGTAGGCCAAACATGGTGACATCGATGATGATGGTAACTACAGCAGTGCCATGGTGCCAGTGACGTGATGCATGGCCCGATACTGCATCCTCCTCCCAGCACACAGCGAAGGGCGCCAACCTCACTGAGAGCCGAGGAGAGATTTCAGCTGCACTTCGACATGGCTGGCTGCATGTATGCATGTGTGGCGAGAGACTGCCGTGTGGTGAAGGACTGGGAGCAACAGGGTGGCTGCAAGGGGTCCGGGGAGAAAGTGATGGGCCCAAGGGGCAGAGAGAAGGCAGCACACCAGGGAGAGGTTTACAGACGCCCAGAGCTCACTCTTGGGCCAGAGGAGGTGGTGAGGGCAGGGTCAGAGTTTCGTGTTAGGCACAGAAGCTCGTAGGTGCCTGCTGCACACGGTGAGTCCGGAGCTAGACCCTGGGCCCTGGGCTTTGAACAGAGCCAGGGCCAGAGGGGAGAACACAGCACCATCCTTGGTGGCGAGATGGCATTTATCCAGACCAGGCCAGGCACTCAGGATGGGGGCTGGCTGGAGTGAGGAGGCTGGGTGGGAGCCACCAGGGAAGGGGAGGGAGGGCCAGAGATGGGGCGGCTCAGACAGTGCCTGAGAAGCCCGGTGACCTCTGGCCTCTGGTGCTGCTGCCCCGGGGAGCATAGGTCAGAGGCCAACACAGCCTGGCACAGGAGGAAGCACCTGGGCCCTGCCAACCCCAAAAGCAGCCTGGGAGTGGGAGTGGGTGTGGCCAGAATCAGGCCCTGACCCCACTGATTCAGCAGGAAGAGAGGAATGGGCTGCCTCTGGCCACCGCCAAGCCTGGAACCTGGGAGCAGACTCAGCTGCGGGCAGGTTGGGCTCAGGGTCAGAACCTCAAGGGCTTCCTCCTGCTCCACGGCAAGGTCCCTAGAGGCCTTGGGCAAGGAGTCCTCCTCAAAGCCTCAGGGCTGAGCTCTGTCTCAGCGCCCCAACAAGGAAGACACACACGGGGCGACCTTCAAAACTACAGTGAAGGGTTAAATTAAAAAATCCCTATTCCGGTAAAAGACACATGGCCAAAAATGATGGGATAAGCATTTGCAGTGAGGCAGTATTTTCAGGGGGACCAATAGCAATGTGTCTTTCACCCTGATAAATTTTTAATTTAAATATTCACTGTGTTTTGATCATACCTCATTTATGGCAACTTCTGTCAAATAAAAACATTATGGTGTGTCCTCATCCACTTTATTCACCAGGTCTGGCATCAGGTGTCGTCTAGCTTTCCCCCAAAATCAAAATGACCACGAGAGCCAAACGCTTTGAACCGATTCAGGACATGGAGGCAGCCAGGAAAGCACAACTAAAGACACGAAAGAGGACTCTAGAGCTGCTGCAGGAAGTGGTAAGAATGGTGGGACAAGAGTGTTCGAAGTGACAGGGTTTTGAGGGGGTTAACGGTGATAACAGTCACTGGTTTTTGCCCACACCCTATGCACCCGAGGACATGCTGTGGAGGCACAGGGATGGGGCCGGTTCCTCTCCACGGGGCCCAGCTGAAGTCCCTGAGGATCCTCCCAGGTCGGAGGCTCTGGTGGTCTCCAGGTGTCTGGAATGGTCAGGGAGGGCCATGAAGGAGGCCCCAGGAGGACAAGGCTGCAGGGTAGGGGCTGTGGGGGCCCTGGGTCCCCTACCGATCCCCCACTCTGAGCAGAGCAGCTCCACATGACATTCATTCTCCGCCGCCCCTTGCACCAAGTCCCGCTCCAGGCCCAGGTGCCGTGAGCGGTGCTGCCCAGACGCCAGGCAACAGGAGCCGTGGCTCGTCGGGCTGGCACAGACACTCTGGCCCCCTGGCACCGCTTTCCAGGCTGTCCACCCTCTCGAGGGCAACCCCGCAAGGAGCCCAGACCGGGCAGCTGTCCTGGGGCAGGGACTACTCCCTTCTTCTGTGTGGGGTTGTTTGTTTTGGTCCAAGGCAGTGCTAACTTATAAACTAAGGAATGAAAAATGTTTGGAATTTTGTTGTGCCTCCTATGCAGAGCCCCACTTTCGGTGGTGAAGGAAGCATTCCTTGGCCGGGAGGGGTGACCCAGCACAGGCCTCTGATGCGTCCCAGGACAATGGGTCCTTGGCTTTTGGCTTCTCAGGCAGAGGTGGGGTCTGAGTCACAGGACTAGTGGCTCCAGAGCTCCAGGGCAGGTTCTGCCAGCCGAAGGTGGTTCACATGAAAGCCACGGATGAAAGCGAGCTCATCAAGCGAGATTTGCACTGAACTCTCCTTCACCCTCATTTCTGGGGAAGAGGACAAAGGCCAGATGTGCTTATCTGTCTGCCACTGAGCACTCAGCCCGTGTGTGGTGATGCCCAGCGGCCGGGCTGCGGGGGACTGTCCGCGGTGGTCGTCGCTCTCCGCAGACGCAGGCCTGAGGACGCCAGTGTCCTCCCTTGGTCCTGTGGGGCAGGCTCCGCACCCCTGTCCAGCCCAGAGGACAGGCTCTGCCCTTCAATGAGTCGGGTTCTGGCATCACCTGCTCTTTCTGGGGGAGCTGGCAGGAGTGTGGCTGGAAGGTCACTTCCCCTTTTCTGACAGTGACACATTTGAATAACAATAAAGAGCTTCCCTTAAAAATACCCAAATACAGAGTTGCCCAGGAACCTACGAGAACTGGGGACAGGGTGGTGGTGCTCTGGGCCTCCTGCGTCCGCGCATGCCCTCATGGCTGTGAGAGGCAGCCAGGCTGTGTTCTGCCTGCAGGCACATCTGGTGCTGGGCCGAGGCTGCCACGCAGGGAGGACTGCAAGGCAGGCATGACCCCTGAGCCCAGGCCCTCCACTCGGGCACTCTGTTCTCCCAGATGTCCCCACCAAGTGTCTCCAGGCCTCTGGTGGCCCCTCTGAGAGTGGCCCAGTTCCCCTTGGCCCCCATTTTCCATCCAGGGCCCTGAGTCACAGCTTCCTGAGGCATCCTTCCCTGGAACCTGCCCTACTCCAGGTGCTGCTCAGGTGTGGCCAGATGCACCTAACCTGCAAGGCCGGGGCAGGGGCAGCCCCTGGGCTGGGCTCCTGAAGCTTGGCCTCCCCAGAGGCCCCACCTTGACGTCAGCACTGACTTCTGCTCCTCGTCAGCTCCTGCTCCAGGTGGTCTTGACTTCTGATTGGGCAGAAGAAACGTTTCTGGTTGAGCTGTGTCAATAGTTCAATGTCCTTCCTGCCCCTCAAGAGGAAAGCTTCAACTGGAAAATTACCAGGCTGAGAGGCAAGGGAAATTTCTGCCCTGGGGGTGCTTTGAGATGGGCTTCCTGGGTTGGGTTCAGCTTGTACTGCCAGCCCCGGTGACGCTTATGACAGCCACTTCCTGGTCCTCCGGCAGCAGGAAGGCGACGTTGAGGCTGTGGTCTGAGTGACACAGCTGTTTGTGACGGGAGCAGGCTCCAACCTGTGTGTTCACGAGGCCTGAGGACCTGTCCCCAACTCACAACCGTCTGCCAACACCTGGTGAGAGCCAGGGGCCCTCTGCCCACCCACCTTAGGGAAACTCATTTTCAGAGCACCTGAAAGCCAGGTAAAGATGAGGGAGCGTTAAGTACTAGTCAGGTCATTAAGGGGGAATGCACAATGGCCAGCCTGCCCAAGCAAGGTCAGAAGCCCTGCAGCAGGTCCAGAGGCCCTGAGTGCCAGCCTGCGTGGGGATGCCACCATGGCACAGAGGCACTGACCCAAATCTGTCTGGGCCTGCTCCCCACCCAGCCTTCTCCCCAGGTGGAGGAGACACCTGATGGCTCCAGGTTCTCTCTGGCTCCTGGGGCCTCCCTTTTAGATGGATGAAAACCTGGGAGACCCTAACACAGTGCATTTCCCTCCACTTCACACCAGCCCATGCAGAATGAAGCTCATGTCTGGCTGCCACTCTGCCCATGATCCCGGGGAGGCCTCCACCCAGGGCATGGCCACCTTCACGTGCTAGGAGCAGGCCCAGCCCTGCGGTCTGGCAGCACCACAGTCTCTACATGGGGTGGCTGCCCCGTGTCATAGCAGCTCCACCTCCGTCCTGGTGCTGGTCACAGGTGGCCGGGCAAGGCCCTCCATGATGCTGTGGACGCCAGAGGTAAGACTGAGCCAGCGCAGGCCCTGGCAACATAAACATGGTCACTAACCCTGATGGTGTGGGTTTGGAGGGACCAGGAGCCACAGGTGGCCGGGCGCAGGCCTGCAGCGGGTGGGGCTCCAGCCTTCCCTGAGGACATGGTTCTGAGCGCTGGGAGAGTGAGTAGATCTTGCCCAGGTGAGTGGGTGCTGGGGCTGGCGAGCTACCTGGGCCAGGCCCCGTGGCAGCAAGGAGCCAGGCATGCACCGGCAGAGGAGGCGGCAGGCGTGCCGTGTGGAGGTGACAGTGGGCCGGTGGACAGGACTTGGTGCGTGGGCCTCTCTGTGTCACCGTCCTAGGATGGGGCAGTGTGGGAGGGGCCTGACCTGTGGTTTCAGGGTGCCCTGTGCTGCCTCCCCAGGCCTGCAGGGCCGCCTTCCTGGCTTCCTTCTGGTTCTCCAGGCAGCAGACAAGGGTTGAAGAGGGTGGCTCAAAGGACATAGCAGTCTGGTACAGTGGGTGTCCCCTGGGAGGGGAGCATGCAGTTATCTGTGTGTGAGAGAGAGAGAGGAGAGGCACTGCCATGACGCAGGTTTCCGTGGTGGAGCAGGAGCGGGACTGAGGAGGCTGCGCTGGGGTGTAGCTCGGTGGCGGGGTGCTTGCTGGGTAAGTGTGAAGGCCTGGGCTCCATTCCCAGAGAAGGAGGATGAGGAAGATGGGAGTGGGAGAAGAAGGGGGAGGAAGAGAAGGAGGAGGGAGAGGAGGAGGAGGGGAAAAGGAAGAGCAGCTTTCAGGCTGGGCCCTACTGACCTTCGGCCCGGGATACTAAAGCTTGGGGTGTTGGGCTGCACCAGCAAGCCAGCTGGTCAACGGGACCTCCGAGGCCCTTCCCTGCAGCGGGTCGGTGCTGATCATGAGGGCCGGGCACCTGGTCCGAGGCTTGTCTGACCACGGAGCCCTTCTTGTCCCGTGGTCCCATGGCTGTCAACCCAGGTGGGCTGCCTGCTGGTGGGGCTGGTCGGTGCAGGGCCTTTGGAACCCAGCCCGCAGCTCTGTGCCGGCAGCAGCCACGGTGACAGTGGCAGGCAGGCTCTGGGCACATGCAGTGTTTTACCCTCTTCCCACTCAGCTCATTGAAATCTTAAAACTTAAGGTGGGTGCTCCCCTCAACCACTAGCATCATGTGTGCCAGGGCCACGCAGGTGAGTGAATGTACTCCGCTGCCTGCCAATTTTGTGAAATCTAAATCCAGTTGAGGATTCCTGATAAACACTCAGTGTCCGAACTGACATGAGCTAGAAGTGTAAAGCACACGTCAGATTTGGGGGACTTAGAATAAAAAAGGAAAGTAGAGTATGTCATTAAAAATTCCAGGCAGGGGATTTAGCTCAGTGGTTCCGGCGCCTGCCTCGAAAGCGCAAGGACCCGAGTTCGATCCTTGGTCCCCCCCAAAATTCCAGCCCACTGTAGCAAAAGCTGCGGCAGGAGAGTCCCAAGTTTGAGCCCAACCTGGATAATTCAGCAAGTTAGCAAGATCTTCTCTCAAAAAGCTTTTTTTTTTTGGTACCGGGGATCAAACTCGGGTCCTTGCACTTGTGCAGCAGGTGGCAAAACCACTGAGCTAAATCCCCGGCCCCACAAAAACTTTTTTTAAAAGCCTGGAGATGTAGCTCAGTGCATAGGTCCTAGGTTCAGTCCCCTGTACTGTGAACAACAACAACAGAAACTTTACACTGTTTACTTATCAAAATGGTAACATTTTGGCCCTGTTGGACTTAAAGAAAAGACATCATTAAGTCCAGTGCCGCTCATTTCCTTTTCCCTTTTCTTGTGTGGCCACCAGAACTTGGAAATGCGCATGTACACGTCCTTTGCTTGTTTATTCACTTGGCGCTGAGTCCAGGGCTTTGCACAGGCTAAGCAAAGACCCGCCACTGAGTCACATCCTGGGTGTCCCCACCTCCTCTTTTTTGAGTCAGGGTCTCACTAAGTTGCCCAAGCTGGTCTCGAACTCATCCTCCTGCTCGGCCTCCCTAGTGGGTGGGATTACAGACATCGCCAGTGTGCTGGGCTCCATTATATTTTCACTGAATGCTGTCCTGGATGCAGATTTTGAATGCACCCTGGGGAAGCTTGGAGGGGGAGCTCCCAGCCACACAGTGGCCTGGGCGTCCCTCAGAGGGCAGCGCCAGGAGTGTACGTGTGACAGTGCTGCTTCCACACCTATGAACACACCGGTCCTGTGTCAGGCAGGCCAGCACCTGGGACCCTTCTGCCTGCCTTGGAGGGCTTCAGACAAACCTCCGTGCTGCCAGTGTGGAGACAGCGTGGATGTCCCTGCCCCTCTCGCCGGCTAGGACTGGGGGAGAGGCTCTGTCCAGCAGCAGGACCTGCTCTGGGTTTTCTGGCCCTTTCTGAGCCCTGGACCCCATGGGAGAAGCCGGGCGTCAGGGTGTGGGGAGGGGAGGCCTTGGGCAGGGAGGCCTTGGGCAGGAATGTCTGTCTGGAGCAGCTGGGCACTGCTGGACCCCAGGACCACTGTGGGGGGTTCTTGGAGCCCCTGGGGGAGGGGGTAGCACCTTCCCCTGGGCACCGCTGGTCCTACCTGCTCATAGCTCATCTGCTAAGGTCAGAGGCTTTGTCTGGGAGGCTCAGGGTTACAGAATTACTCAGTTCCTGCTCCACAATCAGGAAATGCAGGTCTCACAGGGGTCACCGTGATGTGTCATGGGAGCCAGAGTGGAAATGTTTGAGAAAGTACAACTCTTTGCTTTGCCTCCCGTCTCCTGTGTGGACCAGACAATTCAAGGTACCACTCCTCGGGAGTGGGGCAGGTGCTGGTGGGATCAGCCCTGAAGCTGGACCTGGGCCTGAGGTACCAGCCCTGTGCACCCATCTGCAGAATCTGCCCCTGTCCCCTCACTTCCTGGGCTGCAGTGAGAGTGACAGATGGCCCTGTGAGCTACTGTCTTCCGGGCCCACAGCACCAGGGTGTGGCAGCTCCAGGCTCCCACAGGAAGTCTGTCTTGGGCAAGCGGTGGGCCCAAGAGCCTCTGGACCACAGTGGAAAAGTCCTGCTCAGCGATAAGGCCGGACACCACTGTCCCTTCCTCCTGCTGCCACAGTGGGCACGGCAGGCCGAGGGACTTCCCCCAGAGCCTGGCTGGGCTGAGTCATGTTAGAGGGGGGCGGGGTGGAAAATTCCGGGTCAGGGTCCTGTGACGCTCCGCTCACCTGGCCTTCTGCTCCTTCCTCCTCAGTCAGCCTGAGCCGAGGTGAAACTGCAGGAGGCACTGGCCTCTGTGAGCCACCGAGGCCCGGACGGCAGGGTGCTGGGTCCAGGCGGAAGAGGCCGCCTTGACACCTGGGCCAGCAGGAACTTGGTTCTGAAACCCAACAGTGGGGAAAATTCCCCAAGGCTGTTTTCAGTCCTTATAAAGAGCTGGATGTACTCTGCAGTCAGCTTCAAGGCCGAAGACCCCAGCCCAGGACCAGGAGGGCGGCGCTGAGCCAGGCGCACCATGCTCACCATGCCCTAAGCATGTGGGCTGGTTCTGGACACACAGACATGGGGAGGGGGTGGGGGGGAAGAGCCCCGGAGCATGCAGGCCACCACAGCTCCCCTGGGTGCCCATGAGGAACCCCCAGATGGCTTGGGAGCAAAATCCAGGCCCCCGTGGGTTCCACCGCTCTGCTCCTGTGCCGCCCAGCTCTGCAGCCGAATACCCCAGTAACAACTCGAGGACAGGGCTGCTGGCTGACCCTCTCTGTGCCTGGCCACTGTCCCCCATGATCCTGGGGCCCTTTTCAATGGCTCAGAAACCTGGCCGAGTCCAGATCCCCTGAACAGAACACTTCAAGGGTTTTCCAGACCTTCTTGGGGAAGGTGCCCCTTCTGTAGCTGGTTGGTGGGCTGGAGAACTGATGTTTTGGTGTGTAGTTTTAAGAAATTTTTCTAGTGCAAATTAGCTTGGTGCACAGCAAGTCCAAGCAGGCCTCCCATCTTCACCGGGAGACTCAGTCCGCCCTCATTGGTTGGGAATTTTGTGACCTGGCCATGCTGGTGCCTGGCCCAAGTCCAGTCTGATTACACGAAGCCTAATGGTACAGTACATGCTTCTCTTCCCAGGATGCTGGATGCTCGCCCTCAGGACTTGCTTCTGGGAGGGGTTGGACAGAGAGGCCAGTGTGTGTCACAAAACAAGCTGGGGATTCGGCAGAGAGCATCTTCTGGGGACCCATGCGGACCCCACACCTCACTCTGCTCTATGGCAAGAGGTGCAGGTGCTGACAGCAGGGTCTATCCACGACAGAGGTGGTGGGGTGCTGCCACGTGCCATGCGAAGCACGCAAGGAGAGTGGGAGGCTGTGCCATGCTCGGCCTGGGGGTGCTCTGTGGTTGGCCTGACAGCCTGAGGCCGAGGCTGCGGCCCTGGAGGCAAAACCTCTGTGCCCTGACCTTAGCTGAGCCGGCGAGAAATGGTGTGCTAGGGCCAGGAGATTGGGGTATGGGAATGTTGGGGTTGCCAGTGATCCAAGGGTTCTCCTGGTAACCAAAGGAGTTCCCTGTGTGTGTTGGGGGTGCATTCCTGGCGGGAGCACTTACCTTGGCGCTTTAGAACCAAGGAAGAGAGGTACTGGGGGGCCCCTCGAACACACTGCTCCTGGGGTCGCTCCCTCTGGTGAGTCCTGTGGCTGGTGGCCACTGGGGGCTGGGGTGACCTTTGTGAGCTAGGGCCACCAGCACCCATGTTTTATGCACCCCTGGAGCTTGAGGGCAGAAGAACCCCGACTCAGTCCTACAACCCCAGGCAGTGGGCAGAGGGGTTCAAATGCCCCGTGGGGTGCTGGGCCTTTGAGGCTGGGATGACCCCAGGGCTCTCCCTCTGGTCAGCCTCCTGGGGTTCGCAAGGGAATCACCCACCTGGTCCTCGCTGACCGCTCCCACTCATGTTTTCCTCTCCCAAGCCTGGCCTGGGCACCAGATGCTCACCAGCCCTTGCCAAGTTTCCCTTCTTCTCAAGGCCTCAGTTTCCCCAAATGGAAAATGAGAGTCTCTTCAGTCCTTTTGAAGTTTCCTTTGCTGACCTGAGAGCAGGGGATTCCAGGTGGCACGAGACTACTCCAACAGCCTGGTCCTTGGGGGCAGCGCTCCCCTTCCTGTGAAGTTCCTGTCCCTCTTCACTGGCCTCCAGGGCAGGGTCTTTGGGGACCAGGGCTCCAGGTTCACAGCGAATCCCACCCATCTCCCCATTCAGTACCTCTCTGGGCCAGAAGAGGGCAGCCGTGCCCCGGTGGAGCCCAGCAGGAGGTAGGGAAGCCAGCTCCTCTTAGGAGCAGCTGGGAGGTCACAGGTTAGCTCTCAGCACCCTCTGGGCACTGTAAGCAGGGGGAAGCAGCAAGGTGGACAGATTGGGGACCCCAGAATGTCAAGGTAAGGGGCAACACAGGTGGGAAGAGACCACAGCTAGCCATGCACTGAGACCTCAGTAACAGTGAGCCGAGGAAATTTTCCTCCTTAAATTGCTATGTTTGTCACAACAAAGAAATGCTAACACACCCATGTTCATAGGAGCATTATTTGACTTGTCAGGAGGCAGAAGCAACTCAGATAACCATGAGTGGACAGACAAAACATGGTCCGAGTTTGGGGACACCATCATGAACTCAGGGGCAGGGGCCCCATGGTTGAGCCAGAGCACTTGGCTTCAAAGCCCAGCTCTCCTGCTTGCCAGGTGCGGACTCTGGGCCAAACTGCTCAGCCGCCCGAGCCTGGCATCCCAGCTATATGTGGGGAAGAATGTGCAAGTTCACAGGCTTGATGTGAAGGTCCAAATTAGATAATACACACAAAATGCCAAGCTCAGTGCCTTCAGAATTCACAACGGTGCCCCCAACCTGAACCCCCAGTGCAACAGCTTTCAGAGGTGTGGTGGCCTTTGAGTGTTTTTGTTATTGTTATTGTTGTCAAACCATATATATATATATATA
>NW_004624741.1:28383613-28429256 GCF_000247695.1 Heterocephalus glaber | reverse complement strand
TGTATTGGGGATGGGACTCAGGACCTTGCACTTTCAAGGCGGTCACGGTGCCACTGAGCTAAATCCCCGGCCCTAATATATTTTTATTATAGTAAGATAGACATAACAAAATTTACCCTCCCATCTGTAGTTAATTGTATAATGGAGTCTCAGTTCACAAACTTAATTCTTTAAACCACGATCCTGGTTGCAAACCAAATTGGATGAGAGCTGAATCAAATTCAGAGGTTAGGTTCGATGTTAACTTGTGGGGAAATTTGATGCTGCATAGTTCATAGCATAAAGCACACTCGCGTGGCTGTGCAGCCATTGATGCCATCCATCCCCAGAACTTTTTCCACTTTGCAAAATGAGACTCTGTCCCCATTAAACACTGACTCCCCTCATCCAGCTCCTGTGGTCATCGTTCTGCTATGCTCTCTGAATCTGGCTACTGCAGGAGCCTCACGTGAATGGAATTGTGCAGGGTTTGTCCTTCTGTGACCGACCTTATTTCACTCAGCATAATGTTGTAAAGGTTACCCGTGCTGCACCAACACCAGAATTGCCTTCCCTTTTGAGGCTGAGTAATATTCTATTCTCTGGGTGGATTTTGTCTATCTATTCATCCACCCATGGACGTGTGGGCTGCTCCCACCCCTGGCTGTTGAGCGACACTGCTGCGAACATGGTGCACAAATATCTGTTGGGGACCTAGCTCTCACACTTTGTCTGTGTGCTCAAAGTTTCCAGAAGTAGAATCGCTAGGTTGAACACATAGTGACCCTGTGCTGAATATTTTGAGGACCTGCCATGGTGCCCTAGCTTCATTTCCGTGCCTCTCTAAGCAGAGTCACTCAGGGTCCAGGCTGCCTGCCTGGCGTCTCACACAATGCTAGGTGTGGGAGATGCATCCAGGTGGTTGACTACAGTTGGGGGTGCTCTTGCCACTTCAGTGTTGTATGCCATTGTACTCAGGGTAACCACAATTTGTTTATCCACGGAACCACTGATGGGCATTGGAGCTGCTTCCGGCGCAGGACAAAGATGGCAGAGTTGCTGGTCACAAAGTGAGCTGCGTGCTCTTTGGACAGGGACATGAGAATTAGAGCGATGGTACCGGGGAGGCATGGCCTAAACTGGATTTTTCTAATCCCCCTCCAAGCAAACACCCCTGGAAAAGAGCATGTGCCATGCTTGAGTGAATACGGAAAGAATAGCAAGGCCAGTCCTGAGCGCTCACCTCTATGGCAGCTCATTTAAATTGCACCAGCACTCGGGGTAAACCCCACTTCCCCCCAGCTTGACCAAGAGATTAAAACAATGACAGCCCCACTGCTGGTCAGCGCTGAGCCAGTCTTCAAACAGAGAGGCCTCAAGCTTCATCCCTCCTGAGTGGACAGAGGCTGCCACACTCGGTGACTCCCTGTTGCGTTCATCCCCTTTTGGAAACTGAGTTCTGATTGAAGGAAAAAGTTGGTGGCTGTGCTGCCCATGTCCTCTACTGCCCCCCTGGACCTGCTGGGCTCTGCTGGTCACCGAGAGGACAGTGCCGCTGCCCCTGGTCTCCGTGTTGCCTGTCATCCAGCAATCGCAGGGCCTCTCTGTGCAGTCATGGGGTGACTTGACTGGACTGAGGCACAGGAATGAACAGGGGGGCCTAGAAAGACAGCAGTCAGTGCCAGCTCAGACCAGACAGCTTCTCTGTCACTTCTGTCTGCAGCGAGGAAGTTTGTGGGTTCGCTGGTCCCTGGTAGGGGTCGCTCACCCTTAACCACCTCTTTATTTAGCTGTTCACTCTGTTTCTATACACTAGCATGCACGTGATGTTCACTGTTCTTGCAATTCTTTCATTTTACTCAGCAGTATATTTTAGACAATGTTCCATATCAATAAATCCTTTTCTATGATGTGTTTAGTGTTCCATACTGTCCGATCATAATTTAGTAACCCTAAGTAGATTGTTTCTAGCTTTCGGTTTCATGTAGAATGGACAGCATTATATGCAAATCTGTGCAGAAACTCATTTCTGTAGGAAATATTTCTATGGCATTTATTGCGATTTTGGAAAATTGTGCCAAAATGCATCCCCTTGACCCTTCTCTCTATGCCTAAAAAAGATGATGAGCTCATTTATACTTCTCTCATTTACAGTTTCTCCCTCTCTCTCTCTCTTTTTTGGCCAGAGTGGGCTTTGCAATTGAAAGTGGTGTTTGTCATGCTGACAGAAGACACTGGACATTAGCGATGCCTTTGAGTTGGCCAAAGTCCAGCGTTTGTTCTAGGCTCATTGTCACTGGCCATGTGCAGGTTGTAAATGTGCCCCTTTCAGTCTTTTGCCCACTTTTCCATGGGTGTGTTGGTCTTTTTTAAAAAACATATTACTCAAAAATAAATAAATAAATAATAAAAAACATATTACTCTATGAGCAAACTATTAACCCTGCCTGTCGTATACTGAAAATACCTTCTTCCAGTTTGTTGTTTGTTTTTAATTTGGGTTTATGGCACCCTTAACCACACAGATGCTGTTAATTCTCTCTCACGTGGTCAAATGCATCAATGTTTTCCTTTCTGGGGTTTGGAAGGCCTTGCGAATCCCAGAGTTTGAAGAGCTCCATCTGTCCGGGACCCATCTGTCTGTGGCTTTGGGTCTGTAGATGCATGATGTCACCTCAGCCAGCTTGCTTGATAACTAGCCGAGCATGTCACCCTGGTGGGTAGTACTGCAGATGAAATGTAACTTTTTGGTCTTAAAATGGATGGAAGCTGGTATTTCCTGTAAACTTCCAACAAATACCCAGATACCAACCTGCCAGCAAGCTGGAGGGGATTAAGTCATCTTTTCATGCTCCAGGCTCAGCTCCGAGGCTGAGGTCAGACCACATCATTGCCACCCATAATCCTGTCAGGCCTCCCCGGGCAGCCTTTGCAGGACAAAGCGGGGGACATTGTCCCTTAGAGGTGGTGGCTCCCGAGGGAACTGTCTCCTGCTCATCTGCCTGTGTCAGCCCTGCAGCCAGCAGGAGGGGGGAGGTGGGGCAGCGTCCCCAGAGGGCCTCAGAGGAAACCTGGGCTCCTCTTCACTTTTCATAATGCAAGGGTGACAGAGGAAGGATCCGACTTGTGGAGTTTCATAAATCACAACTATTTAAGTTCGGAGGCTTGGAGATTGATGAAGGTCTGAGCCATCAGGCTTCGTATGGATTGGGAGTCCGTCCCTGCACGCCCTCTTTCCCAGACCTGAGTGTCAGCAGTTTTCCGGGAAAGCAATCTTTTTATGTTTAGCATCATTGAGGCTGATTACCGTAAGGAGGCTCATGGGCGGAGCTGCTGCTGGTAGCCCGTCCTGGGGTGAGCACTGAAGCAGTCGGCCTGAGTGTGGTCTGCCTGGGAGTTCTGCACCCTCCTGCAGGCCCTGGGAGGAGTCAGTGCCCAGCCTCCTGCAGGGTCCAGCCGGAAGCCACTCGACCTCCTGACTTCTGGGGCTTCTGGGGCCTTTCGCAGGGCTTTGGGCAGATCTGCTATGACACGTGCCACTCCGGGGAAAGCAAGGCCTCCTTCTTACGAACTCTCCCTGACAACGAGATTCCCCCCAGTGGCTCCACTGGGGGATCACCCCTCACCTGAAACAAAGATTCTGAGGGTGTTTTCCTCTGAACCCATGGACGAATGGAAAGGTTGCTCTGGCTGAGCTCCTGGACTCGTTCTACACTCCGCAGGTGGCACTGTGTCCCTCACACTCGTGGGGAGCCTCTTCCTTCTCCTGGCTTGTGCCTGGCCAGTGGGGTTATGTGGTCCTGACAGGCACAGGCTTGAATCCCACACAGGCAGTGCTGCTGTCATTGCCCTGGGGAGAACCGGCCCTGGGGGCCTGAAGGTCCCAGAAGGCTCAGAGACTGGGGAGCACCACTGAACCCCACGTCCAGACCAGGGCCAGCCCAGCCCCAGTCAACCCGGCACACAATGACAGTGAGGCACACTGTTGACTGTTACTGAGGGGACGCAGCTCGGCTGACAGCGCTGACAGGCATCAGTCTTCAGTGCCCTGGGCTCGCCCTCCCACCCCCCGCCCTGGCATTCACCACCAGCTTTTTCCACAATAACACCCAGGGGTCCCCGAGTCCAAGGCCCTCAGGCCTGACCTCCCCAAAGCGCCCTGAGGAATGGGAAACTCCTCATACCCGCCCCACCCCTCCAGCCCTGTGACCTCAGTCCTTGCACCTCCCTCCTCCCTCCCTGGTTGCCCTCTGGGAAGCTCCTGGTCAGCCTGTCATTTACACTCCAAGCACTGGCCACACAGCCTGTGTCCTAGGCACGTTAGCACTGGAGTGAAGGTGGCCTGTCCCACCGAGTCCCACAGCAAGGACCCTGGCTCTTTTGTTCCTGCACACCCAGCTGGGCCTGGCTCGGGGCTGCCACTCCCTGGAGATCTGCTGAACACAGGCAGTGAGGGACAAGGGGACAGTCCTGGGGCTCCCCACTCTGGGTGGGTGCTGAGGAGGTGGGGACAGAGACTTTGGCCTCCCCCATAGGCCCCAGGAACTGATACAAGCCCGGTGCTTGCTGCGAGCCATGGAGGAGGCACACTGCTCCAAGGGCCTGAGGTCTGCCTCCATCTGGGGTCCTGATGATCCTGGGGTCTGTGGGGTACAACACCTTGACCCTCAAGATCCGAGCCTGGGCCGGGCCCACGGCGACCTACAGCAATGCTGGTAGGGTTTAACCCTCGGGGTTTATCCGCAGTGGGTGCCCCATGCCTCCCCCGGTACCCACTGACCCTCTGGGTTCCCGGCCTCTGTACCCTCCTGCTGAGGAGGAGTGAGGGGGTGCTAGGCCAGGCCTGTGCACAGGACAGAGCTCCTGTCCTCTCGTGATCCTGCCATGGTCGTCAGTAGTCCCAGTCCTCCTGGGCCTGTGCCGCTGCAGGTCCCATCCATATGGGCCCTGCTCTCAAAGGCCTTGGGGTGGTGGCAATGGGACTCCAAGACCAGTAGGGAGACAGAGCCCACGCCCCACATCAGCCCTCCTGGAACTGACTGATTCCCCCATTCTCCATGGCCAGCCAGTCTTGTCCAGACTCAGGAGCTAGAATGGAGCGCGGCTGGCTCTCCCAGGTAAAATCAGGACCACCACATTGCCAAGCCCCAACCAGATGCCAGCGCCATGCTGCCTGGAGTTCCAAACGCTGCGGTGTGGGGCTGCAGAGGAGCTATCATGAGGTGTCTCTCCGAAGTGCTATGCCTGTGCCCGCAGTAATTCTTCAGGTGAGAGGCAATAAAGAGAAGTGGATCTTTACAATGTGGGCTCTGCTGCCTGGGTGTGCAGGCAGACCTGTATTTGGGGCCCAGTGACAGAGAGCACATTAAGAGTTTAATTTGCAATATGGGCAAGGATCATTTTGGCTCCACTGTATGTGGAGCCAATTTTAATCCATCAGAAGCTTGTTTTAGGAGGTGACAGCTTGCTGGTTCCCTTAAACACTATTTAAGGGGGAAACCAAATTACCTAAAATTAGTGTGGGCAGTGATGGACAGTGGGCCCTTGTTGTCTCCACCTCTTGAGCAGGAAGTGGTCAGGATCCTGGCTGGGGCACAGCATGGAGAAGCTGCTTATGATGAGAGGCTTCTGGGCCAGGACCCTCCAGGTCTCATGCAGTGGGAGACACGTTCTGGGCCGGCCATTTGCTCACGGGGACTCTGGACACTTAAAGCTGTGGCAAACGTTCTCCACACCCCCATCCTCTGTCGGGGTTCAGGGCTGGAAGCCTGTGGGCAGTCTTGTGAGGCTTTCAGGGGCAGGGTGTGCACCAGGGCTGTGAGTTTCCTGGGAGCGCCCCCCAGCACAGCCAGGAAGACTCTGTATGAGGGGTGCGCCCTGGCTTCGTGTGTGGACCGGAGATGCCCAGCCCAGAGCCCTGCAGCCAGGGAGGGAGTGGGTGGTCGAGCTGGGACGCTGCCAGCCGGCTGAGTAAAACTGCTAATGAAATAAAACCAGTTAAAAATGGGCTCGCTGTCACAGCCAGAGTGCTCCGCTGGCCTCCGGCCCAGAGCTTCCCAGCGTGGGGTCAGGTGGGTCCCAGAGAAGCCTGGCCCCGCCCACAGGAGTGCAGTGGGGAGGAGCTGCTGCTGTCTGCTCTTCCTGGGCCTCCGTAAGGTCAGCACTGGGCTCCTCCTTCCTCCAACCCAACAGTGCCTGTGTCTTCCCTTGGAATCTCGGCTATGTCTTCTATTTGCATTACAGTCAACAGGGCTCAGCGTCCCCTCTAAGTAAAGGGTCCCTGGCAGTGTCCTCTTTGTCCTTATGGAAGATGGTGTGGCCTGCACCTCTTGGTGTTCCATGAGGCCACTTATTACAGGAGGGAGCTGAGGAGGAGCCTCCCAGACCAGGGCTGAGTGGCAAATTTACACTCCCTAGGAAGTCCCAGCTAATATTCCGCAGCCCACAGCTGAACAAGCGTCGTCCTCAGGAACTGGCAGCACAGGTGTGGCCGGTGTACAGCTCAGCATAGCCGGGTGCGGGTCGACCCTGGGCTGCTCCTGCCCCGGCACCCAAGCCTGCCGCAGGTGGGCTCCAGCCGGGTGGAGCAGGGGGGGCCGGCAGGTCCCGCAGCTCAGGCCATGGGTGGGGCACCTGTGGCTCTGGGACTGCTGGTGGTCACACGCCTGGCAAATGTCACTCTCCTAGGATGGCACACGAGTCCCTAGCTCCAGGCTCCCCTTAGCGTGACCAGGTTCCCACCAGGGAGGGGCTCTGAGCCCTGTGACTGGTTGAAGCAGTGTCACGTGGCCCCAGAGACGTGGCTGGAAGACCACTAATTCCACCCATCTCGGCTGCTGGCATAGGAGGCCCATGCCATGGGCAGCCCCAGGAGACCCCCAGCCTGTGGCCCCAGCTGAGGTTCCAGGAGAGCCCCAGATTTCCCCAGGCGAGGCCCCACAAGTAGGGAAACAGCAAGGGGTGGACTGTGAGGGCGTCCATGGCCTCAGCCTGAGCAGCAAGGGGCTTCTTATGTAGCAGAATAACTGCAGTGATGTGCTGGGTCCTGTGGCATCACAGGGCAGGACAAGCAGGCTCTGGTCACCTGGGGCCATCATCACAGGCCAGAGGCCTCTGGGGCAGTGGCTCAGATCCTGAGCACTTTCCAGTGACATCTGCTGGGTGAGCATCTCCTGCAACAGCTTGGCTGGGCCCTTGGCTGAGGCAAACGTCACCTCCAGTCTCCCATCACGCTGCCCTCCCCTGCTTGGTCTGCTCCCTTCACGCAGCTCCAGGTGACATGCTTCTCTGCCACAGGGCCTTTGCACCTGCAGGTCTGGCCTCAGGAAGCATTTGGGTACAGAATGTTCCTCAGTATGTGAAGTCAACTGATGCATTCTTAGGACTGCAGACCCCACCGTCTGTCTGTGGGTGAGGAGGTGACCTCTCACCCATTTGAGGGTCACGTAATCTGGGGCTGGGCCACTCACTCACACTGTTTATTCCTGTGTTGCAATCCTGAGTCCTTAACTTACTGGGATTTTTGAGAAATTGCCTTCTCCCCTCGCACCCTACTGGGACATGAGCCTAATGGAAACAGCCCTGCGCCCCCTTTGGGAAAGAAGTTGACGCTTGCGTGGAAGGACTGCTGGGAAACATGGTGGAGGTGCACGAGGCCTCCACTCAGCTGATGCCCTCCCAAGCCAGCCCCTCCCCAGCACCTGGGTGGCCTGTGGCTCCCGGCCCAGGTGCTGGGGTCCTTCATGCTTCAGGATGAGCAGAGGGCCCGGGACCTGGCACACACACCACAGGCTGGTCCCACATGGTGCTCCTGGATGCTGGGCAGAGGTGCCCACCTCTGAGTTCCCGGGCCTATCGGGCACCAGAGCACTCCGTGGCGGGGTCAGGAGTGCATCACAACATGGTGAGGTCATGAGTAGAGCCATCGGTGGGAGCTGGCATGGCTGAGGCCCCCGTGTCCCTGCTCTGCCCTCTGTGTGTCTCTCGATGCCCCGAGGACCCTGGCTGTGGACGCCATTCTGCTTTGAACTCTTTGGGGACACATACCCAAGTCCCCTTCTGGCTTTGCCTTCCTCCCCAAGCAAGGGACGCTGGCCTGGGACACAGTGTGGTCACGGAGTGGGTGTGACTCCTGGTTCCTCCTGCTCCTGCTGCAGAGCCTGCAGGGTCCCACGGGAGGGCAGTGTCTCAGGGAGAAGGCAGGGTGGGGCCAGGTCACATGTGGGCTGTCGGCCTAGGTCCAGCTCCCTTCTCAGGGCTCCTGAGGGCTGGGCAGGTGCTAGAGCTGGGCCAGAGGTGCAGTGGGGGTTCGTGCTCCCACGACAGCTCCCCTCAGCCCAGCAGTGCAGCCAGGTGTGGCCACTGAAGCGCTGGCTGGGCCAGGGCCTCTCCCCACCTGGCACGTCCTGAGGATGCTTTAACCAAAGGCCATTAAGCTGTCACTGTGCATATGCCTCACAGTGCTTCCAGCAGCGCCTGACGAGGGGGTAGTGAGGCGCCTCCACTTCCCGTCTTTTCCTCCTCACTGAGTCACCGTCCAGCCAGACTGCCCGCGCCGGCTATGAGCTCACCACTCTGCCATCAATCATCTACCTCTGGGGCGCAGTGGCCAGGAGACGCCGTCCATCCAAGGCAGCAAGGCCACACAGGATGCTGAGCGGAGCCAGCACAGGCCCTGTCCCTGCTGCCCTCAGTGCACTATAGCCACAGGTGCATCTTGTGCGACACTGGTGGGCAGCATGGACCTGAGGCCTCCAGCTCCAAGCCGCCCTCTGATTCAGGCCACAGTGGGTGAGTGGCTACTTCCACCTTTCTCTGTGCCTGGCACTGCCACCCACTGTTGACAAAGAAAGGGAAGTCATTGGATCACCAGGCTGGCCTGAAGGTCCTACTCCGCCTGACCTAGCTTCTGGTCCTGGTATCCTCCTGCCAGACAGAGGACAGCACTGGCCCCAACAAGCTACTGAGCCCTCACTGGCTCCCACGCTGAGGGCTCGGCCAGCTGCCTGGCACACAGCTAAGGGCCACACTTTCATGGGTCACAAGATCTGTGCTAGAAACTCTTGAAAGGACTGTGGAGATGATGTTTTCTCCCCAGCTCCAATTCTGCCACAGAAGTAGGAGCCACTAACTCCAGAGAGGGCCTTCGTAAGACACAAAACACTTCTGAGGACTCAACCAGCAGGCTGGGGAGTGGGAGAAAGAAATGGCTACTCCGGTGTTCTGGTGTTTCCAGTGGGACAGACTCAGCCCAGCAAAGCCTCTGAAAGCTGATCTGATAGTTGAATTGCCCCTCAAGGGCTGATGGAATCCAGGGCGACCTGTGTCCCCAAACAAAAACATGTGCACTCTCAGAGGGGCAGAACAGGGACCTGAGTCTGTGCAGCATCACCTTCACAATGTTCAGGGTACAAAGCCAAATTACTCAACAGATAAAGAACTGGGAAAGTGTGACCCTCTCAGGAGAAGACAACAGTGAGATATCAACCCCAGAATGACCCAGCTGCTTGCTGCAGCTGTTATGATGATGCTTTGTGCAATAACACACACATGTGCACACACATGCAGAGGAATGAATGTAACCTGGAATGAGTAAGAATGAAACAAATGAGTCTTTTAGGACTTAAGAGAAACACAAGCCAAGTGTGGTGGCACATGCCTGGCTCAGGCAGGATTGTGAGTTTGGGACAGCCTGGGCAATTTACTGACTTAGTGAGACCCTATCTCAAAATAAAAAATAATAAAGGGGCTGGGGCAAATTTAGTGCAAAGGCCCCTAGTACCAAAAAGGAAAAAGAATACAATGTCTGCAATAAAAATTTCAATGATGGATTCAGTAGCAGAACAAGATAAGGAGCAAAGGCTGTGAGCTTGAAGATGAGCAGATGACATAATCTCAAGAAGATAAAAATAATGAGCAGAGCCGCAGGGACCACAGGGACAGCCCAGAGCCCACATGCACATCTGCCTCCAGAAAGAGGACCACAAGTGGGGTAGCAGAGTTACCTGAAGGAGTGCTAGTGGAATCATCTCAGATGTGAGGGAAGACATCAGTGTAGACGTCAAGAAGCTCAGTGAACCCACAGAGATAAACTCAAAACTGCACCTAGAGACATCATAGCCAAATTGCTGAAAACCAAGGGAAATCTCTTAACGGCCGCTAGAGAAAAATTACACATTTCCTTCACAAGATGACTCAAATGATGGCAGATTTCATGGTGGAAACCATGGAGGCCGGGGGACAGTGGAACAACTTTTTAAAAGGAAAAGCACTCATCTCTGGAGGTGCCAGCCCATTCCTTCAAAGTTGTTGAGGATCTAGGCAGAGAATTGTGCACAGTTCCCTGTCCTTTCTTTCGGGCTGCAGTCTGTGGTGGTGTGCTCTCAATTTCTGTATTCCAAATCAGAACCAGTTAATTGATTTTCTCTATTGGTTTTCTGTTTTCTATTTAACTGATTTCTACTCTGAGCTCTATGATTTCCTACTTCCCGCTTGCACTGGCTTTAATTTATTCTTCCTTTACTGTTTTTTTTTTTTAAGTAAAGCTTATTTCTTAGTTAACAACCTAAATATTTGTGGCCTGTGGGCTGCTTGGTATCTGTTGTGGTCATTTAATCTGCTGTCATAGCCCAAAAGCTACCATAGAAAACACACAAATGGACAAGTATGTCTGTCTTCTCCTAAATCTGTGTTTACAGAAGCACAAAGGGACCAGATTCAGCCTGTGGGCTCTAGTTTGCTTAGTCCTGGCTTAGACGATCAATTTGTTATCTGTCATCTTCTCTCATTTGAGCAATTAATGTTATAAACATGTCTCCTAAATACTGATTTATCTGCATTTTACAAATTTTGATAACTTGTTTGGGTTTTCTTTTTTTTTTCTCCCTGTATCCGGGGACCGAACTCAGGACCTTGCGCTTGTAAGGCAGGGGCGATGCCACTGAGCTAAATCCCCAGCTGGCTTTTCAATGAATTAAAAACATTTTCTAGTTTCTCCCTGTATCAGCCATGAGTTTTGGATGCTTTGACATCTGGGTCCTTGATGGCGCGGAAGGGACAGCTCTTCCCAGGCCTAGTCAGTCCCCAGAGACAATAAACGACGCTCCCCGTGCATGCGTGGGGTGCATGCCCTGGGCCCAGAGCATCACACTCCCTTCTTCCAAGGGCACTCACAGTGCCACTGTCCACCAGGCTAGCTACCTGCACCAGGGCCAGCAGTCACTCAGCCCTGAGCTGCTCCTGCCTTGCCTGTGCCTCCCCAGACACCCATGGAAGGCTCTTCCCACATGGCCCCTCACTACCTGCCTCCTGGCCAAGTCAGCACTTCCTGTGTGGACCCCTTGCCCAGGTGTACTGTGCTCCTCCTCTTGAGCTACCTTTTCAATGGCAGCCTCTCCTGATCTGTCGACCTCACCACACCTGAAGAACAATAATACAACTTACATTTTAAAACACCTGTTACTTCTCCTCTGTCTCATAAGTTATTTAGAAGTGTGTTTAATTTCTCGGTGTTTCAGGATTTCCCAAGGCCTGTATGTTACTGACTTCCAGTTAAAACTCCATTAGCGTTAAGGGACTTTGTGTGACTTGGGTCCTTTGAGATGTTTTAAGACTTGTTCTGCAGTCCAGAATGTGGTCTGTCTTGCCAGTGTTCCTGGAGCACTTGAGAAGAATGTGCTCCTGCTGTCCCCAGCCAGGCCACTGCTGTCCCTCCAGCGCCATTGAGGACTGCCAATGCATCAAGCACCCACAAGAAGATGGAGAGTCACTTAGGTCCAACAAACTGAAACATGTAGGCACCAGGCGGCCACCGTAGATGAAAAACATGGCCAATATAAGGGAGGTGCCAGCCAGGCCACATCTGAGGGAGCTGGAGGCACTGAAGGCTGCTCTGTGCTGCATGGACATTGTTCCCCTCTCCTGTCCATACCCCAGGCCCCAGAAGGCAGGGGCACCTGAAATGGAGGGTCCACCAGGTGGCCAGGAGTCCACGGCCCGGCTCACATGGCATCCCCACTGCAGGCCTCTGGTGGAGAGGGACTGCCTGAAACCCCAAAGGCTTAGTTATCAAGGGGCTCCTCCTGGGACCCCAGGGCTGGGGGACCCTCCTGGGGGGCTTGGGGGGCTCCCTCTCAGGGCAGATTTCCCCAGAAAGGAGAGTCGGGAGTGTTGGTGAGCACACAGCTGCTGCTGGGGTGTTGGCAGCCTCCACACTCTGCATGCTAGGCAAGTGGTCTGCCACCTGCAAGTGCTATATCCACTGCCTCTTTTTATTTATTTTATTTTGAGATAAAGTCTCCCTAAGTTGCCCAGGGTGGGCTCGAACTCCTGATCCTCCTGCCTGAGCATCCCAAATGCTGGGATTACAGATGTGAACCACAACACCCTGATTCTCAACTTTTCAATACCGAAATTATTTCAAAATGAAAAGGCAAAAATATTTTTCAAAAAGATTAATAGTCTCAGTGTATTAAAAAAAACTCATAAGAATCAATGAGAAGCTGAGTGTCCAATAGGGAAATAAGCAAAAATGCAAAGCACGTAAGACAGAAAGGGCAATGTCACTTCTAATTAGAGACACCAGTACCACCAAGGGGCACTTCCGGACTGGACATTATCAACAGGAAAACAGGAAAACATGGCGGCCGAGAGGCTGCCCCCCCCACTGCCTGCTCTGTAAAGCCCACAGAGCTCTCTCACAGCAGCTGAGCGGGATGCAGCCAGTGTGAGCCGGGGCTTCCTCCTCCCGATGCGTCAGATGTCTTCCCCTGCAACGCCCGCCCAGCCTGCGCCCTGGAGACTGACCAGGGCCACCCCACACCCTCTGGCTCTGCTGGGACAGCCCAAGGAAGCCTGGGCAGCGGCCTGGGGACCCCCGAGCAGGGACCCTGTGGAGTCCCTCTGACCCAGCCCCTCTTGTGGACAAAGGCAGGGCCCAAACTGCCCCAAACGTTCCCCGTGGGTGGGAGCCACTGCCTGTCTTGGTGGCCAGCCTGGGCCCTGTCAGAGAGGGAGCTTAGGAGCCAGCTCCATGCTTCCTGGACTCCCCAGTTCCCCTGCACCCTCGGGGTGGGGTGTGCGGCTCCCTGGCAGCCAGTCCCCCCAGGGCCGAGGCAACTTTCTGCTTAGATACAGGGAACTTAGGACGACGGGGAACAAGGGACCTGAGGGTGACCCTGGAGGGGGTGCAGGCGGCTGCACAGACCAGAGACCCGACTTTCTTTCCAACAACTGCATAACTGAGCAGCTGCTCTTGGGAAAGACCAGTCCCGGCCAGATCAGGCTGCGGGAGGCTCCTGGAGCCCGGGAGCTGGTGACCAACAAGGGCACAGAGCCAGGGAGGGTGCACTGAGGGTGCGGCCTGTTCTCCCAGGGCCGAGCAGACCCCCTTCAGACACAGCAGACGGCCACCACGACCCTTGCTGCCCCCATCCCAGCAGTGGCCAGAGTCCCCTGTGACTCTGCAGGCTCTGAGCTGCCAGGCCTTAGGGGCTGCAGACCTCAGGGTGGCTTGTGGGAGGGAGGGCCTCTGCCAGGCCCAGCTGGCTCTGACCCGGGCTGGCCACACTGGAAGGGCCACTGTCACCACCACACTGAAGGAGGTTCAGGGTGGTCTGTTCTGTTCGGGGCTGGCGGACAACTGTTGACCTCAGGCTGGTGCACCTCAGTTTCTTCTCTAAAGAGCAGAACTGTGAGCCCTGCTCCATCTTCACAGGGAGGTGGCAGCAGCAGGGGCCCTGAGGCCCCAGGATCTCCCTATGAATGCTGTCAGTGGCCAGAGAGGGCAGGCGCCCCATCTCCGGGTCTCACCCGTCCGCGGACTCCAGTCCCCCACTCTGTTGCCATCTGCCTAGGGGCCTCCGTGGGAGGCCTGGGTCAGGGGGAGGGCTGTGTGGGCCTTGTTTCCTGATGGGGCAGCTGCCCTGGAGCTGGGGTCAGGTGGGAAGAGCAGCTCTCCAGGGCTGATGGGACGGGGCACTGCTCCTTCCCCTCCGTGGGCTGCAGCTGGGGTGGCCACAGCCCTCGTTCTGGGGCAGGGAAGCCTCAGGATGCACGGGCAGCCCCACCAGACTCCAGTCACAAGGGACGCAGTGTCCTGGTGTCTGGGACACAGGCCAAGGCTTCTCCTGGGGAGCCGCTGGGGACCCTGGCAAGTCCTTGAGGCTCCAGGCCTGTTTCCCCAGCCCATGTCCTGCCTGCCCTTGGCTTTCCCCCCCACCCCCTGCTCCCTTCTGGCCCGTCCTGTCCTGGGGCCACCAGGCAGGATGAGGCAGGGCAGGCGTGCTCCTGGATGGGCCCCATCCCTCCTTCGAGGCCTTAGTCTTCTCTGGCTCTCACACAGACGCTATGACTGGACCCCAAGCTGGCGCCTGCCCCACTGGCTGATGCAGCCCTGCCTCCTCCCCCTGCAGCCGGCTCTGTCCTCGCCCATGCGTGGGCTCCAGGGCCTGGGCTTAGTGCCTATGCCCTGGGTCCCTGCAGTGCTTGGCACAGTGACTGCAAAAGCAGGCTCCAGCCAGTCACCTCATGGGTCCCCAACCCCACGAGCAGCCAGGGGAGAAACTGGGACAAAAGCATGAACCCAGACAGCAGGCTCGGGATGCCGAATTTTGCTATTTTCTCAAAAAATGCTTCAAGGAAACTGGAAAAGGCAGTTTTAGGTTTGCATGGGACATGGGGGGCCTGTAAGTGATGGGTGTGCATTACATCTTTGAGTGTGCATACATGTGTTCACGTGCATGTGTGCATATGCACAAGTGCATTGGTGCACTGTGTAAACATACACACATGAACGTGTGTTTGTGTGCTACACATGCAATGCTTTACACCCAGTGTAGCTCTGACTCTCCTGCGCGCGCACACAGACACACACACACACACACACACACACACACACACACACGTGCACTGGCCCCACAGGACCAGGACCTGGAGGCTTTGGTTCTTGGTCCATGTGCTGCAGCCTTGGGTCAGCGTCTTTGCCCCAGGTCTGGCACAGCTGCACTTGTCACTTCCTGGCTTGCTCATCCAGAGTTCCCTCTCCTGTATCTTTGTTCCCTACAACTCTCGGGGGCCAGATCCTGCTTGAGAGGAGGACATGCACATCCCCCGGCCTGTGCCAGCCCTGTCCTGCCCAGGCCCCCAGAAGTGTAGGATGCCACCTCCCCTGGGGACCCCCATTCTCCCCACACTTAGGCTGGGTTGGAAAAGGACGGGAGCAGAGAAGTAGGTCACCAAGAGGCAAGGCTCAGCTCCAGGCTCGAGGCCCTTGGGACAGACAGCTTTCATGTCCTCAGCTGTCCAGTGTGTCCCTTTGTCCTACTGGGTGGACGTTCTTTGTGGGTACTGGGAAGCTCCCCCAGCAGCTGGCCTCTCTGATGGATGCGTATCTCAGGTGGGAGGACAGCAGTGGACATGCCAGGTGGGGTGCTCCAGGCAGACTCGGATCCTCATGGAGGTTGAGGCTGGGAGGCTGGAGCCACTGGCCCCCCGGGAGAGAGCCTAGCTTTGGGTCTGCCCCTGTGTCCCTGCCTCACCTGCCTCTGGCTGGGTACGCCTCAGCACAGACACACTCAGCTTCCTGTGTGACCACCAATGTTTTGAAAAAAGAAGCCTCTGCTGGATGCCCTGGGGGAGCCCCTCCCACCTGAGCATCTGGGTTCTGCAGGCAGAGCAAGCAGGGGGAGGCTGTGCCTCGACCCACCGCGGGGTCTCTGGAGACTCAGCTCTGAGGCTGCAGTTGGAAGAGCTTGGGGCCAGGGGGTCCTCTGCTCATGACAGGTAGATGAGCTTCAGGAACCACCAGCATGGCCCTGCACAGGAGGGGCAGGGTGACATCTCAGGTCCAGTGGGCTATCTCAGGCACTCGGCTTTGTGTGCAGTTGTTCCCCCATCCAAGCCCCTCTGCCTTCAGATGGCTCCCAGACCTTTGGTGGTGTCCCACTGTCCAGGCACAGCCAAGACTGGGACAGCTCGGAGCCCAGTGGTCTCAGGTGGCATCCAGGGAAGCCAGCTCCCTACAGCCAACGCACAAGAGACTGAGCGGAGAGTCCACCTGTGCCATGGTCCCCTTCCCAGTGCGGATGGGACATTGGCCGTGAGACATGAGCATCCCCCACACAGCAGAGCTGCTGCGTCTCAGCTCTGACAGATGCAGGCGTCCATGTGGCCCATGAACAGACTGAGTCCAGGCACTTCACTTGCGATGTGCCTGGTGCCTCCCTCCCTCCTTCCGCCTCAGTCTCCTCTGCTGTGTGATGAGATGGCAGGGAGGGAGCTGACCCCTAGGAACGAACCAGGATGTAGCAAGGGGCTCAGGGAGCAGAGGACAGGGCCACACACAGCAGTGCCCAGCAGGTGCCCTGCAAGCAGCATCTGGGACCAGGCCCAGCCACCTCTATCCTGAGGCTCCATGTGCCCAGCAGATGGGGCCACCACCCAGAGGTCCCGACATTGCAGGGCACCCTGTGCTGGCCACAAGCCTGGGTTCAGACCTCGGGTCTGCCTCAGGGCACCACTGAGCTGGCAAAGTTGGTAGCACTGTGGCTCCCACACGGCCCAGGGGCCCTGGGGAGGGCTTGGTGAGAGGCTCTGGCAAGGTTCACACTGTGTGGGCTCCCGCGTGGGGACCGGCTTGGCTGCTGCCTCATGGCCTCACAGAGGTGGGTGCTGAGTCGCAGGCAGACCTGGCCCCTGGCTTTGGTGCCCGGCAGCCCACTCTGGTAAGTGGTGTGCTAAAGACCCACACTGCAAAGGGAGCTGAGTTCCCATAAAAAGCCCCACAAGACGGATTTGATTTGGTCATCCTTACTGGGAAACTCAATTCAAACATCCTGAAAGACTTGCAGGAAATTGGTTATTCATGCTCAGAATGAAAAAGTACATCTTTTCCCCACATAAGTCACTCCCAAGAAATTGTTACCCCAGCGGCTGCAGCGTTCTGCCTCGGCAAGCAAGCAGCATAAAACTCTGCCCTGAAGTGATTTTACAAACCCATGCTGAGCCAGCCCAGGGACTGCCTGGGGTCAGTGCTTAGGGACCAAGAGCAACCCTAGGGTAGAACGGGCCACAAGCCAGGGAGAAGACACCACCCACAGCGGCTTGCGCCTCGGTCGCTCTCCTTGGTGCTGAAAGCAAGCCAGGCCGGGCTGGAAATCCTGCAGCACATAATATCCATCTCTCCCCAGATCCCCAAGGCTGGCGCAAGGGCCGCCTCAGACAGAACCAAGATGTCCCCCAAAGGACCTCTCTAGGTGTGCGTTGCTGGAGCTGATACACAAATACCCAGCATCCTCAGCCCGGGTGTGGGGTGGGGACAGCTCTATGTTCGGCCAATTCCTTAAAACAAACCTCCCCTCCTTCTGCATGATTGATGGGTGAATGATTGATGGGTGAGAGAGAGAGACAATCATGGATAGTGGGTAGATGGCTGGATATATAGATAGGTAGATGATAGATTATAGGTGAATGGATAATAGGAGATGATGATAGATAGAGCGAGCACGGATGGATGGGTAGATGAATGGATATATAGATAAGTAAACAGGGAAGTGAGAGGTCACAGGTGGATGGGTAGACAGGAGAACAATCAGGGATAAACGAGTAGATGAGTGGAGCTATAGAAAGGGAGGTAGATAAACGATAGATATGGATGGATGGGGTGGGTGGATGATGATGATAGACAGATCTGGGCAGATAGACAAACACACAGATGATACAAGAGGGAGGTACACACAGGCCCTGTTGGCTGTCTCTCTGGTGAACCCTGGCCGATACAGGGACTCAGTCCATCTGCGGCTTTCCAAAACTCAGTTTTCCTTGGGTTCCCCACAGGCAAGATGCATGACAGAAGTCCAAAGGGAGGGAAAGACCTGGGAACTTGCTGGAGGGCAGATGCTGCCCACTCATGATTCTGCAGAGCTAGAAAGAGACCAATTCCATCTCATCCTGCTGTCCTCAGGGACAGGGTTCCCAAAGCCCAAGAAGCACCACCTGGCTCGCAGTCATGGTTTGGAACAACAAAGAGCCACACAGGCCCTCCTCCAGGCTCACCAGACACCCACGAAGTTCCAAATGCCTCAGTGTTCCCACGTGACCCCATGGTCTCTCCCTGCAAGCTCCTCCTCCCTACTTCAAGGACATTGCACCCAGGGACACGAACACCTCCCTGGGCCTGGCAGCTGCAAGAGGTGCAGATGGGGAGGCAGGGAAGGTGGGGTGGATACCCCAGCTTGCTAGGACCACTCTACCCATCTGCTGATTCTCCATATGGCAGTGCTTGTGTCCATACGCAGGTTGTGGATGAATGTTGGGCAGTCTGGGTCTGTGGTCTGAATCACAGACACCTCACAGATGCCATCTTCTTGGATGCCAAGGACTGCAGATGCCAAGGAAAGTCCCACATGTCTCTGAGCCACTCTGCTGACATGCTCATGTGAGATCTGAGTGCCCTTGGGAAGTCCCCCCGGAGCCTCCCTGGGAGTTTCTGGCAAACCCTGGGGATGGGCTGCAGCCGATTTCAGAGCTGGGATCCGTGCCCCTTCCCTGCTGAACTGTGCCCCTCAGAATTCCTAACTCATAGCAGCCCTCACAGCTGGTTTAACATGGGGGAGCAGGGGCGCAGAATCAATTGCTTCCTACCCTGGCCTCAGAGCAGCTGTGTTACAACAGTGTTACCGTAGGCGCTTTGAAGGAGTCACCACTGCGACCACCCACACAGCCTCTGGGGCCAGCAACTCCAAGCTCCCAGCTCCTGCGGCATCTGCGGTGCAGCACACAAGAGTCACTCAGCATTTACTGTCCCACTGTCCCTGCCACGGGGACCCAGCTTCGGAGCCTTGCCAGCCCCAGGGCTCCCTCTGCAGGGTGCGTCAAGTCCCCACAGGACAGCGGCACGTGACCCAGTGGGGACGGGGCTGCCTCTGACCCTGCACAGAGCTCCTGAGGCCAGCTGAGATGAACCACACTGCCTGGTGACGGGCAGCACCATCTCAGCTCTGGCAGATGCCTGGCCAGGGTAGGCTTAGCAGAGGCAGCCCTCCCCTCCGTACTGATGGCATTTACCCCAGGGTGGAATTTCCTGGAAGTCTCTGCCAGGGGTGAGATAAAAATCAGCCTCCAGGGAGGAGTCACTCCTCTAAATGAACCCATGATGGTCCCAGGAGACCTAGGCCGTCATGGGACAAAGGTTGGCAGAGCGCCTGGGCATCAGGATCCAGGAGAGGTGGGAGTGCAGGGGTGAGAGGCCCAGCCGGCTAAGCTGCAGAGCTGGACCAAGAAGTTCAGAGGGTCCTCATTCTCCACCCCAGCACTAGGCCCTGTCACACAGCCCCAGAGGAGCCTCTCCAAGGCCAGGGACCCAAGGACACACAGGTGACATGCTGAGTGTGCCCCGGGTGTGCAGACGTCCTGGCAAGGGGTCCCCCGGAAGTCTCAGGCCATCATTACACAGGGGAGAGAGGTGGCACGGTGGATCCTGTTGGGGGCGAGTGCAGGATAGGGTCAGACCAGAGACGCTGCACTGCCTGCGGCTGTGTCCCCTGGCCCAGCAGTCACTGCCTGTACTTTAAGCCCACCTGGGCCCTTCCCCAGTTATGTGACCATGAAGTCACGTGACTTGCTTGGGCCTCAGCCCCCTGTTCTGTACAGTGGGGTTAATAACAAAGACCTACACACAGGGGTCGCCATGAAAGTGGCCTATCCCTTGCATCAGGGTCTTGGCATTGGGATTAGGATTTTGCTATTTACAGCATGACTCCAAACAGACACCTTTAGGCTTTTAAAACAAGGTGTGGTCCCCAGTAAGAGCCCGGGGATGCCCCAGTGGGTGGTCTCCGGCTGAATTGCCTGTGGCACCCTCTCAGACCTGCCCTTCTCTTCTGGTCCCCTTTGGGGACTCCTGGATGCCAACACATAAATGAGGGTCTGCAGAGCCCCTTCAGAGACAGTTGGCTGGAGGTTGCTCCCAGTTGCTCAAAAAATACAAATCCACCTAAGCTCTGCAGCAGAAGCCCCACCGAGCTCTTCGGACTCATCACTTTGCCTCCCGCTGGGAAGGTGGGGTGCGACGCCTCACCGCGCACAGGATCCCACCGGGCTGATGGTGCCCTTCAGACCAGAGGAACTCAGCTGGTGCCTGGTTGCTGGCAGCTCCAGCGCTGTGGGGTAGGGTGAAGCTACGGAGGCAATTTGCACAAGCTCTTTCTAAGGGAAAGGATGAGGTAAAACCCTCAGGGAGCAATAGTAAGCAACTGCTACTCCAAGTGCCTAATTCTGCCAATGCTGTGTGCCACCAGTTTCAAAGTGCCCTGCAAGGTGACACGGCTACTGTATCCATTCTGCAGAAGACAACAAGAAAATGGGACCCGCGGAGCTAAAGAAACCATGGTGCTTGAGGCCCCCACTCAGCCTGCTGCAGAGCCTCCTGGGCCCTGGCCATACCTCTGCAAAGGCCTGCAGCTGCTGCCTGGCCCAGCATGCTCTCAGGCTCCTTCAGATGTCCCTGGCATGGGCCCCAGGTGCCCCCTTGGTGCTCAGCGGGTGACTTCTGCAGGGCATGGTGCCTTCCTCAGTGGTTTGCACATCATCCCAGGTGGGGGGCCCCTTGGACAAGGCACGTGCCTGCCCTAAGCTGTCCCTGCCTCATCCGAGGACAGGACAACACTGCTCCTCAGGGAAGATCCGCATGAGCAGTGGTAGCCGCAGCCACACCAGGAATTATTAGCATGTCTTTATTAATTATTAATACATCAAAATGAGGAATGCAACACAGCATTAATAATTCATGAGCTGGAGTGCTGGTCTGTGGGGGGCACATTAGAAACTTGGCAGGACCACTTTTAGACTGAGGAGTCCCCAAATGGATGCGATCTCTGAGGTAGCACCCCATTCCAAGTTGTGTCCAGGAATCATTAGCAAGTAAATATTTTAATTAACTTGCTGTGGCTCATAAATTAATTTCCCTCATTTAGCTCCAGCTCATCAGATGGAGCTGGTCCATGTGGCTGGAGGCTCTGCTCCTGTGGACTTGGGGACAATTGGGTCAGAAGCTTCTGGAACCTGGTCTTGCTGGGTGTACACCCATGCGCGCGCGCACACACACACACACCCCCCACATCCCTGCCCCTCTGTCCCATCTGGGCTAGGAGAGAACTGGCCTTGGCTGGGAGCTGTCCACAACAGGGTTCTGAACAGGCATCCACTGCAGCTGCATCTTCACTATTCTGCTTTATACAAATGCCAGTGCCTCACCACCCAGCTGACATGAGCTGCCTCTCCCTGGCAGGTTTCCTACAGGTGCTGAAGGTAAATGACGTGCCTGAGTCTCATGGTGAGCCACTGCCCCATCTGGGATCAGAACATCAGCAGCCTGGGGCCCAGAGCCTTCCTGGGGCTGGTCCAATCTCTGCCAAACCAAGAGCCCCTGGGACAGGGCAGAGGGACCTGCTCTTCTGGAGGTGCAGGGGAGGCATGTATGAAGCCACTATTTTTAGCACTGTGCTGCTCCTATGACAGATGGATTGTTTAGAAACTGTACCAGGAGCTGACATGACCTCAGTGAGAGCAACCAGGAGGCTAGAGCTGCACATGGACAGGACCCCACTTGGGGATGGTTGAGGTGTTCCGTTGGGAATCTGGGGCTCCAGCGACCTGGGAGAAGCAGCAGGGAGCATTCAAAGTGTGGGGGACACAGATGCTGTCCCCAGCCCCCTGTGCTCTCATCTCCCAAGGCAGCAGCAGCAGCACGGTGCTGTGGCTGTGAGGTCAGGGCCTCTGTCGCAGCTAATGGAAGAGGAGGCCCAGCCCCTGCACGTGCTCATCTGGGCCCTCGGGCCAGGATTTGGCCCTATTCACAGACTGCGCTTCCCAGTAGGCGAGGCTGTCACTGCATGTGACAAATGCAAACTAAGAAGCACGAGCCTTGGGACTGTTTCCCCTTGCCTTGGTTCCAGGAATTGCAATAACCCCCAAGGGCCTACAGTTTTGCTGCTGTTGCTGCACTGTTTCCCCCCAAGCTGCATCAGCCTTGCTCTCCCGAGGACACCAGTGGCGGCCAGCAGGGCTGTGGGTCCATCCGAGTAGAGCATGCCTGTGTGTGCAAGGGCAAAGTGACAGTGGAGGGTGAGTGTGCATTTGTGTGAGTGCAAATCCATGCATGTGTGGATGAAAGTGTGCACGAGCATTATCTGTGTGAGTGTTTGTATGCACAGTCTGCATCCTTGTGTGATCTGGATTCATCTGTGCACAAGTGTACAACTGTGCACATCTGTGTGTGAGCGAGCACACCTGTGTGTGTGAGTGGGCATCTGTATGTGAGTGTAGACGGATGTGAGTGTGCATCTGTGCCACTGTGCACGGGGCAGGATGGCACGCTGGCCACAGGAGGAGCTGTCTGACCTCGAGTGACCAAGGGCAGTCCCAGAGCCCCGGCCTCCAGACAAAGCCAGCCAGCGCTGCAGGCTGCTGGGTGCTGTGACCAATGGCTGGTGTGGCTGGCACTCACTCTGCAGTGGGCACCCGGCTGCTCCCTGCCCACTCTGGCAACTTCCCAGTCCCACTGCCTTTGGTGCCCCTCCAGGAAGGGGGACAAGGGGATCTGGGCTGCCTGCTCCTCTGCTCCCCGCTGGCCAGGACCCCACCCCAAGTCCCTTGTGTCCAAACTGTGCTGTGCTTGCCTCCACCTCTCCCCTCTCCTGCCCCGTCAGAGACCAGTGTCCCCAATCTCTGCCTCTCCGTGCCCCAGACACCCTCAAACTCTCAATGCACCCTGCACAGTGCCTCAGCCTCCGCTGCTCTCCTCTCCTGAGGTCCCTGTGTGCTGGGGGATATAGGACACCTGCCCTAGGGACCACAGAGATCTACAAGTGATCAGGGTGGGGCCCTGTGACCCCCAGTGCAGGCCTGATGGCAGCACCCCACCCAGGACCACCAACAGAGCAGCAATCCAGAAGGAAGGCTGGACGTAACCCAGGCAAATCGGTGGAGACTGCAATGCGGCTCCTTTTGAAGGGGCTTTTGGTTATTGATTTGGTATTTTTGTGCAAGACAAGTTACTCACTAAAAAGAAAGGATTAGCAGATTTATGCACTTCACCAACAGTGTTTTGCAGTGACATCAGCCTTACATTTAAAAGATGCAAATGATTTAATTAGTTATGTCTGCTGGTTGGTGCTGGAAGACAGGATTTCTTCAGCAAAAGACTTGCATGTAGGCTTCAACCTTCCTGCTCCTGACCCCACAACCGCCTACCAGCAGGGGGAGCTGAGGACCAAGTTCCAGCTTTGCATAGGTGGAGAACATCATTTGGCAGTAAAGCAATATTTTCATAAAATCACATTTGTCGTTTTGCGTTTCCCTCAGATTTTCGGATTGGAGCACAGGTTCCCAGCTGTCTCCCAATGAGGTCTCATATCCAAGCGGGAGAAAATACACCACTGAGATACAATGCCTGCAGGGGCCTCTCTGAGCTCCTGCCCACCCTCCTGCCTCTGGCTTCTCCATCAGAGGAGGCCCTGCAGAGGCCTTGAGGAACACAGCTTCCCAGCTACAGTCCCTCAAGCCGAAGTTTTCCCTCAAGTGGAAGACAGCCTCCCCCTTGGGGCAGCTTGAACAAGGTCACCTCGCCTCATCTGGATTACATTTGCAAAACATTTGCTTCTTGTTGCTAGCACTAGCATTCTAATAATCCTATCTTTACTCATTTTTAGAGTTCAAATAAGGTCAAAGCACAGTAAAGCAATTCAGCCTCCACCCACCACCGCAGCAAGGTGGCGGAGCTATGGAAGCTGACCCACCGGCGGCTGGGTGCCACACTCTGGTCCCTGGCCAGCCCACACAGCTCACATTCAGTACACTGAGAGGGCTCCAGGTGCTGGCAGCTTTTATTCTGCCTGCCTACTGTCCTTTCTTTTAGTAACAGTCCCCTGATTTGCGGGGAGAGCTTGGGTAGTTCTGGGGGCCCCTACCGCCTCTGAGTGCTCAGGCAATCCAGATGTGACCAGTGGGAAGTGTCCACCATGGGATTGCTGCTGGATCTCCTGAAATTACCTAGTCCCCAGCCTTCTGTGAACGTGAGGCTGGAGGCGCCAGGAGCCACCCTGACAGCTGTGTGAGAGCACCTGCCCCAGAATGGAGCCGGCCTGGGAGAAAGTGGAGCCATGGAAGAGAAAAAGCAGCGTGAGTCCCTGGATCCTGTCCTGCTTTGGACTCCTTTGACCACATGAGCAAGGAAGCTCTGAGGTGAGTGTGTACCCCCTGCCAGTCTGCATGCAGGAGTGGAGGGGACGTCCCAGAGCAGTCTCACAGCTGGCCCTGGCCCACATCTCACAGGTGGAAGCCAATCTGCCTCTGCTGAGATCCAGCCACCAGGTGACCACGGTGCCCATCAGCGGGTGACAGGACGTTCATATAGGGCAGCACTGCTCGGCCGTGGGAAGCAACCAAGGAGTCCGGGGAGCTGTACTCTGAGGAAGAGGCTAAAGATGGGTGTGTGACAGCAGCACGTCAGCACTTGCTGCCCCGGGGTGGTGCTGGCTGCAGACCCACAGTGGGGATGCTTTGGAGCTGATGGAGGGTCCAACATCTTGGTGGCAATGCTGGATACATAGCTGCATACATTTGTTGAAACTCAACAAACTTCACACTTAAAATCTGTGCATTTTATTGTATGTAAATTATGCAACAACAAAAGAAAAAAGAAAAGAGACTCAAGAGCCAATGTTCTGAGACACTCCAGTGATGCGGACTCCAAAAGTGACCACCGCAACTGATTGACACCTACCACACACTTCCACTCTACTAATTCAGAGTGATGCCTTCTTTTTAAATTTGAAAGCAGTCATTGTTTATTAACTGAGATTCCATAAATAAGCATGGTGGAATCTTAGTTCCTTTTTCTAATAAAGACTGGGTCCTCCCTGAGGTCAGCATCTCACCTACAAAGTGGATCATCTTTTTCTTCAACCCTCACTGAAGAGAATGTGAAGAGCTGCAGGAAGCTATTCGCTTCTTTGAAGTGTTGCCCAGTACAGCTCACGAGTCGGACCCTCCATGCAGACAATGCACCTTTACTGAGATGGGGCCATCAAAGTGCACCCAATAGAGCCACATGTGTCTCCTTGACTGTGCTGGCCTGTGCCAGATCAGTTCACTGACTTCAGGTTCGGACCCTCCCATGCAACATAGTCTCACAGTCCTCAGTACGTTAACTGCAGCCTTGCTGAGATTAACTCAGAAATCTGACAAAGGCAAGGGCACTGCTCCCTTTCGGGCATGGGTCTGCCTCTGACGACAAAGGCAGGCTGGGTCTGCAGGTGCATAGGACCACCTCTGCCCCTGCTCCTCTGGCGATAGTGTCACCCTCCTTCCGAGCTCCCACGCTCCCTCCTCAGAGCCCCTATCGATCTTCAACCCTGTAGAATCCCTTCCCTTCTCCTGACAGGTTTCAGGTGCACCGGGACCTGGCTTCTCTTCTCTTCAATGCCCTCCTTGGTTCCAAGCAAGAAAGAGCCCAGCCCCATAGTGATTTTCAAGAAAACACACTGTACTCCCCTGGAGGGTTCAGGGTAACTATTCGTTTTCCTGAAAAGTGACTAAGGCAGAAGACCCAAGCCTTTCCCCACCTGCTCTGAGGACAGAGCCGTAGCTGAGTGTGGATTCTCCATAAAAACCTCCCAGGTGACAAGTGAACTTGCGGCCTAGAACATCACCACTTCACAGCCCCCGTGGCTCTTGGCACTGAGTGACACGGACATGGGCAGAGCACAGTGGCGCCTTGGCCTGGCCTGGGCAGAGACAGAGCCGGGGGCAGAGCAGGAACGTGGTCTCTGGTCCGGCCAGGAACATGCAGGGGGCTCAGAGGACAGAGGCTGAAGGCAGACAGCCGGGTCCTTCAGCAGAGACATAGTAGGGAAAGAAAGAGGGGCGTGAAGGACAGCAGACCAGAGGAGACTTAACAAACTTGTTCATCAAGTTTTAAAAAGGGGTGCAAAGCTAAACAGCAGGTGGTATTAGGGAAGAGACTCAAGGCCTGGGCTCCTCTGTAGGAGGGGAGTGGTTTGCTTTCTGATGGGAGTGGGCATGGGGCCAGCGCATGAAAGGAGAAGTCCCGGGTGACTTCTGAGGGCCTCAGGAAGCCGAGTGTGTTTCGTGGAGGTATTCTCTATCTGCATTTTGTTTTAAAACAAATTGTTTTTACAAAATCGTCCACAGCTGGTGACAGGTGGTGTTCAGTAGGGAGGGCCCTCAGGCAGAGCCCCAGGTCACACCAGGTGACCTTGTGTGAGGCTGCGCTGTGCCTCAGTCTCCCCATCTGTGAAGTGGAGAGGTCAACAGCAGCTCCTGCCTCCTTGGTTGCTCCAAGGAGGGGACAAAACTTCACATGGACTTAGAGCCAGCCTAGCCTGGAGTCAGGGCTGGTTTGCTGAGTGTGGGTGAACAATGATGAGTGATAGAGTGAATGAGTGGGCTGCTTCTGATCCGTCCCTACACCCCAGGCCTTGGCTTAGGGTGCCGCGGGGCAGATGCTCAGCAGTAGTCCACTGAGTGAGCATCCTTCAGGCCCCTGTGCAGCCAGTGACTCTGGGGGCCCCCAGGCTGGTCTGCACGCCCGCATCTGCAAATCAGTCACCCACTTGTCATTACAGGACAAAGGAGGTGCTCCCCACTCAGCCCCGCGAAGACTCTTCCTCACCCTGAGGGGGGGGCCCACCTTCCAGGGTCCTGCCTTCCCAAGGCCTTGCTCTTCCACAGGCGGCCCCACCCACTCCTCCCGGGTCAGCTCCCACGCTGCCTCTTTGCTCAGCCGCTCCTCCCAACCAGGACCCCCCCAGGTCACAGTTCTGAGCAGGATCCTAGGCCAACACCCCCACCCTCCCACAAAATGTAGCCCTAGATGTGGCCTGTTGTAATTCAGAGCTCAAATCCAGCTGTTCCTGGTCTTCGTAGGCCAAGGAGGGTGATGAGCTGCTGCTCCGTACCACGTGGCAGGCTCAGTGGCCACAGGAGCTGCGATGAAGTCCCATGAGGGCTGGGCAGAGGGGTGGGCAAGTGGCCATGCACCAAGAAGGGAACGTGGGCCAAGGGCAGGGCTGGGTCTTCAGGAAGCACAGGGCCCGCCCAGGAAGGCCGTTGGACACCTTCCTGGTCTCCCCCGCAGTGCACTGGGCATCTTCCATCCTTTCCCTCACCCCATTTCTGCTCCCCAGCCCCCTTTACCTGCTGGCCCCAGCTCCACTCAGCCACTTTCCTCCCTGCTGGCAAAGCAACCAGACCCCCCTGCTGTCCTGTAACCCCACTGAGGGATGGCAGGACTGCAGCATGGTGTCCGAGCACTGGGGGAGTGGAAGGGACATGTGTGCAGATGAACATGTGTGTTCATGCATGTGTGTACCTGTGTATATGTGAGTGCGCCTCCATGCACTTATGGAAGCATGCATTGTACATGTGCACATATGGCCCTGTGTGTACGTATATGTGGGCATGTCAGTGTACATTAGTGCATAGGTGTGATTTGTCAATGCGTGTGCTTTGCCAATGTGCAGGTGTGTGAGGAGGTGAGTGTGCAGGCCTTGTGTGTGCACTTTTGTGCACATGTAAACATATGCATGTGTGCACATCTACAGTACGCATGTGTGAATGGATGTTGGAAGGTGCACACGTTCCTGTGAGACTGTCCACATGCATGCACATGGGAGCCTGTGTGCACTGTGCCTGTGTGAGAACATGCAGGTGTGTGCTGATGTGTGTATCACATGCATGTCAGGCATGTGCCTCCTGGATGTAGGCACTGGAGCCAGGACAGCCAGACAAGCGATGCTGACCCAGAGAAGTGCTCCTGGATGTGGCCACTCAGTGTGATTATTGCTGTCACTGAAGCCCTGGCACTGGAGGAGTCTCCCCAGAACACACTGGGCAGGACAGCAGGGTAATCAACAGGATTCAAGCTGAGAGAGCAGTGCCCCTGGAGCCCTCGGGGTCTCTGGTCTCCCCACGTCCCTGGCACCCTCTGAAGTGAGCGACAGGACAGGCATCCCGGAAGGAGGGAGCTTTCCGTCAATGACTGCACTTCACACTAAGTATCATGGCCGGCCTGGAGAGCACTGGGGTTGGCAGGGAGAGCAGGATTTCTGTCAAACCAGAATTCGCCTTTTCTTTTCTTAAATATGAGTAACAGACATCTCAGGGGAACTTACAGAAAATAAATGTGCCAAGCAAGAGCAGGGACCAGAGTCCCATCTCAAAGCCTGGCCTGCCCAGCACAGTGTGCAGCTGGGACCCATGAACGCAGGAGGGAGGCTCAGGGGACCAGAGGTGGGGGCCCTTCCCCTACTGGCACAAGGGCCAAGGTGGGACACCCGGACCCAAGGTGTCAGGCAGAGGCCTGGGGAGAGCATGCGCCTGTCCCTTCTCAAGTGGAAGCAGTTGAAGCTCTCGACCTCACATGGGCCCTTTTCCCGTGTCCTTCTGGACTGTCCCACTTTCTGGCTTCCTGCACAGGTCTGCCTTGAGGACAGTCCCTGACCAAGCCCGAGGGGCACGGGGCTGTGAGGAGACACCCCAAAGAGTGACCCCATGGCCCAGCATACAGTGGTCTGCCTGCAAGTGCTACAGACTGGCGGGGCCTGAGAGGGGACAGGGTGCTGCATGGAGACAGTGAGGAGGCCCAGGACCCCAGTGGAGTCCTAGGACCCAGCAGGTATGGCGCGCACTGTTTAAGGATGCTCTTGAGAGCTTGTCTGGAGGTTCTAGCCTGGGAGCGCAGCTACAGTACACCCTTGACCAAGGAAACGGGCCTCCTCTGTTGGGGGTGGTTGTCCTCTTCCAGCAAGTGCGCAGCTTCAGGAGGGACCCACGTGGAGCGGTGAGGGAGGAAGGGGACACCCGCCTGGCCGCCCAGATCAGCCAAAGCAACCCTGGCGATCAATGGGGTGACAGATGTTGCAGCCAGATCGCCCTCACATCCAGAATGCTCCTAAAAGCAGCCAGACATCCACACTTGCTATGTGGGTGCCACGCAAACCCGAGCCATGTGAGGTCAGCGGAGCCACTGGGGACCCTGGCAGGGCTCTTGCACATGTACTGTGGGCATGGGAGAGCAAAGGCCTCCCCTGGGACAGGGTGCAGAAACCTAGCTATGTAACTGCAGCTCCTGCTATTCAGGAACTGTCCAGGTACCTCCGAGCCCTGGCCCCAGCCCTGAGGGGGACCGGGTCAGCGTCCTTTGCTTGTAAGACTCACTGATACACTTGGTAAAAGTCAGGTTCCCGGGCCCCTGCCCTGCAGGATCCGACTCAGGAGGGAGTCAGAGCCTGGAATCTGTGTTCCTAATGAACTTTTGGGGAGTTCTTAAGCTGACAAGGCCTGTGGCATGGTGAGGAATGGGGTCAAGTCCCTGTCCCAGGGAGTTGCCTCTACATCTGCTGTTGACCAGATGCCTGCGACACTGGCCACTCAGTCTCTCGGCATCCACTGCTTAGCGGGTCACATTCTCACCCTTCCCAGTGAGAAGACACAGCAGAGCCCAGAGCCCCGGAAACACAAAGCCCTTCCCCAGCACAGATTCCCTTTCCTCTGGAGCCCCTAAGGCAAGATCCCCTGGGGTCTCCCCCCGCCACCTAGTGCCACTGAGCACTCAACAAAGCACTGAAGACAGCAGCCCTGCAGTGTCCTGCACTCCACTTGCTGAGTGTGGCCCAGCGCCTCCTTCCTGGAGGATGAGGCAGGCGAGCATGGGGACAGATGCTGCATTCCTGTCTGCTCCGAGCTCAGCCGGGGCTGGCTGGGGTGTCCAGCCGGATGGAGCCTACCTCTGAGTGGGCCCATGTGTGCACACTGTCCCTGGGGCCCCCGTGGTAAGAGCACTTTTGTGCCAGACAGTTGGGGAGCAAGGGGAAGTGAGGTCCCCTGAGATCACCCACAGTCTTGTCCCTCACCTGGCTTTCTAGACCCCAGGTGCGATCTCTTCCCAGCTAGATGACCACTTCTACGTGTACCAGCCCTACATACATGGCCTGCTGGGGGGACACTGTGCCCTAAGCCACACAGGCTGCAGGGGCAGGTGATGGGACAGCGCACCCTAAGCCTCCAGCTTCTAGCTCACGGGACCCAGATCCCAGGCAAGACCAGAAGACGGAGCTCCCCACTGGCTCCTGGGCTCTGCTCCGCCGCCCACTGGCTCCTGCCTCAGTTGCCTCATCTGGCAGGCAGGCAAGGCATCCTACTAATCTGAGCACCAGGAAAGCTGGGAATGCACTCAGGGCAGCTGAGCAGCTTCCTGGGAGCCTCCGCCTGCCCCATCACCAAATGTGTGCCCAGCAGCTCATCAGAGCACGGGTATCAGCTGACCTCGGCATTCGTCCACCTGATCTGGCCCAGGGTGGCAACTGCAACCCTAGAGCTAAACACCTGCCATCTGTTTTTACACTGCCTGGGAGTTACGAGTGGCTTTTACCTTTTTAATGGCTGGGGTGGGGGGGTTAACAGAAGAATATTTCATGACTCATGAATGATATGGAATTCAATTGCCAATGTCCATAAATAAAGTTTTACCCACGTGTTACACGCTGTCTATGGCTGCATGGTGTGCCTGAGACTGAGACTCCAGGCCTTAAATACCACCTGACCCTTTAACCTGGGCCGGCTAGGCAACGGCCCTGGAGGCCAAGGATCTGCAGCTCCCACACAGTAGTTCTGTAGCTGATGTCCATGTCTTGTGTGGTCCTTTAACTCACAGGGAGACCCCTTACCAGGACCAGGACCCCCCCCACTCTCAGCTGGCTGGGGGCGGAGCCCGGGCTGGGCCCTGGGACCAACCCCACTGACCCTCCTCCTGCCCCGAGGCCCTTGCCATGCCAGGCAGGGCCCTCTGTGGTAGTGGGTGGTCAGCAGCAGTGTCATGACCACTGGCAGATGTAGGCACAGGACAGTTGGACTCGCAAGGGGCCTAATGGTGAGGAAGAGCCAGGCTGCACCAAGTGCAAGTGCCATGTCTATGACCCTTGTGATGTCCTGACTTGAACCACAGGCCAAATTTGAGGGCCCATACCCATTTTAGGGCTTCCGAACAGTGCTGATTCCCATAGGGATGGTTCCAGCCGCCACCACCCCATTCCAGGGGTGTGTTTCACTGACCCCTCTGGCCACTATTTGAGCTATGTGTGAGCTGTATCTAGTTGCCCTGGTTAGAGCCAGGGGTTCCTATCTGATGGTGGTGTAGGCCCAGGTCCTCAGGGTGGGTGTGGCTGTCAGTTCTCACCAAGGTGAAGCATTCGACTTGGCACGGAGAGCTGTCGGGTAGGAGTGGAGGTGAACGAGGGCCAGGCTGACCCTGGCTCCCACCCAGTCTGCAGTCGGGGTAGGAATTTCTCGAGTCTCCCTTCTGGCACAGGACTGGGCCTGACTGCTGGTCAGGCAGAGCAGCATTCTGCCTGGTACTGGTGGGTCTGGGACTAGGCCAGCCCAAAGGTTGTTGACCGCCCTGGGAGCCATGAAAAGGCCCCCAAGAGGCTCCCAGGCCCCTGGCCGAGGGCCTGCCTGTCCTTTCTTCCACTCAAGGAGATGCAGTTGGAGGGAGGGCCCACGGCTGTCAGAGGCCTTCCCCACACCAGCCCTGGGGTGGACCCTGTGGCCTCCATCCCCTGGCTCTCCCGTCTTTGGGGACAGTTGTGCGTGAAGAAGGCAACAAGACCATGTGGCAGTTAGGATGGAGCTGAGCCTGGGAGGGGGCGCCGCTGAGGCCAGGGGTGGGGCTGAGTGCTGACCCTGCTGGGGCCTGTTCTGGGGACCTGCTCTGCGTGTGGCCAAGTCCCAGGCCCCTTCCCAGGCGCGCCTGCCTCTGGGCCAACCACTGTGGGCCCCGAGCACTTTGTCTCTGTCACTCTGGGCAGAAGTTGGGGTTCACCCACTGCCCAAAATAGGCATTTTACCCGGAAGCTGTCTGGTAGGAACCCTGAGTACTCAACACCCCACGTCCTGATGCCAGGCCCTGCCAGGAGGGGTCCCCACGGGGGTCCTTCTCCGTGGCTCTGAGTGTCCCTCCGTGCCACAGCCACCTGGCGTGAAGCCTGTCCCCTCCACCTTGGCTAACAGCAGATGTGCCCGCTGGTGGCTTTGCCTGCATCCCAGCAGCCTCACAAGGGTCTCCGCACCATGGGCCACAGCCAGGGGACCTGTTGAGTGGCGCTTCGTGGGGCACTAGCCCCCACTTCTAGAGAGAGGCCATGGGCCAGGCCTCCCCAGGGTGACCCCACCACATGCCTGGTGTGCCCTGGGCATCAGCATGGCACAGGGGTCCTCCTCACAGAGGCTCAGGGTGCACCTCACTCAGGGCATTTTGGAGGAGAAAGCGGAGGCTCCTTGGCCCAACCCCACCTTCCCAGGTTCCAGGTCTCAATTTTTAAGCAAAACTCTGGTGTGGAAAGTGAGTGTTTATTCTCAAGATAGCCCAGCAAGGACACCTGGGTGGAGTCAGAATCGGGTGCTGCCACCCTCGTGGTGGGGAAGAGTCCGGTTCCTCAGCCACCTGCTCGCTGGGATCCAAACTGCGGCCACTCAGGGCCCCAGCAGTGCTCAGGACTTTGCTTACTTGCAGCTGACCTGCTGGGCCCTCCCGGCGGCCTCTGCTGGTCCTCGGCGTGGCTGCATGTCCTCAGCTGGGCAGGGCGGCGTGATCAATGCGCAGCTACAGCTGGTTGAAGGGGACCAAATCCATTGAACAGTTGATTTGGTTCCATTTTACCAGCTTCAGCAAAGCATTTGGCTCCCGGATCCACAGGGAACGGCGGCGTCCACGGAGAAGGCAGCTGCACCAGGAGGGCATCTGGCTGGGGAGGGGGCAGCACAGCCAGGTGCAGCCCCTGCCTCACCCTTCCCTAAGGCCCTCCCAGGCTGAGGGGCTCACAGATCTGCATGGACTCGGCGTGAGGGGCCACACACCCACACTCAGACACGCACACACACACCCTATGGGACACACACGGTCCCACGGCCCCTCTTCCCCACAACAACCCTCTCGTGGGGCCTCAAGGTGTTGGGAGGGTCGAGGATGGCAGGCAGCCTTGTGTCCTGGGAAGGGGACCTCTGCCTTTTGCATCTGACTCAATACAGTGACACCCTGGCTTGGCCAAGACCCCCTGCCCAGCCACTAGCATGAGATCCAGGAGCAGCTGAGAAACACAGGCTCCTGCCCCATGGTACACATCGGGGCTTAGGACCCCATAGGCTTCAGGCCCATCCAGCTGCCCGCCCACCCCAACCAGAATATGCTTTCAACCAAGCTGAGTCAGGACAGGCTCTCATGGTCAGCCGTGGGACCAAGACAGCAGGGCCCTCTGTGCAGGGACACTGACACCATGCATGGCTCTGGTGGGCAGCAGGCGGCTGCATCGCTCTGGGGAGCCCACTCTGCATGGCCTGGGAGGAGAGAAGAGCAGAGGAGAGGAGAGGAGAAGTGAGGTAGGACCGCGGGAAGCCCACGCCTGACCCTCTCTGGGGTGTGCACCCACGCCCCAGCCCTGCAGCCCTGCAGCCCTGCAGCCCTGCCAGCCTCTTGGTCCACAGCTGTCCTCAGTGACTTAGAAGCAGCAAGTTCCTTTTTAAAATGCTGGTTTTCCTGTGCTTTGAAATGTCCCCAAAACTCTTGTGCTCAAAGATTGGTTGCAGGCTGCTGGGCTTTGGGGGAGTGATTGGAGCATGGGGACCTAACTTCATCAAGTGGCTTAATCTGCTGATGGGATCATACTTTGCAGGCATTTGGGGGAGCTGGATGGAGACAGGGGTGGGGCCGACTGGAAGGGAATGGTCATGGAGGCATGACCTTGGGGACTGCATCAGGCCCTGGCCTTTCCTCTTGGCTCTGCTCCGCCACCCTTTCTGCTTCCTGGCTGCCATGAGGTGAGCAGCTTTCCTCTGTCATGACACGCTGCCTCACCTCAGCCCAGAAACAACCAACCATGGACTAAACCTCTGAAACCCTGAGCCAAAATAAACCTCTCCTCCTCCAAATTGACTTTCTTGGGTACTGGGACACAGCAATGGAAACCTACTAATGCTCATTCATCAGGAGCAATGGCAGGAGGCAGAGTGGCTCTGGCAGCACAGGGCACACCATGTCCTGTGGGTGTAGATGCCCCTCTGGGAGCACAGAGCATCCTGAGCAGCACAGGTGGCCACGCGGGCCGCTCCCCCAGTGCTGCCCAGAGCTGCCTGCCTGCCCTCTGGCTTCTCTCTGCCCTCCTGAGGCTGTGGACACAGGCTGCACTGCACTGTGCCATCCAGGATCCTCCATGGGCAGGATGAGCCCCTCACCAAGCCTGTGCCAACTCCAGGGTCCTCAGCACCTCCCCTGCTGCAGCACCCCTACCCCCACAGCGAAAGCTCTGCCATGCTGCCCAGGGTCTCCCTGAAGTCTCCCCAGGCTGCAGGGCCAGCTCCAGGCTCCTCAGCCTTGCTGAGGGGGCTGCCCGGCCACCATCCTCAGCCCCACACATTCCTCTCCTCTCCCCACTCTGGGTACAGGACAGAAAGCAGGCTTCCTGGCCAGCCCTACCTGGCCCTTAATTAAGACAGCTTCAGACCTCACACCAGCCGAATTTACCCATTTATCACTACTGTCATTATTCCCAGTGTAGCAGATCTGACTAGCGATGGGCTCAGCCCCTGTTGAATCTGGCCCGGGGCCCTTGGCTGCCCTGGGGGAGCCAAGGAAGAGCACCTGGGTATTGTCGCCTCGGGAAGGTCAGGCCCAAATCCCACCCTGGGACCCTTTCACTCACCCTACTGCAGCGCATGGCCCCTCCCTCGCTGGCACTGGTACTCCCCATTGGCCCCTGTGAAGACCGACTGGAGGAATTCCCCCAGATGAGCAGATCTTTGCTGCTGCACTCAACCTCTCCACTCCTGCCTGGGGCTGTCCTACCACACTCCTGGGGGGCCTCCTGCTTCAGAGGACACCCCCATTCCCACTCGCCTGGCCCGATCCCCACTCGACACCAAGTGTGAAGCAAAGCAAGGTGACAGGGACCAGACACCAAGGGGATGTGGGTCCTGAATCATCCCTCTGTCCTGGTAGGGGAGCAGATCCAGCCTTTGCCAATAAATACGGTTGGCAGAAGTTGGTCGCTTCACTCACAAGACACCAAGGCAACTGGGCTGCTGCACAGCCCACATGGTGTGGCCACATGTGCCCTGGGCGATGAGTCAGACACACCACGTTGCTGTCACTGCTGCGGTTAACAGCAAGCAGCACGGAGCCCCTGGGGGCCAGGACGGCCCTAAGCACCATAGCGCTGTCTCCTGCTGTTCACCCCAAGCTCTGGGTGGCCGGTCCAAGTTGGCCGGTTAGGAGGACACTGAGGCTGGGGTGGCATCCTGCCCAGGCCCAGGCACCCATCCCTCACGCCAGGCTCTGCTCCCCTCACCCCAGTTCAGGGGCCGTCCCTGGTCATTCTGCCAAACAAGTTGTCAGCCCACTGGTTGGAGGTTGGAAGGAATCCGCGGCAGCTCATGTTCCTGGGAGATCAGGAGCTGTGTCCACGGCTTGGCCACAGCAGCACAGATCCCTGCAGCCCCTGGGGACTTTCCGGACCTCGCTGACCAGCTGCCGTGCTCGGGCTTCTCCTGCGTGGGCAGAGATCTCTGCACCCTTGGGTCTCACCCACCATCAGGACTGCCCGGGGACCCCCATGATGCACCTCCAAAACTTCCTCCTAAGCAGCTTTTTCCTTTCTCTCTGGAAAAGGCCAAGATGCAATATCCCATCAGCCACCTGAACACAGGCCAGGTGCTTCAAAGAGCACAGCCTTCCCGAAGACCTCTGTGTTCATTCCCAGGTCCGGGAACCCGCAGCAGCCCTCGGCCGTGCTGTCCTCTCCCCAGCACATGCTGTCCTCCTGCTCAGCCCCTCACTACATGGGCCACCCCTGCATGGGCCCTCTGAGCCACAGGACTGCGGAGACCTCCGTGCTGCAGGGACCCCACTGAGCCCAGTGCTCGCTAGAAATAAGCTGGTGAAGCAAGGGCACAGACAGCTCCCGGCCGCTGCTCGGTGCCCCAGGTCTTGGCGCCAGGCCTGGCAGAAAGACGGCCCAGTGCTGCTGATGAATGTAGCATTTCCGGGACAGCAGGGCTGTAGCTGGATCCCGGGGCACGGCTGCACTGGAAAATCTCTCTTTACTGGGGCACCAAAGAGAACAAGGCAGCAGTTACTACTGTCTGCGCACTTTAGGAACCAAACGGTTAAATGGGTTTAAAACATCTGCTGATAGAGTCATCCAACATGGGGAAGTATACTCAGCGTTTTTAAGTAGCAGCTGATACTAGACACAGATAATCGCTGCTGAAAACACCGCAGCCCTGTTTTAATCAATGGAAAATTAGATGCTGTGAAAATGCAATGTGTGTCCAATTAGTTATAATTGGAACAAATAGTGATACAGACAAAGATTGGAGCAGGGAGTGCGCACCAGGACCCAGTCACGAGGGGCCAGTCTCACCTCGGGAGGTACCCGTGGGGCAATCACACTGCAGGGGCAGGACGGCCCTGGGCCAAGTGGTGGCTGCCACCCCTCACCCTGCAGCACTCCTGCACTTGCTAGGGGCCACAAGGTGCCAGGTGGGCCCTGCAGGGGCAGCACCATAGCCCAGAGTCACAGCAGGGAGGCTACTCTGCCCAGCTTACCGGCTGTCCCCCAGGCCCGAACTCTGGTGCACAGGGTGACCTGGGCTCCAGGGCATCACACTCCAAGCTGGAAGTTCTCCACGGCTTCCCTGGGAAGTGTGGAGGGCAGGGGCACATGGGCTTGGTGACCACGTGCATGAGTACCAGCCCCGTGCAGCCTACGATTCTGGGCACCTGTCCCTCAGGCCTAAGACTGCACTCACAGCCCCTGCCCACGGCATTGAAAATGGTGAAACTACCAACACTCCCAGGGGAAGTTGTCACTTGCCCCAGCACACCAAATGACCAGCATCCTTAGAGCAGTCACGACACCAAACGCCTTCTGCTGAAGGACAATCAACACCTGGTCACATCTGCGGCCAGCCACTGCCCTTGAGCCCACAGAACAAAGCCAGCTGTACCCTGGACCACAGTCATGGACAGACCGAAGGGCCTGGGCAAATGGTGGGTGGACCCTCCACCCTGTCACCTGCTCCACAGGGAGGGGATCCACAGGCCTCCTCCCTCCTCCCTCCGCCCTGTGGAGGACGTCACCAAAGCCTATCTGAACACTTTTGTATATTTTTCTTACTACGGAGCTTTTAAAATTTGGGCATCAATAACCTACTACCTCTCCACACAGGGACCCTACCTATTAGCACTCAGATTCACCATGAAATTAATTTTTAATTCTAGATTTTGGTTAATTATTAAAATAGCAAATTATGGCTAGCTCCAGTGGGGCTGCCTCACGGGAGCCTTCTGGGGGTTCCATTTGGGGGCGCGAGATCCCACAAGGTAGTCTCCAGAGGGACCCATAATTAAAAGACAAAAGAAAACCTCACCCCCAGCGAAAAAGGCCCCATTCCTTAGTACCAGCAATGCTGACTCAGCCAAACACCAGCAAGACCAGTTCAAATCCATAACTTTTCTGTCTGTTCAAAAAAAATGTATTTTTTCACAACACTGATAAAAGTTTAATACAGAGTTGCCTGGGTTTTTAATAAACTTGTCAACAAAAGAGCATGGCAAATTGATAGGGCCCTTCCTGGAGATAAATTTTGCCTTAAATAGACCCACAGAGCAGGGGGCAGGGCGAGGGGATGCAGAGGTGGGAGGGACACACAATTGTTTTGCTGTTCTTTGCAAAAATGGCAAGACAGATTTCTGTGTCTTACTATCTCAAAGACAGGGCCGGTGTAAATGCTGGTTTCATTTGAAGGAAGAGAGTGCAGGGCTGCGAACATGATCGCAGAGCCCTGAGGTCAGTAGAAGGGGGGGCCAGGGGTGGCCAATGTGTCCCCAGGTGAGAAGAACCCACCCGACAGCAGGAACTCTTGCTGGCAAAGGCAGGCGCAGGAGCCACCTGGTCCCCTGGGGACACCGCACCCCATCCACCTGCAGAAGGGCCCCGGCTGCTGCCAGAGCTCAGAGCTCAGGAATGGCACCAGATAAAAGAGCAGAGGCCCCATGTGGCCACCGCAGGCCCTGGGACACCATGGAAGGCTCCAGCAACACACAACGGGTGCACACCAGCCTCTAATAAGTTCTAGCAAGGAATTCCCAGCTCTGCCCCTGGGAGGCACAGGATGGACGGCCCTTTTACACCCTTCCTTAAGGACATCTGGCTCATGGGGCCCTCGAAATGTTCAAAAATCTGCCGTTAAACTCTTCCTGAGCTACAGGCGAGGGACAGAACGTTCTCCTTGGAAGGAGCACAGCGGCGTGTGCTGCTGCATCTGCATGGGAGGGGAGAGGGCCCTGCTGCAGGACCAAGCTGAAGCACAGGACCAGGCTGTGTCCTGCACCCCCTCCCTGGGCTGAGCTTTTTGCCCCCTGCACCCCTTCAGTGGGCAGAGACCCTGCCGTGCCCTTGGGAAGGACCACCACAAGCTGCCAGGTCCGGCCTGGACTTCACTCCAGAAAGAGGCAGGTGAGGAGGGGAACTCAGGAGACAAAGTAAAGAGCTGCACAGCCGCCGGCCAGAGCACTCTGGTGAAGTGTGGGCCCCAGGCAGCCTAGGCCTGCAGCCCCAGGTCACCTGTGTCAAGCCTCTGGCGGGACAGCTGAACATGGGCTATTTATACTAGCCATGGTGAGCGGGCAGCTGGGGAGATGCACATGGCCTGTGGCCATATCTGGGCATGACCAAGGGCACACAGGCCTGCCAGGGGGACAAGGGCTCAGGCGGCACATCTGTCCTGGGTGTCCTTCAGCCTCACAGTCCCCACAGGGTCCTCCCTCATGACAGGCTCCAGGGCAGCTGCTGTTTCCCCTCCCTGCAGTTAAAAATACTCTGGGTCACTGTCCCGCTCTTCCCAGAATCCGTCCTCCACGCGCGCGTGTACACTCATCTGCCAAGCCCCAGCCCAGGACTCACAGTGCCTGCCCCAAGCCAGGGTTTGGCCACCAGGGAAAGGACCCCAGACTCTCAACCACCTTGCAGGGCCACCTCCTAGCTGGGGAGAAGCCAGTCAGCTTTCCCTGCAGCACTCCCGCAGTGGGGGCTCTCCCTTGTTCTCTGCCCTGGGGACCCAGGGCCTCATCCCTCACCGTTACCTGCAGTTGCACCCAGTGGGGACACTCCCCCCAGAAAGAGGCAGACCTGGCTGAAGAAACTGTTCCTCTGAAAGCCTGGGGAGTCGGCCCAGTTTCCCAGCCTCAGAGAAGACCATGCATCTCCATCTGAGGAGCTGCTTGCGGGCTGTTGGCGGTGGCCTCTCATCCCTGCCCTTGAGACGCGCAGCCCTGCATGCGCCTGCAACTGCACTGCAGGATCCCGGCAGCAGCTTGGCAGCAGCCTGCACCATTCCTGCTGCCGCTGCAGCTACTGCTCCTCCCCACTGGCTCGGCAGCACCAGGCTTCCCAGGGTCGACTGGCCTGGGACTGGGAGCACCAACAGCAGTCCCTCACTGGACAATGGGGGCTCTCCAGGCCCCAAACTCTGGCCAGCCAGGTCCTGGGCCCAAGAAGGAGCAGATCCGGAGCCTCCGGGAGCTGCTGGCATTGGCCCTGCCCTTTCCCACGGCAGTGCAGGCCTCTTCTTGGTGGGATGCATCCAGGACCCAGGGCAGAGGCAGCCGGTGGGCCAAGAACGGGGCCAAGGCTGGGTCCCTCTGAAAGCCGATGATGTGGTCCCCAGCCACCCTTAGCAGACACTCTGCCCCCAGCCCGGCAATCCCGAGGACCAGTGCCCTGCCCTCAGACACCGATGGCGGGGAGCCGGGCTGCAGGTCGGAGGCCTTCAGCAAGCAGACACGCAGGGCAGGACTGAGTGGACACAAGCCTCTCATGCTGGCTTACTCTTCTGCTTAAGTAGCCGCGAGTAATGCAACTGCACCACCCTGCCCACCCTCCACCTTCCTGGCTGCAGGCCCCTCCGGGTCAGTATCTTCCCTGCCACGCCCTAGTCCCAAAGATTACTCAGCTTCTCTCATTTTTAATTTAGGGCATGGGGGGCGGTGCAATTCCAGCTATGCTTGCGTTGATTGACTTGGGCTGCAGCCGCTAAAACGCCCATGGTGCGGTCAATCTAATCACGCTTAATAGCAGGTTGTTCTTCAGCGCAATGTTTTTCACGTGAGGTCGACAGTCCTAGATGAGATTGCTGAGGTGCCCTCACCGTGAACACTTTTACTAGGCCCGCACCCGCTCTGAAATACTCATGCAATAAGATGCTTTATTACACTTGATGTGCACACCACGCAATAAACTGGAATCGCTGGCAACTCCCTCTTTAGCAGGGTGCCACAGTTTACTTGGCCACCTGGATAGAAAAACAAGAGGTGCTTTGACACATCGCCCCACCTGCAGACTGCCCTGAGCCTTCCAGTCAACCCCACTCCTCTCTCAGAGCTGGTTTTGCTCACATGTGGAAATTCCATGTGGAGCAGTGGCTGTATTTGTGAGGTGCAGAATAGAGCATTTCACTAGTTTGGCTTCCTGAATTGAGGAGCTCCTCGATTCTTGGTGCTACTACTCCCCCAGCAAGGCCCAGACCCAACACCCGAATGCTGTGGTACAAACATTTCCAGAGGGTTCTGGAAAACCCAAGGGCCCAAGGGGTGCATCCCTGACCCAGTGAGCTTGGAGAAAGGGTCGTGGGGTGTCTCATTGAAGCTGCACACCCACCTCAGTCCCAGAGCCAGCAGAGCATCCTAAAGGGGCAGGGCATCCCCGCCAACCCCCTCACATGCCCCCATGCAGGCTCCTTTCTCCTCTAGAGTCCCAAGTCCTTGGCCTCAGGTCTGGGTGGCATCATCCTGGAAAGGTCCTGCAGGGAGGCCACATCCGCTCGTCTGTACCCTTCTCCCCATGCCAAGACCCTATGGAATAAAGTCCTGGGCACCTACACACTGTGCTGGCACTGGATCCCTGCTTATGGAAAGACTTGGAGCCTCATACACAGGACATTCGCAACCCTTGGGTCTTGAGTGTCACCAAGGAAGCACCCCATGGTGACACGTGCAGGAAGAGGGGCTTGGGCATCCAGGGAGGAATACAAGAGATGCTCATTTTTAATTCACCAGATCGAGACCGGAGGTGATTTATAACCAGTAGGCCACGGCTCACTCCCTGTGAACCCTCTAGTTTTACTGCTCAGTCAAACCTAATTCCAAAACACTAATGCTTTTATTTAAACACCACATCCTGCAATAAAGCATTAATGTACGACAGACGTATCTCGCGGAAGTCAGTGGTGTGTCTGTGGCCGCCCGTGGCCTCAGTGGCTGCACGCCGGTCTACTTCCCTCCCTGTGGCCGGAGCTGGAAGCATGTAGGGCAGAGATGACCTTCCGGCGGTGCTGGACACCGACTCCTCTGGGGCCACTAGCCAAAAGTGAGGCAGTCCCCAAGGACAGTGCTACCTTCTCACCAGCCACAAATACCACAGAGCAGAGGTCATGACCAAACGCAGCCTCCAGATTGGAAAGGGACCCTCGACTACAGAGGCACCAGGCCAGCCCCTCAATTACAGTCACCCTGAGACTCCCCCAGGCTGGGGGGAGTCTCCTGTGAGCTCAGGTCTGCCCTGGTCCCTTTGTCCAGGGAATCCTTGGGATGGCTACCCCCATACCCAACGCTTGCAGCAGCTGAGGGAGGGGCCCTGCCTGGCCCTCCCAATCACATTGCCACCAAGGTCAGGGGCAGGACGGGCAGCGGCACCTGCCACATGCAGACATGGCCATGCTAGGGCTGGAAAGCAGAGCTGATGCACGCGAGGAGAAGAGCCCCCCTGTGGAGGAGCAGCATGTGTGGGGATGCTGGCCCCAGGTGGGCTGCAGACCCAGAAACAAACCACAGACACCCCCATGGCCTCCCAGACTCCCCCAGAGCCCAACGCCCTTCGTCTGGCTCAAGAAGGACCAGCCCTGTGGAAAGGGCTTCCCAGACTGGATTCAAACCTGTCCTCACCTCCTGGGACCCAAAAACTGTCAGCCCAGCCCTCTCTCCTGATGCAGAAGGACTCAGAGCAGGCAGGACTCAATCCCCAGCAGGGGGAACAGGAGTCCTGGGCCCCACACAGCTTTCTGTAGAAACCTCACCAGCCTTCATGACAAAAAGTACTTCCAGTTGGATTTGATGAAAAAGCGAAAGCAAAGTAATGTTGGCTGGTTGCAGGTGGAACAGAATGAGCCAGGAGATTTGGCAAAATCAAATCACTCTGGGCCTCCAGAATGTCCTGCTGGGCTCAGGGATGGACAGGTTCAGCTCCTTTGTTCCCTTTGTCTTAATCATCCTGGGTGGCCCAGGTTCGGTGGGCAGAGTGGGGTCTTGGGACAGCACCAGGGTTGGCAGTATCTCTGTGCGAGGGCTCCCTGTCCCTTGCTCCTCTGCCTGGCTGTGCAGCCCCGGGAGCCCAGGTGTCAGTCAGGAGGCACTGCTCCCTCTAAGACCTCTCCACGTGGACAGGAGTCTCTTCCCTCCCTTGCACACCCCTCGCCCTGCTCAGGGGCCTTTGGGGAGACCCTGGTCTTCCTGTGCCTCTAACAGTCTCCTGCCCCTGACCACACATGGCCGTCTGCTGGCAAATGACCTCTTTCAGGGTGGCAGGAAGTGGGGCCCCCAGAGCTGCCACCACCCTATGTCTCCAAGCCAAGCTCGCATGTCCCCCAGCCCCACCAACCACACACGGGCACCCACGCCTGCCCCAGGCCATCTCCCCTCTGCCGCAGTCAGCACGCTGAATATTTAATGTCTGATGAGCGCTTCCACCTGCTGACACAGGCAAAGTGACAGAACAATGCCGGCAGGGACACGGATGTCCCACTGCCAGGCAGCCTTGCCCTGGCCTCGCCTGGGCCACAGCCTGTCGATTGGTCCCCTGACCCTGGGCGGCTGGCCGGGGGCATGGCTGTCCCTCAGGGTGGCGAGAGAGTTCCTGGCCTGAAATACATACTTCTTTACATTCCATAGCTTAGCAGGTCCACATGGGCATATAAAGAAGTATGTTTCCCAAGCAGGTCATTCAGTAGCTCAGGGGTGTGGCCTGGGAAGTAGCAGCGCCAGCCGACCCCTCTTGGGAGAGAGAAGGCACCTCAAGGCCACACACTCACGCCCCACACCACACCCGGAGCCCCCTGGCCGGGTCAGGATGCCCTCTCTTCCTCCACCAACTCGAATCTGGTTGTCCCTCCCAGCCTGCATTCCCGTCTGTCTCTCTCACACACGTGTCCACACGCACAAACACACACAGCCAAGAGGGGCAGAGCAGCCAGTGCGCACCAGAAAGTCTCAAGAATCCAATCCCCTTCCCGAACAGCTGCATACTTGGGCATCCGTGAAACAAGACGAGACTTCCTGCCCTCACCCCGGCGACGGGAATGTCATCCCTGCCCAGATCTCAGAAGTCGCACCAAGTCCCTGGTAGCACCTTCACTCTCCTTCAGACCCCCTTGTCCCCGCCAAGGGCAGAGGGGACTCGAGAAGAGACAGAGCCTGGGAGCAGCTCCAGCCTCTCACAGGCCAGTGAGGGACTGCCATGGCGTCAAGGGCCAGTGACCTTCTTCTCCCAGGAGCTGGACAACTCTGCTCTCTGGGGACAGATGGGGAAGTGGTCCAAGGGACCCCAGAAGTGAGCCAGAGAGCCTTACCTGGGCAGCTGACAGCTTCCTGAGCAGCGTCCTGGTGAACTGTGCCTTCCCAGATGAAGGTCCCCAGGAGGAGGGCTTGGTGTCTTTCTTTGAAGATGTCAGTGAGAAAGGCAGTCATCTGTAGACTCCACATCCCCGGAAGTGGGCTTCTGAGAGGCGGCCACTCTTGGCCTCAGAGCAGATGCCCAGCCAGTGAGGGCGCGGCTCCGCTTCGGCCTCCGCCTCCTTTGGCTCCCTCCTTCCCTCTCTCTTCCGCACCCTCCGTCCCCACTGCAGCTCCTCTGGGGCCAGCCGCCTATGCAGCAGGGCTCCCGAAATGGTGGCCAGCAGGCAGCCCACACTGGCACCTGGGGGTCAGCATGCAGCCGAGGCAGCCCTGAGGGGCCCTTCCTTCACCTGGCCTTTGTGGCCACCCAGCTCTACCAGCCCCCCAATACTAGTTTAGCCACAGCCGCAGGGAGGGGCCACCTTCCTGCTTCTGAAGTTCTCTAGGGCACACCAGCTTCTAATGTGCCTGTTAAAGAGGGTTTAAGTAAACTTAGCAAGTACAAGCTAAGCACTTTGGAATCCATAATCATATCAATATTTTCCTGATTGAATTTTGAAATCTCTCTGGGAGTGAAATAGAGACTCCCTCTTTCCCTGTTAACTTCCACACCTAGTGGGGAGCTGGGAATCTGAAAAATATGTAGAAAGAGGCCAATGGGGCCTTAAGGTTGGGGAGTCCACCCTCAATCTGGGAGGAGGAGGAACCCCAAGGGACTTGGAGGCCTCACCGCAGCCCAAAGTGAGGCCAGCAGGTGAGCGACTGGACGTCGGAGGAGGGTGTCACCCCAGGTGCCTGTGCAGGTAGAGAGCGGGGACCTGGCTGCAGGGCAGTGGGGCCAGCGCCAACACCGAGGATTTGCTGAGTGGGGGTCCAGTGGGCCCCGGCCTGCTGTGGGGCTGTGGGGCCCCAGGACCCGAGAGAACGACCCCTGCCCTTGTCAGGTTGATCTGGCCGCCCTGACCCTGCGAAACAACAGCCCAGAGGGTGTCCGGACTCTCCCATCACTGGGCAGGGCCTCGTCCACAGAGCCTGCGGTGTGCAGAGGGGTCTAAGCGCATCTCTGGGTTCCCGGGCTGTGGCACCTGCAGGAGGAAGGGCTGGGCACTCGTCCCACACAGGGAGGGGTTAGGGTGCTGAGAGATACCCCGTGCAGGAAGGAGTTTCCTGGCAGAAGAGACCGAATCTGGCGCCCCCTCCACGTGGCTGCTGTTATTTCTCATTTCCATGTAGCCAAGGGTATAAAAGGGCAACAGAAACAGCAGCCCCAGCTCCTGTCTTCTCGGGGTGCCCCGGCAGCCCTGAGCTGTGTCTGTGCCCCTCCAAGAGCCTCCCTGGGAATGGGGCTCTGAAGTCAGGAGCACGCAGCCCCCCAACTCCCTGCCTGCCCTCCAGGTCCAAGACCCAGGCCGCCCATCCCCCAGACACTCATAGGATGGCACCTGCGGGTTACGCCGGAACCGGGGGACCCAAAGAGCAGGAGAGTCAGCCCAGGCCCAGCGGCGTCCGCAGGAGCTGCTGCCCACTTACAAATGAATCGCAGTCACTTCCCCAAAGTTTTCCACCTGGACGGAAAAGCAGCCCCAGCCTCCTGGAGCAGACTTCGGGCGGGGCGGGCTGTGCCGGGAAAGCGCCCGCCCCGCCCCCACCGAGGCGCAGCCCTGCGGAAGTCGGGCTTCCTTCGGGGACCGGGACGCTCCGGAGCCCAGGCTCGCCGCGCTCCGCAGTCCCCATCTCCACCCACGGGTGCGCCGCCCGAGAGCCCTGGAGGGCGCCTTCCCGGCCCCGCGGCGCTGCGAGCGCCCCGAAATCCCCAGCCCTAGTCGGGAGCGGCCTGCCCTTCCTGCCGGGGATCCCCCGCCCCCCCGCCCC